>BSBK01004976.1:0-420000 GCA_027943335.1 Chamaecyparis obtusa | reverse complement strand
ACTCTTCCATCTTTGATTGATCAGCTCTTCAGGCTTTGGTGTTTTATACCATCTGTATCTTCGAGTTCAGTTGTTTGCCTTTGTTTGCCTCCTGATTCGAGTAGTGTCATCTGAGGGCACTCATGTAGATTATAGTCTTCTCTACCTGGTCATATTTATGTGCAAGATCTTCAAATCATTAGTTTCTTCTTGATAGAGTTTGCATTTTCATGCTTCAATGATGTTGTACATGTTCATCTTTGTTCCTATTTTCTGGAACATCCCTAGTTTTGGAGGCTTCTTTAGTCCTTCAGACTAGCCTTTGTCTCTTTTTAGAGTAGAGTTTTTCCCATGTGGTTTTCTCTATTTCTCTACTTTATAGAGACTCTTCTTTGTACATGGGTACCTCATCAGGCCATGTTGCCGAGACCCATTTTCAGGCTTTCAGCACTGTAGTTTCCTTTTCTTTCTTCTTGCATTGTTTGTAGCTGCATTGTTGCTCATATTAAAGGGGGGTGTTAGAGTAAAGTATTAATTATATTGATTAACTTTACTCCCATCTTAAGATGTCAGCACTTTTATTTTTAGTTGTTTATATTTAAACACACATGCACTAGTTGATTTAAACTTATGCACTAGTTGTTTTAAATATAAACTTGCATCCTTAAGTTTTATAATAATTTAACTAATTATTACATGCACTTCTGCTTTTTTAGGTTTGTCTTTCAAGGCTTTCGATCTCCTTTATATGGATGATCCATTGTACATTCAATTCATTCAATTATTTGAGGATATTTTCTTCTTCATATTTTTGAGTCAAACCCCTTGCCCTCTTCTTGTCTCTACTTCCTTGTAATAGGTTTTTGTATGCAGGTGATCTTCGGGTTTTGTGGATTTGTATTGCTCAAATCCTACATATATAAGGATATCAATATAACTGTATAAGTGTTTCACTAAAATTAAAAACCTATAACAAAAATTGAAAGGAAAGTGGAAACCATATTGAAACCATAAAAAAGATAACTTATTAAACCCTCTAGCCCTAATTTTAAAAACATAAAATATATGATTGTATCGTCTTAAAATGGAAGCACTTCCATTGTAAGAGCGTTTAGCCCTCTGAGTAAGTGGTTTGGGGTCATGTCGAATGCCTTGAATGGATATTTGACTTGGATCTGGCTTTTCCCCCTATTCTACCCCATTTTCCACTTCTTCCTAGCATTTTCCTAGCAATCTGGACTATGAATTTGAGGTTTTGGACCCTAAGGTCAAAGTTGACCTTATGGGGTCAAAGTCAACCTTGACCTTGACTAGGTCAGGGTCGACCTCAACCCTGACCTAGTCAGGTTCAAGCTCAACCTTGACCCTAAGGTCTGGGATCTTCAGGGTTAGCCTCCTATTGCGAGATTTCATCAAAAACTTGTCTTTTCCCTCTTCGGGGCCACTATTTCTCAGATTAAGTGTCGAATTCTCAAATTAATATTTGAGGTGGACCTTTCTTGATATTTGTATAGGAATCCTAATTTATTATTGGAGATTAGCCTTTCTCAAGTTTTGTGCCTAATGCTCAAATTAACTTTGGGGTTGGCCTTACCTCGAATTTTGTGACAAGGCTCTTAAATAATTATTTTATTTATATATTAAGGGTGGTCCCCTCCTAGAGTTTTGTGTCAAGACTTTAATTTAATTTCCTTTCCATGTGCACCTCTCTAGAGTTTTGTACCATGGGCCCTTAATTATTATTTTCTATGAGGCCCCTCTTGTGCCCTAGATCACTATAAAAGGGAGCCTTCCTCTCTCATTTTCATATCACATCTCATCTCACAATCTCTCAAGCTCTCAAGTGCAAGCAAGAAAGAAGATCAAGCATTCAAGCATCTAATTCATCAAGGAGATCCATTAGTAGCCATTGAAGGATTCAATCTCTATGGAGCTCTCTTGTTGAAGATTCCTCCATTTCTATTCAAGCCTCTTCCTAGTTCAAGATCCATTCAAGATTGATGTTGAAGATCTAAAGACAATTGATTGGAGACATCTTATATTTGATTCTACATTTATCCATTCTTGTGGATTCAAGGATTCAAATCCTCCATAAGGGTTTCAACTCAAGCAAGGTGAATTGTTTCATTTACTTTGTTTATTCCAGTAATTTCAATTCAATTTCAAGGTTAATTCCTAAATTGGGGTTTGACTGAGGCAAACCCCCCAAACAAACAACCAAAAACCCTTTTTTTCTTGCAAGTACAGGTGCAAAACTTCAGATTTGAGAGTAGATTTGGATACCCTTTTTGACAAACTTCCAAGATCTGCGAACATAATTCAAATCGGACTTCAAATAAAGAATGTACTATTTGACCTTTTATGAGGGTCAAACCCAAGCTGAGCCATCTTGAAATTTTTTTTGGGGGTTTTTTAGATCTCGCAGTTTCGGTTTAAGGGTGCGAGAATCAATAGTTTTTGATATCGTTTGATAGGGTTTTTAGTCGATTCTTTTTCGGAGGTAAGTACCTTTATTTCTTAATTTCAATATTAGTCATCTATATTTAATTTCTATATCAATACAATTTCATGTAAGTGTAAAATATTGGCTTTGGGGTCTCTTTTATGTGCAAACCATTGTTCTAGGACCCCATCCATATTTTATCCTTTACATTTTGGTGAACCTGACATACTTACTCTATTTCTTTTTGGTGTTATATCATTTGTTTTCTTGCTTTAAGATTAGATTTCTTTTATGCTCTTGCATTTACATTTCAAAAATACAAAAAAAAAAAAAAATTGCAAAATTTCTTCAAAAATACAAAAATATTTCATTTGAATGCATTTAGATATATCTAGATCTATTTTATATGCATTTCTTTATTCATTATCATGATGCATAAGTTGTTTCAAGTGTTTTTCAAATGCCTTATGGATAGGGATGATAATCCTCCTATTTGGGATGAACCTTTAGATTTGGATATTGATTACTGTCTTCCTCATGAAGCCATTATGAATGACTCTACCTTTTGGGATGAACCCTTGGATAAAGACATTGATTTATCCCCTCCTCATGAAGAATCTTTGATACAAGAGGGTGATTCATTACATGATGATAACTCTTTCTCTCCTTATGTGGATATTTTAGTGAAAGAAGATGATATTATAGATTCTTTACCTCCATTTGAGATTCCTTCTAGTGATGAGGCATTACTGGAGAATGATATGAGTTCCCTTAATGCTCTCTCTTTTAGTGATGATCCTATGGATAATCAAGATCTTACCTCATCTCCTCCTAGGATGTCCTCTTTTCTTCCTTCTTGTGAATCTATTTGTAGTGTTGAGACGACTAAAATGGTTTATCCTAAGCCCTTCTTGACTGTCAAAGGTTGTCCCCGCATTACTATTAAAGGTTAACCTATGGATTCTTTCAATGATCAAGATTCTATAGCTCACACATATTGTACAAGGAATAACCTTCAACCTAATCCAGTGGTTTTTACTTCTTTGCCACCTTCTCAACTTATTCTTCCTCCTCCACCTCATCTTCCTAGCAAGGAGTATGATTTGATAACCCAATTACAAAATACTCCTGCCAAGATTTCTTTATGGGAGCTTCTTCAAACTTCACCTACCTACTATGAAGCCTTGGAAAAAGCTCTAGCAACTCTTCCTACTCCACCTCCTAATCAAGAGAACATCAATAACTTCTTACAATGCATGCATGCTACCCCGGGTCCTCCTGACATTGTATTTACTCAAAAAGATTTACCTTCTAAAGAAGTTCAAAATCAGTATGATGCTCTTATGGTTGCTGTTTCTATCAATAAAAGTATCATTCATTGGACCTTGATTGATAATGGATTTGGGCTTAATGTTTGTAGCATGGACATGCTCAAAGAAATTAACGCCAATCTTTCAACTATTCAACCTGACAATGTTGCTATTCGTGGCTTTGATAACATTGCTAAGAACAATCTAGGAATCATTACCTTACCTATCAAAGTAGGACCGGTCATCCTGAATACACCTATTCATGTTATGCCTGGACCTCTCAATTATAATCTTCTTTTGGGTAGACCTTGGTTGCATGAAATGCATGCTGCTCCTTCCACCCTTCATCATAAATTCAAGTTTATACATAACAACAAGATGTATACACTTCATGCAGATGATGTGCCTAATCCTTGTCTTAATATTCAAACTCACACTACTCTTATTTCTAATAGTAATCCTCCTTCCTCTAATGCTCTTCCTAGTGATGATTGGGGAACCTTGGATTTTACTCCTACCTTTATGGGAGAATATAAGATTAATGATCTTGATTTTATGAAGAAACAAAGAGAGTTTGAACAATGAGTTTTTACATCTAAACCCCTTTGTAATAACTTTGTCGCTGCTTCTACCCACAATGAACCTGTCAAATCTACTAAGGATGATATAGTGACTACTGAAGTTTCATTGTCTTCTTCTGATATGGCTTCTCGTTATGGATTTAATGCTCAAGGATGTGGTAAGCATAAATAGGGAATTCTAATGCCCTTACACACTGGGGGGCATGAGCATTCTTATGGATTAGGATTTAATCCTTGACAATAAATCAATGTTAACAACATCTCCAATAACACCTCAAAACATGATGAAACTGTGAAGGAATTAGACCAAGAAGTTCTTTTGCCTAAACTCCTTCGTGCTAAGATGATTACTAGACCTAAACGCAAAAAGAAACATAGTCCACACTTGAAGACTCTTCCTTTTTGTTTATACCATATATTTCATGATCACTCTACTAATGAATGCCATGCTTTACATTATAAGATTAGGCAGTTCATTGATAGTAAGGTTATTTAAATATCATGTAGCAATGAGTTGTATTTCAATCCTGTTTTCTCTAAATAACATCTATGTTCCTATTATAGAGCTCCACATTATGTAAACAATGGAAGCCTAATACTTGGGGGCTCGTTGTCTTGCATAGTGTTGTGAGCAATATAATAGGTCCCTTTCCATCCTTGTTCCTACACTTGGGGGGCAAGGATGTCATATCCTTCTTTTCTGTCTTTCCGGGATTCACCTCTTTCCTTGGTTAAGCAGTATCTATCAATTATATGATATCCAATTATACATGAATATTTTGGTTTGTATTGAGGATATTTTTCCTTGATCACAATCGATTTCATTGTTTGACATTGGGTTTCCATGGTTGATATATATTTCACCTTGGAAATTGAATAGTGTGCTATCCCTCACAAGGGTTACTTTTTCACTTCTTACATGATATCTCTTTGCATTCGTCCCTTCCATGGCCTCATAGGAGTTGTGACCTTCTTGGCTTGGACTGGGTGTTGCCTATGGATATTGTCTTGATGCTGAAGAAAGGCTTTATCCTTGTTCTTTTCTTTCCTTAACATGTCAAAATAGTTTGTTTTTGCCATATTAAGGAGGGGGGCATATATACAACCTCCCTCGTTCTATATCATGTATTTTTGTTCTAACCTTTTGTTTTGCAGCATGCTAAATCTTGGAAGGTAATGCACATAAGTTGCTAAATCCTGAAGGGACATGCATTTCCAATTTCAAATATGCTAAATCCTCTGAAGGTAATGCACATAAGTTGCTAAATCCTAAGGAGATATGCATTTTTCAAAATTTTCAATATGCTAAATCTTGGAAGGTAATGCACATAAGTTGCTAAATCTTGAAAAGACACGCATCTATATGCTAAATCTTCCGAGGGTAACGCACATAAGTTGCTAAATCCTAAGGAGACACACATTTTGTATTCCATGGTGATACAAGAAGGTGGATCCATGGGTACTTT
Organism: Chamaecyparis obtusa; assembly: GCA_027943335.1. Classification (NCBI taxonomy): domain Eukaryota; kingdom Viridiplantae; phylum Streptophyta; class Pinopsida; order Cupressales; family Cupressaceae; genus Chamaecyparis; species Chamaecyparis obtusa. The sequence goes on along the minus strand of BSBK01004976.1, from coordinate 414,221 downwards.
ATAAAAGCCATCAGAAGATGCACTACATACATACACAAAGCCACTAGAAGGCACACAACTTTATGGGGTGACTATCAAGTGTTTGCTTGGTAGGCCATCCTATCCTTTTGTGGTTCACAATGAGATATACACATCTTACCTTAGCCACTCCTCTCTTCCCTTTTCTCTCTTTTTCTAGAGATGTCTCTCTTATTACAATCTTGGAGTTGATGAAGACTCGAGTCCATGGGGGCTTGAGGATTCCTTTGTCCCTTTGATTTCAATAAGATTATCTTTTTTCTTTATGATCTCCTTTACCAAGAGTTTGCATCGAGTCCATACTCTTGCTAAAGTGGGGGCTTAATGTATCATCTTAAAATGGAAGCACTTCCATTGTAAGAGTGTTTAGCCCTCCGAGTAAGTGGTTTGGGGTCATGTCAAGTGCCTTGAATGGATATTTGACTTGGATCTGGATTTTCCCCCTATTCTACCCCATTTTCCACTTCTTCCTAGCATTTTCCTAGCAATCTGGACTATGAATCTGAGGTTTTGAACCCTAAGGTCAAAGTCAACCTTATGGGGTCAAAGTCAACCTCGACCTTGACTAGGTCAGGGTTGACCTCGACCCTGACCTAGTCAAGTTTGAGCTCGACCTTGATCCTAAGGTCTGGGATCTTCAGGGTTAGCCTCCGGTTGCAAGATTTCATCAAAAACTTGTCTTTTCCCTCTTCGGGGCCACTATTTCTCGGATTAAGCGTTGAATTCTCAAATTAATATTTGAGGTGGACCTTTTTCGATATTTGTATAGGAATCCTAATTTATTATTGGAGATTAGCCTTTCTCAATTTTTGTGCCTAATGCTCAAATTAACTTCGGGGTTGGCCTTACCTCGAATTTTGTGACAAGGCTCTTAAATAATTATTTTATTTATATATTAAGGGTGGTCCCCTCCTAGAGTTTTGTGTCAAGACTTTAATTTAATTTCCTTTTCATGTGCACCTCTCTAGATTTTTGTGCCATGGGCCCTTAATTATTGTTTTCTACGAGGCCCCTCTTATGCCCTAGATCACTATAAAAGGGAGCTTTCCTCTCTCATTTTCATATCACATCTCATCTCACAATCTCTCAATCTCTCAAGTGCAAGCAAGCAAGAAGATCAAGTATTCAAGCATCCAATTCATCAAGGAGATCCATTAGTAGCCATTGAAGGATTCAAGCTCTATGGAGCTCTCTTGTTGAAGATTCCCCCATTTCTATTCAAGCCTCTTCCTAGTTCAAGATCCATTCAAGATTGGTGTTGAAGATCTAAAGACAATTGATTGGAGACATCTTATATTTGATTCTACATTTATCCATTCTTGTGGATTCAAGGATTCAAATCCTCCACAAGGGTTTCAACTCAAGCAAGGTGAATTGTTCCGTTTACATTGTTTATTCTAGCAATTTTAATTCAATTTCAAGGTTAATTCTTAAATTGGGGTTTGACTGAGGCAAACCCCCCAAATAAACAACCAAAAACCCTCTTTTTCTTGCAGGTATAGGTGTAGAACTTTCGATCTGAGAGTAGATTTGGATACCCTTTTCGGAAAACTTTCGAGATCTACGAACATAATTCAAATCAGACTTCAAATAAAGAATGTGGTATTTGACCTTTTTATGAGGGTTAAACCCGAGCTAAGCCATCTCGAAAAAATATTTCTGGGTTTTGTAGATCTCACAGTTTCGGTTCAAGACAATGAGAATCAACAGTTTTTGAGATCATTTGATAGGGTTTTCAGCCAATTCTTTTTCGGAGGTAAGTACCTTTATTTCTTAATTTCAATATTAGTCATCTATATTTAATTTCTATATCAATACAATTTCATGTAAGTGTAAAATATTGACTTTGGGGTCTCTTTTATGTGCAAACCATTGTTCTAGGACCCCATCCATATTTTATCCTTTATAATGACTTATTAAGCCCTTAATCCCTAATATTGGAAATGAAATTGAAAACCCTTAACACTAAAATTGAAACTCAAAATCCCTTAACAATTATATTGACATTGAAAACCCATAAACACTAAAATTGGAACATGTAAACCCCTAACATACATACATCTATTTATACATACATACATACATAGTATGTATTGTATGTATGCATGTATATAACTACATGTATGTGTGTATACATACATACATACATACATACATACATACATACATATATATATATATATATATATATATATATATATATATATATATATATATATATATATATATATATATATATATATATATATATATATATATATATGCATGCATGCATGTGCATGTGTATATATTTATGTATGTATATATATGTATTTATGTGTGTATGTGTATGCATGTGTTTATATATATATGTGTATGTGCATGTAACTTTGTAGGGGCAGGGGACCAGGACATGTACACCCTATCTTCAAAGGTCGATAATATCAGTTGTTATAAGACCCTATAATTTTACAATGCAACCTCTGACATGTAATGTGATGATTGGGCCAAGGTGTGAACAATTTGAACAACCTCGAATAATTGATATATATTACATGTGCAATTAAGCTTTCATTAATAAATTTCATTCTTAGAAACAAATTAGTGATTAATTGTGCTTGTCCTAGATGTGCATATTACCTTACAATTCTAAATTATGGTATTTTTTTTACATTCAATTTAAGTGACTTACATTCAATCGAAGTGTATTCTACATTCAAAGGAAGTGTTTTTTTAAATTTAAATGTAACAAATGCATACTTGTCATAGATGTTAAATATGTCATGTAAATAACCATTCATACATATATGTCATTCTTTGAAACCAATAGATGATTAGTGCACTTTTCCTAGATGTGTATATCACCTTTCTAATCTAAATTGAAGTGCCTTTTACATTCACTTTCCATTATCACATACAAACAAATTAAACAAGACCTTCCTGCACTCAACCATCCCTAATCTAAAGTGAATTTTCTTTCACATTCAATTGTCATTATCACATAAAAATATACCTCAAATGCAAATGGTAAGGGGAAATGAACCAATACGTGTGTAGGGTCTAAAATGTGGCCAAATATACATATAGATGTGCACACAACAATGCCAATATCAAATAGATTGAGGACACTCCACTATTTGAAACCTTTGTACTATTGAATTTTCTTACACTAGAACATTCACATTGAATGGATTGTGGAACACAATTTGTGAGTATAAATATTGTCAAATGGTATAGTGTTCTTGGTCTTTTTGATACCTACTCTCAATACTTGTAGACACCTCGACCAAACAAATTCTGGCTCTAAAATAATTGAACACTCCAAAATGAATGGCATAGAAAGGAATGTTACATGGTTCGATCTGTGAGGAGTCAAGCATATTTAATGGATTTTAAATGCAAATAGGCATCCCCTTAGTTGAATGTAAGGTGATTTGATGTGTAGTAAATGCATCTGCATGTTTCTCTATAAATACAAGCCTTTTGGTGTAAGTATATATTAAACTAATAAAAATGGAAATTTCACTTGACCTTGGCCACAAGGTATAAATTAGGAGGTGTAGTCTTCTAATTCACTTTTTAGTGTTAAAATTTATTTCTCTTCCTCATTGTAGGTGAATGGGACACCTTTGTAACCAAGTTTAATGCTGAAAAAATTCCCAACTGCTATATTGTAGTGTAAGGTGTAGGTGGGAAGTAATGGCAGCTGGGGTGGTGGATTGTGTGGCCATGTGGTGGAATTCCATGCAACCACCCCAAACTGTACACATAGTAAACACTTTACATTTTGGGTGGGCCCTGCACATGTCCCAATTGAGGCACCACAATTCCATGATAGAGACATCTTGAACCAATCAAACTTAAACACGTGGAAAATTATTTCCAAATGGGCTCAAATTTTGATTTGGGGTTGCAAACTTAGCTAGTTAGGGTGGAAAACAAATTAGGTGTGGGGTCTTTTGGTTCCCAAATCAATAGATTGGAAAATTATAAAAGTATACCTAACTTTATGCTCAAATCCTCCAAGTTACTTGGTCAACGAATGTGATTAATCAGATTATGGTTGTACTCCCCTTCTTTTCAGGCTTTGTAGGACCTAGGCATGTAAACCTTCTCACTAACTAATTCTTCTAGTTGATGCCTTTTATAGAAGATCAAATTTATTCTACTTCTAGAATTATCTCTAATGGCATGTATCTTTGAAATAAATTATCTTATTGACTGATTCCTTGACTTCTTTCAATTTGTTGATTACTTTGTCTTTAAATACTAACTGATTCTTATTTCTACTTCTTATCTCTTATCTTATTTTTTATTTCTTGCTTAACTTCCATGTTGTTTTGTTCTGAATATTGTTTTTTTGTGCAAGACTAGTCCCTTATCCTTATTGGGAAATAGAGTCACCTTCCTTTAAAATTTTATGTATAAATCTGAGAGTCGGTGTTTAAATCTACCCCTTAGATAGATTTGTCAATTGTTTAATCCTTAGTGAAAGAAGATTAAATATATAACACACTAATTAATCCAATTGTTTCTAACTTCTACTTGATCAAGCAAATCAAACAAGAAGCAGTAGGATAAAAACTTCTCTAGTGATCCTTGATAGTCTTGAATTAATGTGAGAATATATGATTCCTTTACACAAGAATTTAAAATTGCTTTCAATTACTTTGGATAAAAAATCATAGAGAACTAGTTTAAAAAAAAACTTATCCAAACCACAATAGTAGAGAATGAACTGCGTCTTTATATTAATTTTGCTAAAATGATTACATGCTTCTACAATTTATATATTCTATGTGTTACTTCTTTTGACGATGATGCTAAACTACTATCTTGGTTTCTCCTTTATACAAAATGAGGAGAAGCGACAAGCTTCAAACCTTTTACAATAGTGTGTTCTCATAACTAAGAAACAAGCTTCATACCTTTTATGTAATTGTGCCTTTTCATAGCTATAACTAATATCAAGATTAATTCCTAATGAATTTTAAGGAAAACATTAAACATAGCTCAAATAAACAATGAAGTAAGACAATCAATTGTGTAGCCACTAGGTTTCAATCATCCTGCATCTCCTTGCCAACCTGCTCCTTTTCTTTGAGCACGTTCTCTTCTCTCTAAGACTTCTTCTTTTTAGGTTGTAGGTATTCTTCCAACCATTCTACTATTTGAAGATGCATTGGCTAGTTATAATGAAGTATGTCTGGCACAATGAGAAGATGATCCTTCCATTTCTTATTGGCAATGGCACAAAACTCTAGTACAAATTTGGAGAAGCTGTTGTCAAGAATAATTACCCTATCCAAAAATATATTAAAATTTTGAATGTTTGAATCCATGTTTTCTTTTAGATGATAAATAATCCTAGGAACCATTTCCTTGTACTCAATTTTCCATTCTACAAGGCCTTTGATGCGACCTTCCTTGAATGTAATCCAAGTTTCTTTTAGATCTTGCTCCTAGCTCTACTTCTGCTTCGCTGAACAAAGTTATCTCTGACTACAACACTTAAATGCAACTTCGCAAATTTATATTCATTTACCACCTCTTAAAATTTTGAGCCCCTTTTCATTAATGTGCATCATGAATTTGCATGTGTATTCTATTATCTCTAGCAAAGTAGTGGTCTTTTCACTAAAATTGACCTTTCACCAAATCACCATCTCACTTTCTTCCTCCAATAAAATAGAAACAAGTCTTCACCACTTGACAAATGGTTATTTTCACCCTTACAAAATAGCAATACTTGTCCACTTTGCATTGTGGTGTTATAAGTCTTGCGAAACAACAATGAATTCACTGCTTTGTAGCACATCTTTTTACATCTGCGAAACAATGAAATGTGATAGAACAAGGATGATTTTTATTATTGATATATTTTTAGAGTATCATATTGGTATATTTTTTGACATGCAAAAATGACTTTATCATTTTGGACCCTAAATACACAGACTTCGTGGTGGCTTATGGATAATGGTTTATTGGGCATTCTAAAGGTAATGGTATATATTCATACAATATGTGTGTTGAGATCAAACCATTGTTCACATGTGTGATGAGATTTTTTTAAGAAAATCTTAGTGGCTTCAACCTTTGATCAAATACAAAAGCTTGGTGATAACTAAAAATGATTATAGGAGAGGACTATTCATGATAGCCTAACACTATTTTGATCCTTAAAATTAGACAAAATTTGAGGCTCTAATAGTGGCTCTTTTTGTGGATGAGGTATTCAATGAATGCCTAAAAGAATTTGGAAATATCTCTTGGAGAGAAGACCAAAATGAGGTGGGGAAAATAATGATTTAGTGGAGTATGTACAAATGGAATGGTGAAGATAAATCCTAATCTACTATGCATGGAAAAGATTAATAAAATAAGTGTTTCAAGAATTGTCCATGCACTAGAAACTTGTAAATTTATCTTGATGTACTTTACAAATGATATGAATCCTCACCTCCTTTTCCTATGATTACATAAGGTCTAATCTAAATAGCTTCAAAATTACCATGCTTTCCTTTGTCCTGGTTCCTAGCATTCCACATGAGAACCCAATCTCCTTCCTTAAATTTCCTATCATTAGACTTCTTGTCATGCAAAACCTTAATTTGCTGCTAAATCTTAAGATTAAATTATTTTGTGTTTCTTTTCTTAAATCATCTAACTCAACTAATTATATAGATATTTCCTCCATAGGATCTAGGTGCTCCACTTCTTCATCAATTACAAAATTATGGATAGGAAACCTCGCTTGTTTTCCATACACTAACTCAAAAGGAGATTTACTAGTAGATTTCTTAGTAGTGATTCTATCTACCCATAATACTAAATTCAATTTGGAATCCCAAGCTCTTTTTTTGTTATCAAGCATTCTCCTTATGATCTTTAAAATATTTTTGTTTCTTGATTTTGCTTGATCATTTCCTTGAGGATGATATGGTGAAGCAAATGAAACTATGATGCCATAATCTTCATAAAAAGTTTTGAATTCCTATGATATAAACCACATGCCATTATTTTTTAGAAGTCTAGAAGGGACACTAAACCTGGTCAATATATTCCCCATCAAGAACTTAATTACTACTTTACTAGTATCTTTTTAAATGAGGATAGCATCCACCCATTTAGCAAAGTAATCAGTGGCAACTAGTATCCACTGATGGCCACCACTTGACTTGTTTGAAATATATCCTATAAAATCAATACCCCACTGCTGAAATGACTCATCCACTTGCATTAGTCTCAATGGTAATGCTCCTTGATACTTTAACTTTCCTAAAATCTTTTGGCAGGCCTCACACCTTCTAACATAAGTGAATGTATCCTTGAAAATAGTTGGCCATTAATAATGATCTTTGAAGATCTTGTGAGCATTTACTTTAGATGGAAGATGTCCACCACATACGCCATCATGCATCTCTTTCAACACTTTCTCATACTGATATTTCTCTAAACAAAATAATAATATACCATCCTAGTTCCTCTAGTATAAGTCTCCTTTTATCAACACATATCTAGCAACTTTCAACTTCAATGATCTTTTTTTATTTTCATACAGACCATTAGGACACTTCATGTGTTTCAAATAGTATATTATATTTGAGTACTAAGGAGTTTGTTCTATGCTAATAATCACATCTTCTAACTCAACAATATTTTTTTGGGAAGCTTCCAAATTAGGCTTTGTCATTAACTTTGTTATTCCATGTTCCCTCACAAGCTTTGTTATCTGAATATTTATATTGAATTCTTGGACCTGATTTATCCACCTGCACCTCCTACCAGTCACTTTTGATTGTCTAAATATATCCTTAACAACTTCATTAGGAACATGAGCTATAACTTCTACTCCAACCAAGAAAGGTCTAAAATATTTCACAGCCTTAACTAATGCATAAGGTTGTTTTTCATTTATGACATACTTCAATTCTGTCAGTTGCAATGATTTACTGAAAATGCTATAGGTTTTTCAAGTCCTTCCTCATTCTTCTGTAACATAACTGCAATAATTGTATGAATTGCTGCAAAAGAAAAAAATGGAATGGTTTTGAAAAATGAAGAGATTCCAATACTGGGGATTCCTTGATTGATCTTTTAATGGCCACAAACACATCAAGAGATTTAGCAGTCCAATCCAAATTCTCTCCCTTCTTAAGAATTTTGGAAATTAGTTTGAATATCTTTGCAAAGTTTGAAATGAATCTCCTAACAAAATTGATTTGTCCAAAGAAGGATTGAATTGCCTTCACATTTTTTGGAATGGGGATTTTATCTATAGAAGATACCCTTTCAAGATCAATTCTCACACCTTCCTTGGATACTATGTGTCCCAATAACTTCCCTTCTGTGACACCAAAATGACACTTCTTAGGATTCAATGATATACCATATTCTAAGGCTTTGAAGAATATCTTATCCAAATGGTTTTAATACTCTTCTTCCTTTTTTGAGTATGTAGTGAGATCATATTGATATACAACCATAATTACACAAATCAATTATGCAAAAGACACATCCATAGACCTTTGAAAAGTAGCTCCAACCTTAGTCAAACCAAAATACATTCTCACATACACATATGTGCCCCAAGGTGTAGTGAATGTTGTCTTGTATTGTTCAACCTCTTTCACCTTAACCTGGTTATAACTTGAAAAGCCATCCATGATTGATAATAACTCACATACAACCACTTTCTATAATAGATCTTCCATATTTGGGAGGGCATAATTATCTTTTAGGGAGGTGATATTTAAATTCCTGAAATTTACATACAATCTAATATCTCCATTCTTCTTTCTGACGAAAACTAAGTTTGAAACTCATGTTGAATATCTAATAGGTTTAATTATACCACCATATCTAAGCTTCATGAGCTATTCTTGCATTTTTGGGGCTAAAGTAGGATTAATTTTCCTCTGCCTTTGTTTGAATGGTTTAGCATTGGGTTTTAATAGGATTTTATGCCGAAACAAATCCTCTCTATAATCTTCCAGGTCTTCATAAGACCAGGAAAACACATATCTATACTTTCTCAATAAAGCTATCAGATTTTCTCTTATTTTTAGAGCAAGCCTTTTTCTAGTGTAAACATCTTTCGGTGAATTTTTTTTTCCCCGATTTATCTTTTCCACATCTTTATCCTTGACTAGTGCTACTTTTAGATCCATCCTATCATCCTTATCAAACACTCTATCTAATGCCACAAGTCCTTTGGGGATATTATTTATTTTTAATTGAACTAGTTCTCTTCCAAATAGAATTTCCTTTCCACCATCTTCCTCTACATAGGCATTAAAATATATTTCTTGTGAATCATATTGATCTTCACATCTATGAAACTTAAGTAAGTCCTTGTCATCTTCAAACACTTTCTAGTTGCAAATGTTATCTAGAAAAAAGGGTATGTTTTTAACCTCAACTTTTGATACGCTACCTAACATCATATCATCGTATTTTAAGGAAACATTGGCCAAAAAATTTGCCATGATATTCTTTGAACTATCGACCTAGTCTACCAAAAATGTATGGAATAATTTAATTGTGTTCCATACCTCATTTTTTATTATTTTAATCATGCATTCTTTGTAGTATATTTATATCTTATCTATGAAATGATTAATTTTGAATCTCTATGCACACTGAGTAGCTTGATTTCATGTTTGTGAGCCATATTTAGACCTAAAAGGAGGGATTCATATTCTACCACATTATTAGTGCATTCAAATGTTAGAAGGAAATATTATTTGAATGTCTTCCCTTCTAGAGAAATGAACACAATCACTATCCCATACCTTCTTTGTTACATGTGCTATAAAAGTAAATCTTCCATACATGATCCTGGCTCCTTTGAGCATGAGTGCTGATGGGCTCAATATTCTTCAAGTTTGATTTTGTTAACTGAACTATAAAATTATCCAAATCTATATGACAAAAGCAGGTTACTTGTTTGGGATCTACATCTTCAATTATGTATGAAGATATAGGTTCCCTTTCAACCTTTATTCCCTTTCCATTTACTTTTACTGGTATAGTAGTATATGATAGATCCAATTGGACATGAATGCACTCAAGTCTTTACCACTGCCTAGATAGAAACATCCCATAGTTTGGAGGGAAATCAACCATAGTAATATCTATCCTATAAGAGGCCTTAGGACATACATCAATTTTGAACTCAACATCTTTCATGATGCCAACAACAGGGACATATCTCTTATCCATAGTGCAACATCTTTCATAGGTCATATCAACCCACATTCCCAAGTCCTTCATCACTTCAAAAGGCATAATGTTGACTTCTGCTCCAAAATCAATCATACAATTTTTTACCAACCTATTATGATCAATAATGTCATGTAGAAAGGATCTACTTGGGAAGGGTTCTTTGTTATGGTGGTACCTAGGTATAATTTCTTCATCTTATTTACTTGTTGTAGGTATCTCACACTTTTTCTCCTTATTTTGCTCCTTGGGAATACAAGAAAACATTTTTATAGTCGTATCTCTGTACTTCATAAATCTCATCATCTCTAGTAAAGGGACATAAATCTTCATCTATGACCAAGCATTTGTAATATCAAATTATGATGTATTAGTAACTTGTGTGCATATTGTACATGGGTACCTAACATGGCCTAGTAGTCAGGACTCATCTTGCATTTTCATCTAGCATTGTGAGATTAAGTGTATTCCCCTAAGTTACACTTAAGGGGGTTGTTGGTGTAATTAAATATTCTTAATTACACTTTACTTAATCTTACTTAGGATAATGCATTACATAGAGTTAATCATGTAGACACATAGGAGTTTACATCTTATTTTAGCACATGGTGTAGGAATTTTACTTTTAGGTGGTGTTAGTTGTTATCTCATTCCACTTTATGCATGAGATCCACCTTTAGTGCTCTTATTACATTATTATCCTCTTATTTTTGCACATGATTGTATATACTTTGTTGTATAATAGAGGATGATCCACTTTTGGTGGGCTTGTGATGCCACCTTGTGTGGTTGATAGGTTATTTCTTGTATATATCTTAGTTACCATGCATTGCCTATATATTCAAGCACATCTACATTGTATACATCAAGTATCATTTAATCATTATTGAATCAATCAATTGATCATAACATTTTTGTCTCTCTTTTGTGATATCTATCGAACTTCTAGATCTTGGCATTTTTATTCATTGCCTCAGGCAAATTCTTACAATCTATCTATATCTATATCTCCACTAGATTATATTGGATTACCCATTCCCTGAAATCTTTCCTAGCTTGAGATTCTCTTTGAATGTCCCCTATTTTTTCTGTCATATACAAAATTGCATTGACATATCCTCCTATTATACAATTATCCTCTGTATGTTAATAAAAAAAATTCCAATATCCTTCTATACCTCTTTCTTTTTGTTGTTTTGGGTAGGTCATACACGTTTATGAGAATGAGTCTTAGATTGTATTTTATACTTCTAACAATACCACCTTGCCAATTATTTTTAATTATTAGGCTTTCATATGTTACTTTCCTTGGATTCCAAAACACTGCTAATGCTCTCGAAGCCCCTTCAACTATAGCAACCTCAATTTCCAATATCCTATTTTCTTTCTTAAAGTATCCATTTCTTCTTTATTCATCTTTGTCTATTGTATCATAATGACTTCTTCTTTTATTGAAAAATTACAACATTTAATGATTTGTTATTTTTTAGGGTCATTCATGCCCCGAACATTCTATATTATTAACTTCATGGCTCCTGGGGAAGGACCTTCCCTTTCCTTGCATTTAATAGAGAGGTAATCTTAGTTTGATCTTCTCCAGCTCCATCTTTTAATCTTAATTACAATAATGATTTCCTTCCTCTTTTCTTTAATGATTTCTCACATTTTAGAATTTCTTTGTTAGAACAATTTTGAGAGATTCTTAACTTCTCCTCCTTTCTTTCCTCTAATTCTATTCGTTGGTTTAGTTCACCAAATAACATTTCTATTTTAGCCTCTTATGTTTCATCTTGTTCTAATTTTTTTTAATAAGTCCCTATTTCTATTTGATTATCTCTTCATCTTCCTCTTCTTGGAGCTGGGTAAGACCCATAAGATCACATATAGTTCTTCTACCTCTAGAGGAATTGAAATTTTATTATCCCTTTTTATTAACTCATCCTCATTGCAATTATACAACTCCTCTATATTCATATTTTTTTTGCCTTTGTATCCTTATCTAGGGATTTTTTTTTGTTCTTTTATGCTCCTAATTTTTCTATAATGGATCCATTAAGGCTAATTGTTCCCTAACCTTTGCTTGAAAATCTTCAGATTCTTCCAATAGTTGACGTAAGGTTTCTCTATTAGAGGTTATTGCTTTGGCCATATCTTCCTATAATCTATAAGGATTTTGATTTATAGGAATAATGTTTTCGTCATTTCCTTCTTTAATTGTTTGATCATCTAGGGTTTCCACCTTAAACCCTCTAATTTCAATATTAAATTTAATGCATATATTTGAGGTTTGTTCTACTCTTTGATTATTATTTCCTGATTGATTCTTTTTAATATAAGGTTCTTCAATTGAATTTTTTTAATTCAAATGTATTTTTTATGTCCTTTAATTTTAATATCATTTTATATAATTTAGACTTTAAAACCCAGTTGCCTTCTTCTATAATAATTTGGGAGGTTCCAAGATTTTAATGTTTGGATCTAAATCAATCAAAATCCTAGCCTCCTAAAATATTAGTAAAATAATTTTCTTCTACCCCTACAAATGAGCCCAAAGCATTACCAATGGTCTCTAAGGTTTCAAAATGTAGATATTCTGAAGGCAACTTTCCTAAATTTACCCATTGTAGGCTAGATTTTTTTTTATCTTTATAAGTACTGAGATTAAAATTTGGTACCCAACCTATGCAATGAAAGCAATATCCCCTAAAAACTATGGATTCCCATTTAAGATTTCTTTTTAATATTTTCATTTTTGCAATCAACAAGTAGAAAGTTATGAGAGAGGGTTATTATACTTACCCAACGCGAGAAATTTGCATACCACTAGTTTATGATATTTTGTAATGACTCTCATCTCCAGTCCATTTGGTGAAGAGACCATGCTTTCTATAATAATCCCATATAGGTTTTATTAGCAGGTTGCCAATGCGATCTGTGAAATTTTGCTTTTTTGCGCGCATTTTTTTTAATTAGAATTTTACATTATTTTTGTGGTTAGTAGTCTTTTATGACGATGACTATCCTATTTATTATAATGCTTTTACCCACTATATCTAATATGAAAAAAACAACAATTTATCTCCTTACAAATATATAAATTTATGAATATACACTTATATTTATATATTTAATTATTAGATGTACTTATATTGTGAATAGATAAATATCTTTTATAAATTTATAATTTATTTATGAACATGCTAAACAAATATAAAATAATTATATAGCTATAAATGTAACTAGATATCTAAATATACTTGATGCTAATATTTCTGGTTAAGATTGTGTTCCATTTTTTGTATCGACCTTTGAGAACACGCATTGTGATCCATTATTTAGATGATAGAAAAAAAAATGAATTGTTTTGCTTTCTATCATCCATTAAAATTAAACACAATCCTAACTAGAAATATACTTAGATATCTTATATTTATAGCTATACAATTATTTTATATTTTTTTAACATCTTCATAAATAATATTTATCTATTCATAATATAAGTATATCTAATTTTCTAATTATACTTTTGAATATTTAATATAGAAATAAATTTACTTAAAACACAGTAGAAGAATTGTGATATTGCTATCAGGGTTTAACTGTGTAGTTTTTTTTGAGTCAAACTCATTGACTCATGATTCATGAGTAGTGGTTCACCGAACCCATCTCTCATGAGAATGAAATGGAACACTTAGCACTCATTGGATCTAGGTGATGCTCACAGAGGTGAAGCACTGGGACTTCTCGGGAGATCACCCATCCCAGTATACTCCAGCTCGAGCACGCTTAACTACGGAGTTTCTTCCATGGGTTGATGCTCACAGAGGTGAAGCACTGGGACTTCCCAGGAGGTCACCCATCCCAGTACTACTCCAGCTCGAGCGCGCTTAACTACGGAAACTAAGCGCACTCGAGCTGGAGTAGTACTGGGATGGGTGACCTCCCGGGGACTTGGGGTTAAGCACGCTCGAGCTGGAGTAGTATTGGGATGGGTGACCTCCCGGGGACTTGGAGGAAACTCCGTAGTTAAGCGTGCTCGAGCTGGAGTAGTACTGGGATGGGTGACCTCCCAGGAAGTCCCAGTGCTTCACCTCTGTGAGCATCACCTAGATCCAATGAGTGCTAAGTGTTCCATTTCATTCTCATGAGAGATGGATTCGGTGAACCACTACTCATGAATCATGAGTCAATGAGTTTGACTCAAAAAAAACTACACAGTTATATCCTGATAGCAATATCACAATTTGACTTGCTGTGGAAAATATCTCCTACTTGTCAACAGTAGAAGAAGTCAAAGTCCAAATATTTGGTCGACGATATTTAGACGGCTTAAAATAAGGCGTCCTGGGCACATATGAGTTTGCTTGGACAACCAAACTCCCATTGAGTTGGTCACGCGTTCGACCCGCACCAAGCTCAGAGATCAGAGCCGTAAGATACACCATTGTCTCTGATAGTCAATTCGTCATTCCAGTTTGAACAGAAAACAGAGAGATTAAGATGGCCGAGAACAGTCCTCCTGTTATTCGATCTCGAGCGGCGGTGCGCAAGAACGAAAACGATAAGACGAGCTCATCGCAAGAAAAAATCAGAAAAGCGCAGCAAATAACATCACTACAAATTATAACATCCCCATCCTCTATTGGGCTGGTTGTAACACTTGCACTGGTTACAATTATCATGTACATCGGCAACAGACCGGCAATGCCGCCCGTATGTTTTAAATTTAATACGAGTGATTTTCATGTTTTAGTATTTATATTTCTGAAACACTAATGATTCATTGTATTTAATGGAATTCATTTCGTTATATGACATTAGTTTAGTCTATTCTGCTTAATTTCCTGGAGCTGCTATTCGTTTTCTTAAGTCGGGTGCTTCCTAAATTTAATGCTTTGAGATTTTAAGAATTCTGTTATCTGATATTATTTTATGCCCTACGGGATTTAATGTTGTGGAGTCTAACAGCAATTTGTGTTTATTATGAAACATTTAGTTTCTACGTTTATTCTCTTTCCCAACAGTTCCATTTTGTTGGTTTGGATGCTATTTGGTTTTTTCTGCCTTGGTTTTGTGCAATTTTACTGATTTCTGCTATTATTGTTTCCGTGATGTGAAATGGAAGCTGTTAATTATGTATAACGAGCGATTTTAGCTCTCCAGGTTTAGGTTTCTGTCAGCCATCTAGTCGATTTTTCTGCATAGAATTTGCTCTATTGTTGGGGTTGATGTTTTTCTACCATTAAGCGTTTAATTTTGGAAAAATTGCAGCCATTCGTATTTTTTTATGAAGCTCTGAAGCTCGCGCGTTTTTTTTTCATCAGGCATTGAATTTCTCAGGATCTAATGCTACTCAAGTCGATTTATGAGGATGTAAACCCCCTCAATAACCACCCAAAATACACTTCAAATGCTCAAAGCAATATGATTTACTACAGCCAATAAGAGGATTTTAACATCAAAATTATGCAAACAAAACTAGGGAAAATTCTTATTGGAACTTGCAATAACATTACACAACAACATGCCAAACCTTTTGGCTTCTTATTACATTATACCAATCTGATTTGGGTCTGTTCATAGACCTACACCAATGGTGTATTTGAAGCAGCAAATAGCTTCCCGAAAGCCTTCCTTCAAGCTCTCCAATCTCCACCTTCAAACCGGTAAAAATTACTAATAAAACTCAACACCCTCTCTTTTTCTTCCACCAAATTCCATTTTATTTCATTTCCCCAATTTATGTCCCCCTTGCCTCACATTCAAATTTGAATTTGAAATCTCCATTAAGAGTTATTAGAACACCTCTTACAACATGCTAAAATTAGCTGTCCATGTAAGACCACTTGCACTCCCATTTGATTCCCAAACTTAGTCATACAATTAAATTCCCAATAATTTGAATTCGAATTAAAATTGGCTCCATTTGAGGTGTATGTGGGGTCCACAAGTTCCCAATGCTTACCTTGTCAATTTTTGAATTTTGACAATGTTTTTTTATTGGTAATATATTAGTATTTTATGAATATTAAATATAACATGGTATACGAAAAAGGGCTTAGCCCTGAAAAAGTCTGCTATCAATGTCTATCACCCTGCTGAGATTCACCAAACCCTTCTAAAATTGTAAACACAACAAAACAGGTATGAAGACTTGTGCCCTAGGACTATCCCATTACATGGACGAGTAGAGAAAGAACCACCCCCAGTCCCTTTGCCCATATTGTGAAGAAAATGGGCTATCAAAATCATATACTAACAGAACATTTTTTGATCGGTATATACTAACAGAGCATTATAAACAAAATATTTAACCAGCAAAATGTTAAACTACCAGGCCTTACATCTTTAGTGCTTTGCCCATTGGGCCGTTTACCCAATAGTCCTTTGGGCCATATACTACATCCTTACCCTCTTCTTGCCCGGTTTCTTGTCCTTGACTTCCAGCTCCACCTCTTCTTCTCCATCTCCCATGCATGCGGGTGGTCCTTCAACAACTCCCTCCCAGCCATCGCTTCCTCTTGTCTCCCCACTTTGTTGGAAGTGGCACTCCAGATCAGAAATGGTTGGACCAAATGCCAACTACCTTCTCTGGCTCTAAATCCCTTGCCTGGCTGCCCCACCGCCACCATTGGAGTGAGGCCCCCATATCATTCCGGTCGAACACATGCTTTTATCATCCAAACTGCCTCCTCCTTGGTGCCGAGCTCCAACGCCCATGCTAACAGGGTGGATGCAATATCAATGTTTGCCTTGTATCCGTGTTCAGAGTTCATGAACTATTCACCGGACATCAGATCAATATTCTGCCAAAATTCTAGGTTGTCAGGTGTGAAAACACTCCACATTCTCTTCTTGGAAACTTTCCCCAAGAAACATTGTTTTTGTCTTGCCGTGCACAGAGCGAAATTAGCCTCCATCCCTACACCAAATGCCTGGCCAAGCTCCAAAACTCAAACAAACCAGCAATATCAAATTATCAGATATGCCCATCTAAATCCCCCTTGTGTATAAATATTTCCTTCACATGCCTTCTCACGTGCTTGCCCATCAACTCAATGAAATGCAGCTCACATATGAGTACCAAGGTACTTCAAGGAGCTACCATGCCCGCCTCGAATGATGTTCCCATCATGTCAATCGCCTCCAGTATTAATAAGCTGTCAGCTATGAATTGACCCTTCCAAGAAATGATAACCGCTCACACATGTCTGATTAACCATCCTGATTGCCATCCAGCAGGTAGCTGTAGCAATTTGAATTTTAAATAAGAAATTTGAAGAAGGGTGGTAGACCAAAACTTACTCTTAAAAATTGAGACCCTTTAGGTCTTCAAAACAGTCGCCCCACCTCTAAAAATAAATCGGCTCATTTTGAAAGAGTGCCTGAAATTTGAATACTCCAAGCATGAATAATACCCTCTGATATAGCATTAACAATAAACTGAGAGACATCCTCAAGCATACTCAAGATTGCTTTCACAGCTAATGACACAGATCACCACCATCGAGTTCTAAATCTAACTCCTCTCCACCAATAGCCCGGAAGTCTTCGTACATCCCATCAGTTGTCAAGTCAATTAGTGTTAGCCCCACCTTTGACAGAGTATTCGCCACCCCATTCCCTCCTTGTTTAACATGAGTTATTTTAAAATCATCAAAGGTGCCAATAAGAGAATTGATCCATTTAATATATTTATTCAAGTACCAAACTCCAATCTCCCCTTTGATGATAACGTCGACAATGATCAACGGATCCCCTTCTAGGTGAAGTCGGGAAACATTAATTTTTTTAGCCATCAACACTGCATTGAGAGCAGCCTGAACTTCTGCCTCATTATTCATCCCATCACAAAGGTGTTTAGCTCCAATCAACAAAAGATTCGCCTTCCAATCTCTAGCCATAAATCTAGCACTTCATGGGCCTGGATTACCTTTTGACTCTCCGTCAAAATTCACTTTTGTCCACCCCTGATACGGGGGTTCCCAAACCACCTTCAAAACAGAATTTTGACAATGTTAAATGCCACCAAAATACACAAAATTACAACCATAGGTCTCATATAAGCCATGCCAAAATATTTTATAAAAATGTTTGGCTTATTAAATACCAAAAATTCACCTAAAGCCAAAAATCCAAGGAAACATAAAATATAATTTTTTTTGGTTGACACTGATTGCAAATTCACCTAGGATGCTCCTGCATCACAAGTTATCTGCTTTTCAACTTATCTGTGTAGAGTGTAGACATTTACTATTTTAAGGTTTGCTTATGATGTCCCTCTAGGATTTTCTGTAATAAAACTTCTATGCCACCTTTTGTGTTATGAATATGTAATCTCCCGTTTGATGTCTTATAGTGACCTGAAACCTAGAAACCACTCGTTGAGTATAATAAAGATTTTTAACCATTCCATATCTATTTTCCTTGTTCAAGCGTTTGTTTTTCTATATTTTAGTTCTATTCTATTTCTCCATAAAGACATTTGTGCTTCTCTTGTGTACAGAGGTTATGGACTAAAGAAAAGCTAGCCAAATATAATGGCACAGATGAAGATTTACCAATTCTGTTGGGCATTTTAGGGTATGCTAGTTCTGTTTTCTGCTATTAATTAATTTATAATTTTCTATCATATATTTATTATTGTAGCTCTGTGTTTGATCCAGGACCTATTTCAATAGATTTGTCAGCTCAACGGTATTTCCCTGTTTTATTGCAGGAGTGCTGTTGGCATTGAATATCTGTTCCTTGTGTTATGCATTTTGTATTTAAATTGTTTAAGGAGTATCTCCCTGTTTTATTGCAGGAGTGCTGTTGGCATTGAATATCTGGTCCTTGTGTTATGCATTTTGTATTTAAATTGTTTAAGGAGTATTAATGCTAATGTGAAATCGGCTTTCTGAGTTTTGTATTATTAGTCACTTGACATTTGGTTATTCATGACACAATTTCAGGAGTGTCTTTGACGTAACTAAAGGACGAAGTCATTATGGAGTAGGGGGCAGTTACAATCACTTTGCTGGGAGGTAAACTAATATTGCCAGTGTCAATTAAATTTGGTTATGTTCCTCTGTTGGATGCTAGATTCTGATAGGATGTAGCCCATGAAATTCCTTTTGATCCCTTAACTAGAAATGCACTTTTTAGTTTACTTGCAGCTATTTCAGGCAAACTGTAGAGGTTAGTATAACTATTAACTTTTGTTTCTTCATTTAAAAAATAAAATTTGTTGGCAGTTTTCTCTGTTATATTCACAATGCCATTCACGGATCAATGCAACTATAACGTTTTCTCAAATAACACTGCATAGGCTTACATAACTTATGCTGATAATTACTTGGAAAACATGGGTGCCAACCAATCACTTTAGACATTGAGCTTGGTATAGTTCCTGTCTTCCCCCTCAACAAATGTTTGCTGCAAAAATTCAAACTTACTGTCATCATGAAGGGTAATATCCATGTAGTTATATATAACAAGCTGTAGATTTAAGTTAAGAGAATTAATGAGAAACTGCAGTTTTTCTTACATAGGCATCTGGCTTCATCCTGGCTTTAGTTTTTGGCATTTGCATGTCTATGATATATGCCATTCGTGTTGTATGATGGGTCGCTCAGAAGATTGTTGCATGAGTTCATTATGGATGCTTTAATCTCTTCTTTGTTGCAAAACTTTAAAGTTATTGTCTTCATGAAGGGCAATGTCCATCTAGCTATACGGACACAAGTATGTTGATTTCCAGAGTCGAGCAATTAACATAAACTGTGGTTTTGCTCATGTCAGCATCTTGCTTTGCCTTGGTTCCAGTTTTCACATGTCCATTGTAGATGCCATTCATGTTGCATGGTGTTGTTCAGAAGATCGTTGCATGGTTTCAGTATGGATGATTTATTCTCTTTTTTGTCAACCAGATTATTTGCAGCCTGCTTGAAGTTGGCAGTGGGTTTCAATTACACATTACCATTTCCCATCTCACAAACTTCCTCTAGCTACTCCCTTTTGTTAAAAAAAACATAAAGACTTATCTACATTCGTTATATATCATGCAGTAACCACAAAGAACAAGACATATATTGCAAAAAGTGCTGTAATATTTTTATTGCATGTTAAATGTAGCTCAAGGATAATTCATCCATTCATTTAGAAGTTCTGGTAGGAATATTTTAGTACCTATTTACTTGTTTTGGTGGAACGCAAATATTGATTTGACATGTGGACAAATACTAGACAAGGTAACCACTTATAAATAATATATAATATATTTACTCTAGTGTAATTAAAATTTTAAATATTGTCGGACCTCAACAATGAACTGTAAGAAATTGTTTTGTTTATCCTTTAATGTGTAGAATAAATTTGCACTTTTCTGTGCAGCGTGATTTTTAATCTTGCAAGTCTGCACCTAGAGATGACTCCCTCTAAAAGCTATTTATTATTAGTTATGCATGTGGAATGTGACGTTAAAATTAAAAAGATGGAAACATAAAATTCTCCTACAATTATTTATCTTTCAATGCAATTCCCCTGCAATGTCCTCTTTTGGAATATTTCTAAATTTTACCCTAAAACCACAATTCCAATTAAAAATTAAGAAATGTAATACATTTAAGAGTATATATTTGCCAATTGAAATGCCCTTTATAATAGAATTTCTGGTCTAGGCACTGCACACAATATTAGTTACTGAAAATAGACATTAAATCATAAGCCATGATAATATTTATTTTGAGTAAGCACTAGTATGCATCATGATATCATAGAAACATTATTCACATTAAAATCTAATTAAGGCAATAGCCATTTCAATGTGGATTCTAATGATAATCTCATTAGGAATTCATCGAAACATTTGCAAACCGCTGTCTCAAAGTTGGTTGCCCTTGTGCTACGAGAGCATGGAAGGTCAGCGACCCTTCCATTGCTCAGTTCACCTTGGAGGTTGGCAGTCCTTCTCGATCAATTGCAAGAGCATGGAAGGCCTGTCTTCCATTCCAACTCCTAGCCCACAAGCATGGTCCCTTGTACTGCATGATCTTGGAAGGTGAGTTTTGCCCTTCCATCCTTTAGTTCACCTTGGAGGCTGGTCATCCTCCTCGATCAAGCCCAAGAGCATGGAAGGTCAGTCTTCCATTCCATCTTGGGGTGGCATACTTGATAAGAGCATGAAGGCTGGTCTTCCTTCACCTCTTGTGAACTCAGAAGGCTGGCCGTCCTAACTATTTGCAATCCGTTTCTCTAAATTCAAAATAGATTATTAAACCAATCCCTTATCAAGTTATCACATATAATAAAGAGAAGCATTTAGAATACTCACAAGATCATTAATTTCTGCAAAATTACTATGGCATGAACACATACATATATGTCTATAATTTAACCTTTTTCACAAAAATGATCTTTAATCAATTCGTTGCTATTGAATATTTACTTCTCTTAATTCAGATCTGATTTCTTATTTTCTTATCTGCTTGTTCTTGATCATCCCCCCCTTCCTCAATGAGACTTCCTTACTTTTATACCTTCCAAGGTGGGTAAGGTCATGTCTTTTAGTTTTGAAAAGATACATTTGTTTGCAATTGCCGCCCTTTTCTTTCAGTTATTGCTCTTCATTACACCTCTTTATGATTGCTGCTTTTTTGGGAGAATAATTGATTGATAAACATCTTAAAATACGGCACTAGGTCGGCCCTACTTTTTTTTGTCTTTGTCTGCCCTTGACTTTGCACCTCATTATCATTAATATTAGTCAGCCTACAAAGTCGGCCTTTATAATGAACTCTCAATATATTTATGTTTGCCCTAATAATCCCAGTAAACCTTTAAAATGCTATTATACATAATTGTTATTCAAAGCTTACGACTGTGGTCTATTTTTGTTTCTAGTTTGGCAGGGGTATGACAGTCCCAAGATTGCTTGTGCTCAAGCAATTGTAACATGGAATAATCATGGAGAGAGTGTTCAAGGTGACTCTAAATAGGAAACAACTTGGTGTGTGCAACTCTTAACTTTTTTTGAGGATCTATTTCAAAACTTCTACTGCACTACTTGATATTATTGTGAGTTACAATTTTAAACCAAGGTATATTTCGCCTTCAATTCCAAGTGAGTTATCTCAACAACATAACCAAGAATTAGAAATTTTGCAAGATGTGTAATTCTATGACAAGTTTTTTCTCAACTTTTGAGAGGAAAAATAAGGTCATTGCAAAAAAGTGATTTGGTTGGCCTTATGTAACCATGATGTCATGGTTATTCTCAAATGTTTGAATGGCCTATCGGCCTTAAACATTTGATATCTTTCTTATTATCATAGAGCATTATTAATATTGATGACAATTATCAGGATGATATATATATTATATATACATAATATACATAATATATATATATATATATATATATATGTATGTATGTATGTATGTATGTATATGTATATGTATATATATATGAGATATATTATATATACATATAAATATATCTCATATATACATATACATATATATTATCTATATATATATTATTCATAAATAATAAATAATTGTCATACACATTATAATGATGATAATACATTAAACAAGATTTTTGATATCAACTATAATGTCGATTATGTGAATCAACTTAATATCAATGAATGACAACAGTGATCGACAATACAAGGAAACAATGGTGACACAGTCGATGATGTTATCGACTGTGATGATCACAGTCGATGTCGACTGTGGTTATCACAGCCGACAACACCATTGACTGTCATATGTCATTGCTGTTAAATATATATTAGATGCGTCGATCATTATCGACTATGATGATCACAGTCGATATCGACTGTGATTATCACAGCCAATAATCATTATCGAATGCCATATAGTGTTGTCAATGAATATTATAATAGTTGATCATTATATCAACTGTCTTATCATTGTTATTAAGTTATGGTTTGATTGTTATCGATCAGATTCAATGATATGTATTAGCAGCAACTAATGAATGGTTAAACCATTAACAAGAGACATATCTCACATAGAGACATGTCCCATTATGTTATATATATACTCATTGAAAGAATACATATATATCAAGACTTGATATATACTCATTGAAAGAATATATATCTCTGCTGCGAGAATCTATACACAGGGCACTAGACACTCCAATGTTCCCTACCATCCAATGTCCCCTACCATCCATGACATTTATACAATCAGATCATAGAAAAGATTATAAAAGTCTAAAGATTGAGCTTTCATATACAATGTGACATCTATGGCATTGTGGTATCATATGAGCGAATGTCTTCAATATATTATTGGGCAAATATAAGTGGCGCTATTATTAATATTTTATTCTAACATTACCACTAATAATTTCTGAAGCTTGAAAAATATTAGCATCGACAAACATTAGAAAAGCTGCCCAAGACTTTTGAACAGGGAAACCACCAATGCTGGCCGTGTGGGTATAACTGGAGCTGTGGAAACTGGGGTTGCTCGGTAGAGACAGTAATTTTATCTGTTCTGGGCATTAATGTGATATCAGGCTATTTAATATCTGGTGTGGAATTCAGAGTCCCCTGCAAGTGTTGTGCGTGACTTCTCAAGACTCTGGTGAACAATGTTTGCCCTCGTTGCTGGTGTATGTGTGGCATGAAGGGGCCAAGAACCAATTTTGGTAGAGTTGGGGCAGAAGGCAGATGCTATTGTTGATGTTGTTCATTTTAGTATTAGGGTGGATAGCTTCTGTTGGCTTTATGTGATCGAGTTGATTGGAAACTTCTGGGAAGCATTGGCAAATATTGCCTCTCTTTGCAACCATTTATTGTACTGCTAAACCAGTTTGTATGACATATGCGCAAATCTGAAGCAAACAATAATGACAAAACTGAATCTATTAAGGAAACTCAGGTTTGATTGCATTCAACTATGAGAGATTATAGAATACATTGGCTACTCATCTCAAGGGAGACTTGATAATATGAGTTAGTTTATCTTTGAATCAAATATTGACTTATGAAATATTTTTTTTTAATTAAAAAGCTGGAGTGGGCCAGCTCCCATTAGATTAATCAAGAAGAAACAAATACATTCATTAGATTTGGGCCAGATCGCCCCCTCCCAGGATTACAACCTATCAGATCACCCGTACTTCTAACTTTCCACGGACCTGAAGGAGCAATCTTTATCCAGCGGATGTAGCACAGTCCAAATCTCCCATTCCAAGTTCACGGATTAGGACCAGGATAAGCCAATGGAAATCACTGGCGTTGTCATGTCATCATTCAAACAGGCCAATTGTCCTCAGTTTGGCTCAGCGCACACCTAACTTTCCTTCTGCGGGTCTCCACCATCAATGGCAGGGGTGAAATTTCACTCGAGCACGGGGAAATCCCATTCAATCTCCCATGTGGCCCTATGATCCGCTGCCCAAATTTAAGCTCTGCCTTCATCGTTCTGTGTACTCGCTCTCTTAGTGAGTTCATTTGCCATAGAGTTGCCTTCCCGGTATATGTGACTGATTTTGAAATCATCGATCGAACTGGCCAACTCCTTCATCTGTTTTATCCATTTATTAAGCTTCCAATCTGGCGTAAATCCCCGCCTAATTCCATTGATGGTTATCATAGAGTCGCCTTCCAAATGTATTTTTCTAGCCCCCATTTGCACACCCATCTGTAATCCTTTCATGGCTGCTCTGAAGTCTGCCCTGTTATTCGAACCGCATCCAATGAATTCACTGTGCTTAGCTAACATATTTCTAGAGTCGTCTCTGATGACAACCCCTCTGCCACTTGGCCCCAGGTTACTGCGAGTGGCCCCATCGAAGTTTATCTTTATCCAGCCAGCCTCCGTGGTAGTCCACTGCGTATTTGCTCGAGCTCTAGCTTCAGGCCCCATATCTGTGATGCCAACCAACTTCGGGACCTTGAGTCCATTAAAACTTTTGGTTAAGTTGTCATCCCATATGGAATAAATTTTGTGTTTGTCTGATCTCTTCTTAGCTGCCATGTTCACAAGTTCTGTCACAACCGTCTCAATTTTGGAGACCAAAACTTCTCTTGGCAAGGACTCCTCCCAAAATACCCTTCTATTACGTTCCTTCCACAACTCCCATACGATCATGGAAGGAGAAATCTGCCATAAACTGTGAAAAATACATTTACTGGTATTAGAGGGCCACATCTGAAACCATTTAACCAACTTCCTTGGTTTAGGTGTTTGCAGTTTCAGTTTTTGAAGGAAGTGACTCCAACAGAATTCCATGTATGGGCACGATAGGAGAATGTGATTTGCATCTTCAACATGCTTCTTGCATAATGGACAGCATCCTGGGCCAATGATACCAATTCTGCTGAGCCTATCCTGGGTTAAAATCCGTTCTTGGATGGCAAGCCATGCAAAGGCACCGGCCTGTGGAGAGCAGTGTTTACCCCACAACAAGTCTTTCGGCCATTGGGGATCTGTAACGGCACCTTCTTGTACTTTGTATCCAATCTTTACCTTGTATTCCCCCTCACGGGAGGCAGCCCATTTGATCTCATTATTCTGCCCCGTCCATTCTATACCACGACAGCTAAGGATTTCAGCCAATTTGTTTTTCTGCTCTATTGGGGCTTGGATATCATCGAGAGTTTTCCATTTCCACCTCTGTTTTCCATTTTCACTATCAACCCAACTGTAATCCGAGACTTTCTTCCCCCATACTCTAGTTGTCTCTTCCCTGATTTGATCTAATTCCCTGTTAGAGTGAAGAGAGCTGGGTAGCAATCCCAGGAATCCTCCCAGAACTGTGCTTGTCTACCATTGTTGACTTCCCATGTTATATGTTTTGTGATAATATGCTTGCTATCCACTATGAAATTCCAGATAGCTGATCCCTTAGGCGGATCAAGCGTGTTCAAGATTCTGATTGGTTCATCTGAATCCAAATTTTTTTTCCTTATCAGCTGGACCCATTTCCTGTTGCCATCCCGAAATATGCTCCATACCAGTTTAGCTCCTATGGCAAGGTTCATATTATGTATCTCCCTGATACCTGCACCTTTTGCTCCATAAGGTTTGCATATGCTGTCCCATGACAGCAGTGGGATTTTGTTCTGATCATCTGGCCCATTCCATAGAAATCTCATAATTTTGATCAGATCTTCCCTCATAGCCTTCTGTATTTTTAGACAGGACATCGAGTAGATGGGAATGACAGAGAAGACAGTTTTGATCATAAGAATCCTACCAGCTGAAGACGGCCATTTACCTTTCCAGAGATCCATTTTCTTTTTGCAATTTGTGATTAGGTTATTCCAGAGGTCTTTTTTATTGAGTCCTCCAAACAAAGGGACACCTAGGAACCTCCCTGGTAAAGTTGCAATTTTTATATCTAGAATTCTAGCTATATCACACTGTAGGCTCGGTTGAACATTAAGAAAAAATACCTCTGATTTCCTCCAGTTGATTGACTACCCCGAAGCTCATGTGTAACTATCCAAGGTGTTTTTAATGATTCTTGCTTCCATTCTACATGCTTTCTTGAATAGGATCGTGTCATCTGCGAACAGCTGGTGGGTGGGGTTCTCTATGCCCGGGCAAACTTCCATACCCTTCCATCTTCCGGCCCATCTCTGGTTCTGTATTGCCCTTCCCAAGGCCTCAGCCATAATTATAAACAAGAAGGGGGATAAAGGGCCCCCTTGCCGTATACCCCTTGATGATGGGAAGAGACCTTGTGCTACTCCATTGATTAGTACTGAGAAATGTGGGTTTGAAATGCAATTTTCTACCCATCCAACCCAATCTGTATCAAAACCAAACTTGAGGAGTACACTAATCAGAAATCTTTTGTCCACCATGTCATATGCTTTGAGGATATCCAACTTGATAATCATGCTTGCTGCTCTAGCCTTCCCTGCCGAGTGAATTGCTTCGCGTGCTATGATTATGCCTTCCACAATCGATCTGCCTGGCGAGAATCCGCTTTGTTCATCTGAAATTATTTTTTTAAGGACCTTTTTGAGCCTGTTTGAGATGATTTTGGTAATTACTTTATAGATGGTATTGCAAAGAGCTATGGGTGTATAATCTGCCATAGTTTGAGCTGCCTTCTTTTTTGGGATAAGGGCTAAGAAAATGTGATTAAAGGATCTGATCATCATCTTCTTTCTTCTAGACTCTTCCACAGCTTTATGCAGATCTGAACCTATGATATCCCAAAAATCTTGGCAGAAATTAGCTGAGAATCCGCCTGGGCCCGGGGCCTTAACTGCTCCTAGTTGGAAGACCGCCTTCCTTGTTTTTTCTAAGCTGATGGCTCTGTTGAGCTCCCCATTTTCTGCCTCATTGATTAGTGACCGTATGTGGTTTAGAAGTTCTTCTCTGTCCTGATCATTATCTACCTGTACTCTGTTAAAAAAATCCTGAAAGTATTCTACTGCTGTTTGATTTACAGCCTCAGCTGTTTGTACCCAGGATTCGTCCTCTTTCTCTATTTCTCTAATGGAGTTTTTGTTTCTGTTTGCCATTGTAGATTTGTGAAAAAATCTGGTGTTTCTATCTCCTTCTTGCAGCCAATGTTCCCTAGACCTTTGCCTCCAGAGGATTTCTTCTTTTTTCAGAATTTCCTCCAGGTCTGATTTCAGCCTTTTTTCTTTCTCAAACTCTTCATTCCTCATCCCCTTCTTAATAACCTCATCATTTAGTTTTGCAATTCCTCTTCCAGTCTGTCCTTCTCTTTGAAAATGTCTTTGAAGTGGTTGAGGTTCCAATCCTTGAGGCAATTCTTGACATGAGATAGTTTCAACTTGAATTGCAGCATTTTTGGTTTATCTCTGTAATTTACTTCACCCCACCATTTCTTTATTAAATGGTGCAAGGACTCATCCCTCAACCACATATTCTCAAAGCGAAAAGGAGAGCCACCTTTGATTGTTTCCTGATTAAGAGTTAATAGAACCGGATAGTGGTCGGACCCTGTGTATGGAAGAATTAGAGACTCAAAGAAATCTTGATTATCACTCCACCCCTCTGATATGAAAAACGGATCCAGTTTCTTGACTTACAGAATATTATATCAGAATACTATTACGAATAAGGGACCACTATATGGTCTATTACTTATAGTAGATATAATCAAATATATATATATATATATATATCAGAAATCATTATTTACTCATGACAGGAAGAATCAGAGAGTAGTAATATATCTGATATTCCGCATAAGGAAGAATTCAAAGGGGAAGTAGACCATATTAACTAGCATAGCATCACAGCTAAGGAACCACCAATCTGAAGAAAGTTGTGTCGGGCATATACATTGCAGCAAGGTAACACTTGGTACCTCCAGTACACAAAGTGATTTGGTTCAAAACAACAAAATAAAAAGGGCTAGTTGCCTGAAACATACTTTGGTTGGAGTGCCTGAAATCAGCGGTCATTTTGTATGTCTGGTGATCTTTGGAAGAAAGAACCTGCTAGACATAATTCCTTATTCAGCAATAGAAAGTCTCTTTGAAACTCAGTTTGACATGGGAGCTTTCTTTTGGTTATGATTATGGACATCATTTGGTCCTTGAGGAACTAAGTAGGACTGGCCCAATTTTAATTGAAGGCTCTATTGCTTAAGGCATCCAAGTATCGCCTAGAGGGCATTATCCTTTGACTACAAGAGATAAGTATTTTATCATTATACCTTTGAATATTGATCATGAATTCTATGTAGCTAGTTCATGCAATAACATAGAGAATAGTAAATCATGTATGCTTCTAGCATTGGTATTTCTCTTCAGGATAAGTTGATTCTATGGGCTATGAGTAATCTCTCTATAATGCTTCCAGGACGGATCCAGGAGCATAAGGATGATGAGAGATTGCATTCAAGGAAGGAAGAGTTTGATGTATTCTGTGAGGAAGTCACACATGCGGAAAAATGGAGACACAGCTCGCTGCCATGCGGCTGAGTTGAGACATCTCTCGAAGAGGAAGAGCTTATACAGATTGTGATCAGTTTCTTCAAGAGGAGGAATTGACATTCAAAGGGAGTCTAACAATCTATCAGAGGCAACCTTGGAAGAGGAGGTCAGAAGGTTGATATCAGATTCAAAGAGAGTTTGACATTTCTTCAGAAGCAACTTTGGATGAGGAGGTCAGAAGGTTGATATCGGATTCAGAGGGAGTTTGACATTTTATCTGAAGCAACTTTGGACGAGAAGGTCAAGAGGTTGATATGAAATCTAGAGGGACTCTGACATTTCATTAGAGGCAACCTTGGACGAGGAGGTCAGGAGGTTGATGCAAGATTTTGAGCTATAGAGGGAGCCACATCATCATGTAGATCTACTTAATGCATTCTTCTCTGTGAGAGAGAAGTTTGAGGTGCAAGTCCTTGTTAATGCATTTTTCTCTTTGAAGAGAAACTTGAGGTGTAAGCCCTTATCACCACCCTCTGATATGGTTCATGGTGGAGGTCATGTGTGTGACTCCATGATCTTGTCATGTGTGTGACTCCATGATCTTGTGGAAACATCATGAAAGGTGACGATCTATCAATGATGTTTACTTGTGGTTGCTATTGTAAAGTGATGACTTTAACAATAGTTTAATCTACTATCATACAGATACCATATGGTTGATACCCACTAACATATCATGATAGTTTATATCTCTTATCTAATGTTAACTAAGTAGTATGCAACTACAATGAGTTATATTATTGAGATATGTCATGGTGGATGTTTTGAGACGTAACATTCGTGGGTATTGCCATGAAATGATATCTTTTCTGGTAGGCCTCATGAGATGTGATGCCAGTGCACATACTAGGAAAGATATGACTATGGAGAATATCATATGGTTGATATTCTTGAGTAGTCCATACTCTTGATGATACCTTGAGGTAACATTTGTTATGGTGGATGTCATTTTTAATATCTATGTAGACCATAACCCTCAATGTTGTATTGAGGTAATCACAATATAATAGTTCATTGTATTACATGGATGAAAATCATCCTCCCTAGCTAAGAGGGAGTGTTAATGATTGTAGCTTCGATCGGATGATTCCAATCGATGAAATCAAATGTTTGAATGGCCCATCGGCCTTAAATATTTGATATCTTTCTTATTATCATAGAACATTATTAATATTGATGACAATTATCAAGATGACATATATATTATATATACATAACATATATATATATATATATATATATATATATATATATATATATATATATATATATATATATATATATATATATATGAGATATATTATATATACATATAGACATATATTATCTATATATATATATTATTCATAAATAATAAATAATTGTCATACACATTATAATGATGATAATACATTAAACAAGATTTTTGATATCGACTATAATGTTGATTATGTGAATCAACTTAATATCAATGAATGACAACAGTAATCGGCAATACAAGGAAACAATGGTGACACAATCGATGATGTTATCGATTGTGATGATCACAGTCATGTCGACTATGGTTATCACAACCGACAACACCATCGACTGTCATATGTCATTGCTGTTAAATATATATTAGAAGTGTCGATCATTATCGGCTATGATAATTGTGATGATCACAGTCGATATCAACTGTGATTATCACAACCAATAATCATTATCGAATGCCATATAGTATCGTTGTCAATGAATAGTATAAGAGTTGATCATTATATTGACTGTCTTATCATTGTTATTAAGTTATGGTTCGATTGTTATTGATCAGATTCAATGATATGTATTAGCAGTAACTAATGAATGGTTAAACCATTAACAAGAGACATGTCTCACGTAGAGACATGTCCCATTATGTTATATATATACTCATTGAAAGAATAACTTGGAACACACAGAATTCTAAAAGTTATATTACAAGTTACAGCAGAGATATATATCAAGCCTTCTCATGTGAAAAGAAATATATCATCTTTACTCTTAGTAATCATTGTTCTCTCATATAGATCTGCATCATCACATGGACATTCTCATTAAGGTTTATAGAGAGTTAGAATACAATTCTTGTCTAGGTCTATCATATACAACAATAAAACCAATACACTTACAATCTGCAAAATAAACAACACAAAGAAAGGGTGATCTTTCCACATTTTGAGACAAGGACTAGAAGCATGGCAACACAGCTATGGCCTTAAAAATGCAATGTTATTTCCTGACACGAATCCATATCTTTTTGGTCTATTTTCACTAGATCAATTAGATAGTTTCTCTCTCATATGTATGGTCTTAGATTTTGGCCTTGAAAAAGAAGAAGAAAGTTATTTTGTGAACCAAATAACATTTCAAGCTTGCTTTGTATGCAAGCAAACTATTTTTAGTGCAAAACTTTGTAAAAAACTATAAATAATTTTATTTTCAATTGTAATTTTATGCATAATTGCTGAGATTACTGTTCAAGAGTTGTTTTGTTTTGTGTTGTCTTATGCTTTGTGGTTTGAATAACTTTGTGAAATACTGCAAGCTTTGTATTGTTGCATTCAAAGATAGATAATTACAGCTTTATATGCAATTTTTCTATCCAATTGTTGATATTTTTATGTGTGTGGTCATAAACCCAATTCAAGTTTGTAGTTTTCTTCTAGTTTTTGATTTTAGGTAGATGATGTGAGTGTATTTTCGCTTTCTCTAGATTATGTTTCCCACATTAGATAATAAATCTGAAAACATCTTGTTTTGTGCGGAAGTGCTTATTAGCCTTGTGTCTGAGCCTGAGATCAAAAGGACACGTTTTCTTTGCGTGCTAAAAGAAATCATGCTTGTTCTAGGTACTTTTGTAATTATATTTATTATCATTTCCTTCATTCTCCATAATGGAACTTTCCCTATAAATGTGAATATTGTTTCTACCTTAAATGCTGTTCTGTTTTGTATTGTACCAAAAGGTAAAATAAAAATGATAACAGTGACTAGGGTATTCCCTTCTGCTACACTTAATCAAAGGGTTGCCTAGGGTTTAGGAAAAAAACATTTTGTTAGCTATGAAAATCAGCAAAGCTTGTACAGTTCAATAGAGTTTTCAACATGTTACGATGAATGTGGTGTATGAGAAAGCACATAAATTTTGCGTAATTTTCTTAGTTTCACAAAATCTAAATGTGTAAATAATTTACATAGCTGAGTTTCTATGACTAGTAGATAGTAGTTGTGTGGTTTGTATTGTCATATTTCTCATATGTAAATGTTTTCATCAATAAAATGCTTTTGGGTGGTTACAGAGATGCATCCCGTGCCTTTGTCTCAGGAAACTTTACAGGTGAGTGTGATTTTGGGTTCTTTCTCATTACTATCAAGGTTTGAATGTTTAAATGTGGTCGATTAAGGACATAACTGAATCTTGTAACAGCTGCTAATAATATTATTGACATTAACCCTAGATTGGAAAGAGGGTAACATTAATTCTGAAACATAGGAAGAGAGATAAAATTTTGAAACAACTTATGGAATTCTAAACTGCAAGACCCAGATCTGAAAATGAAAACTTTGAACCAATAAATGAAATCAGAAGTTTATAAGAACCACTATAAGTATCTACAATCTCAAATGATTTTGAGATCTACTAAATGATCAAAGGGATGTCACACCAAAGGAGGTCCAGTGTGTTATGAGAACAAACAATTTGTATTGCTTTTTATGAATAATAACTGGAGTGCTGTGAGAAAGTGGACAAACAATCACATTTAACATAAAAATCACTGGAATAGTTTATTAGAATTGTATAGATAGACCTCTGGGTAGAAGAGCTTCTCAAAAAATCTGTTAGATTTTCTCAGTAGCTCTTCTATTTAATCTCATGAACCATAAAGAATTGGTGTTCATCATAGATAGTTTATACTAATTCATAAATTTGCAGGCTTTATTTGGAATTTTAGAGGTGATTGTAAGACCTAACAAAAACTGGAAAACTATCTTCAAACCTAGAAGCCATTATAATAAATAGCTGTTTACAACTTTACATATTTAAGCATGCATGGAGATGGAAGACAAGGTTGATGGTTGCAAGAAAACTTATTTTTTTCGTCTTCTGCATATTTCTTTTGCAGGCTGTTTCATTGTCTGGTGACATCCTGACATGATTGTTTATATTTGGGATGATACTATCTAGTATCTACACATAGTAGTATGTCATAATAAAAAATTGGTTCGCCGCAGTTTCAACCATGAGTGGTTGATAACATGCCAAATCCAATATTGAATAGGGCTTGATGTTTAGTGAGACTATAGATGGCATATAATGATAAAACTCCCAAGTACTCTCGGATTGCTCGTGCTTCCTGGAGAAGCAATAGACACATTGTGACAAGTTGGAAGCAAAAGCAGAAATTGTTTTGCAACTTGTGTTCTGGGCTATGCTTGTACTAGGTGAGGTAAGTGATCATTCTTGATGATCTAGTGGGATGTGATTGCCTAGTTGTGTCAGAGTATGGGTCACGTGCTTTTGCTCTTTCCTTAGGTGGCATGATGTAATCAAGATTTTATTGTAACTGTTTGGAGCTCTTATACTGCATCTGGAGTGTCAAACAAAGGTGGAATTCAGTCCTGAAAAATAAATTTAGATAAGACAATCTACAAGATTGAGAGCTCACATTTGCTATTGCCAACATCCTTGGTAATTGTATCGTGGCAAAGAAGTTTGAGCTTGCTATAAGGTTTTGTAAATCTTTGCTTCTGCAGACAAACCCTTACTTTATTACATGCAAATCATGATGTTGCTTGTATTCAGCACTAATTATCAGAAAAAATATTCACTTGCTATTAAATCGTGTTCAATGGACACAGTGACTTTGTAATGTCCCAAATTATGAATATCCTAATGTGCCCTAGATTACAATTTTCCTTCAAGCAAGGTTTAGAGATACCTTTCCGATTTGATTGAAGCCCTAACACAGTTAGGGTTCATTTATAATCATAATGTCATAGTTAGATTTCTTTAATGAGAAAATAAACATATATGAGGAATGTAGATCAAATCAATAGATTGCTAGAATTAATTTTAAGGTGACCCAGCCATAGAAGTGATAAGGTAGGGTGACTCGATTAGGTGCCCTAGAAACCTCCTACCCTAGGTCCAAGAGCGGATATACCATCCCTCTTGGCCTCATGTGGCCCGTGCCATACATATAAGGTGGCGTACCTAGTGTGGGATCCTCTCACTATTCTCTTCCATCTTGCCACTTCTATCTTGCTTCAAATGATTGAACACCCATTTATCATGATAGAGATTATGAGGAACATTCACAACAGGGTGCCTCGAAAGTCTATCCTTCCTAAGCCCAAAAGCAGTCCACTTTTTCCCCCTTTGGCCTCATGGGGACTCCCCGGTGTAATGTTCCCTCTTTCTCCTTAGTCAACTTACTCTAAAATTCCCAATTAGGAATAGATTGCGCGCGGTGATGGAAACTTATAACCATTCGCTACCCATGACGCTTCCAACACTTAAATATGATTTCTTTCTCTTCTGGTCTCATCTCTATGATGAATACCAAATATATCCCATGATCTCCTATTCCATTCGATGCTATGGGACTTATGGTTTGTCTCTCCTGATGACCCAATTCAATTAGATCAATGCCCCAAAGTATTTTTTAATATTTATAGTAGTCTTTTTTTTTCATTCCCCTCTCCTTAATGGTTTGGGGAATGCCTCTATATATTGTGATGATAATGATAAGTCCCATAGGAGACATGTCTCGTGCCTATCTAGAATAGCCTCCTTGGTTAATTGTACCATTTCATGGTAATTGTGGTTATCCCTCTTAATCGATGTGATCCTTGTTTAGTCATTGCTACAACTAATTATCTTCATGTGCATATTTCATAGAATTTAAGGATGTTGATTGAAGTTATCTTTAATAACCATCTTTACTTTGCAATATACATATTGCTGTTTTGTATCTTTTTGGATGACTAATTATTCAATTGGTATTAACTACTGGTAATCTCAGCTATCACTGTGGTCTGATTTATAATATCATTAGGTAGTTTGACAATTCACGGGGGACACGAAACTGATTTCTAGATCAAATCTGGGCATTGGTGTATAAGGTATCTTATTGATGCTTCTTTCCTTGACCTGATGCTTGTATGAATCATTGTCTTGGTGATGTTGATGTTTACCAAGGAAGTGCCCAATATTATAATGAGTTGAGAGCAATCATCTAATGCAGATATCTCATCAATATTATATGAGTTAGCGTTTCCAAGGCTCGACAATGGATGATGATGTTTGTTGGCTAAAATTTTTGTAAGCCGCTAAGACTACACCTTACAAGATTGTAACTTTAGACAATGGTATAGTGAGATAAATCTCTCCTCTTAGCAATAGGGGAGGCTCCCTTCTTACCGCAGGTAGCTTCAGTAGGACTTCAACTGAAATTAAACAAAGAGTGTTTCTTCCAATCTTTTCCTCGTTTTTCAGGAAAGATTCACAAGTAACAACAACTTTCTAATTCTACAAAGATCCCCTACTGCTACGATAATACTGGTGACTCGGTAGTTGACGTAAGAACCATAGTAGCATTAATCTTTTTGGGAAAAAATCGACAAACCAAAAGAGTAGGATTTTTTGAAAAAATCGGTTTTACAAAAAATTGTAAAAACTTAAAGAAAAACAGTAAAAAATTGCTTTTTATTTTAAATTAAAGGGCATTTTTACATCATAGATATATTGAGAGCTAATAAAATATAGGCTTGCACCTTTAGATTGTAGAGAATAGATTTTCATCATTTATATACTTATCGCTGATTACATTGCACAAAACCTAAGCATAAAAGCTAACTAGATGGAGATAGTTGTCAAAATGTCAATTACAACATAGTTTGTGACTTTGTACAAAGTCAACCAATAAACTAAGTACAAAGTTCCAAAAATTGAAATGTAGCCAATGGCATACTAGGGGACAGGAGGCCTTGCTGATGCTTCTCCTTGGAAAGTCCCTGACCTAAGTCCTTCAATAACAGTACTAGAAAAGTTGGCTTCTTCCATGATTTCTAAATCTTCAGGCTCAATATCACGATCAACATCAACATCATCATCAACATAATCATCAACATCATCATCATCACCTTCAGGCACAACAATCCACTCAGACTCTGGATCTATCTCGTCAAGGTCAATTGGGGAGTCATCCTCAATAGTTCTTGTTTTTTTCAATGTAGAAATTAGTCTCTGCCTACAAGTAAAAAATACAATGAATACAACTTCAATTGAGTGCAAGATAATAAAACTCCTACCTTGAGCTTTCTTCAGCTTCAAGCGAAGGTTGTGGTGAACAAATACCAAGTCATTCATTCGTTTTTGTGTTAGATGGTTGCGTTTCTTGGAATGTATGTGTTCAAAAACACTCCAATTATGC
This sequence comes from Chamaecyparis obtusa, assembly GCA_027943335.1. Taxonomy (NCBI): domain Eukaryota; kingdom Viridiplantae; phylum Streptophyta; class Pinopsida; order Cupressales; family Cupressaceae; genus Chamaecyparis; species Chamaecyparis obtusa. Next base: position 377,611 of record BSBK01004976.1, on the reverse strand, counting down.
TCGCAAGCAGAGGAGCTGCATGGCTGCATCAAAATGTCGTATCGCCATCCACCTAAGATTTTTACATTCATGACCAAAAAATTCCCACCATTGAGCTGAAAAACAGATTATGGGGAGATGATATCATGTAAGAATATCTTCACATCTTAACAAATTTGTTGATCATGCAAACAAATTAAATGGACTATCAAAAGTTTAAAGTGTCTACCTGGTTGGAAGGTCGTTCTGCCTTTCTTAGCAGCCCTAGATGATAGAAATCCAGTTCCCTTCTACATTTGCAACTCTGACATAGTGGCTTTCAATTTCTCTTTGCTTTGAAACATTTTTTCCATGCACCTGAACAAACCTTGTGTGATGTCAGCATCACTCTTTGTAAAATTAATGTTGTAGAACAATGATGGATTGAGAAAGTATCTTGCAGCATGAAGAGAAGAGTGCATCTGTCCTTCCCATCTCCTATCAATTATGTCCCATAATAGCTGATACCTTGTTCTGTCATTTTCCAACCTACCCTTCATCGCCTCCTTGGCCCTATCCATGGCCTGATACAAATATCCCATTGGGGATTTATCCCCATCCACTAGTCTCAACACTTTTACGAGAGGCTTTGAGAATTGTACCACCTGCTCAATTGCATCCCAAAAATTGGTAGAATATATCGACTCTTCCACTATCATGCCATCTGTTCGTCTTGAAAAGTCTAACTCCATCCACTCAGTTGAAACAAACATGCGTCTCAAGTTCATTTTTTGTTGAACTAGAGTCTGTAGTGCAAGGAAGTGCGTTGCAAACCTTGTCACCCTTGGTCGAACCAGCTCCTTGCCCCTTGTGAATTGGCGCATCATACTCAAAACCCTCGTGTGATTGTAGATAAATTTTGTAACAACACGAGCCTTTTGCAATGCCTCCTTCACCCATTCAAATTTTCCAATGTCCTCTAGGGTTAGATCAAGGCAATGTGCTGCACACGGGGTAAAAAACATAGAGGGGTAGTTGTCTGTCAAGAGTTTCCCAGCAGCAACACAAGCAGCAACATTGTCTGTAATAAATTGAACCACATTTTGTGGCCCCACATCTATGACTACTGAGTCATACATCTCGAACAATGCACTTGCAGTTTTCATTACATGCGATGCATCCACAGATTTTAGAAATATAGTGCCTCTATCACAAGAGACAAGGAAGTTGATGAGGGTTCTGTTCTTTCTATCTGTCCATCCATCTGACATAATGGTGCACCCACTATTACCCCACTCTAACCAATGCTTGTCAACAACATGTTGAACATCTTTTACTGCATCATCAAGCATACCAACCCTCATTAAATTGTAAGACGGGGCTTTAAACCTAGGACCTGCAGCTGCAACGCCATCCATCATAGCTTGCCAATATTTGCAAGCATGGAATGCTAAGGTAGAAGAGAAATACAAATTTGAAATCCCCTTCATTGCTTTTTCATGGACAGCTTTCCTCCACCTTGTACTCTCCAAAGTGGTTTGTGATCCTGGAGTAGTACGAGGTGCGAAGAAATGATTGATGTTCCCTCCACTCGTGTTTGGGCCATGTGCTATAGTCTCAGTCTCAGATTCCTTGAATCTCTCCCCCCCTCCACCATCTTCCTCAGCCAATTGTTTCCTCTTCCCACCCGTAAAATTGGAACCTATTTCATTCCCACTTCTTGCCTTTTTTTCCTTATTCTCACCGATTTCATCAAGAGCTCTTTTGGCCTGGTATGTGACATCTGTAGGGCATTTCCCGCATATCGTGGTGTTGTTTCCTGGTACTTTTGCCAAATGCCATTTGAAGCGGTAAATTCCACCACTAACTTCATTCAAACACCAATTGCACTTAACCTTATTTGTTCCGACAATCACTGTGCAATGTATCCACGCAAAATCTTTTGTACGCGGCATTGGGATTAAATATCTGCAAGAGTATTTTAATTCAGTCTTTTAAGTTTTGCTAGATTTTAAAGTTTTGCACAAAGTTTTGTCACTTGCAATAAAAAATGTGGACAAAATTTCATGAACATATAGGCATATTTATTTGTTTAAAAATATAAATATATGCAGATTTTATATTCAAAAAATGCAGAAATATAAAACATTCTAATATGTATTGAAATATATTTTCAAAATATACATAAATATATCTGCACTGAAAAGAATTACAAAGATATAATTCTAAGAGTCTAACACAGTCCTGTGCTACATCGTATGGAAATATGGAAATGTTTCCTATGAAATTACTTGACATATTACATTTTAGGGAAATTAATAGGGAAGTTACTTGACATATTATGTTTCCAGTCCATGTTCATATTCAGAAATTCCAGAAAATCTATATTTATAACACTGTTCATATTCAGAAAATCCATCTCTTATATTTCTTTGTGTTTTAAACTTGTCCTATGCTACATCGTATAGAAATATGAAAATCCATCTCTTATATTTCTTTGTGTTTTAAACTTGTAATATGGAAATGTTTTAACTAAGACTTGATTACAACAAATAACAAAATGGATGAAAGACAGCAGCAATATAAATAGAAGAAGAGGAGGTAAATAGAGCTATATCGTATGGTCATTCTACATTCAGTCCTCAAAGCTTTGAATCGGGGCTCCTTGGCTTCATATTTCTGCTGGCTGGGGATACTCTGGATAAATCGATAGTTCATAAAAGTCTTTATTTAAACACGTTGTCCGGCTCTTCTCATGGTATTGTACCTCACCTTGGACCACAGTTTCTATGGACATGTTTTCAGATTTTTTTTTTGCCTGACTTTGGTGGACTTGAGTCCTGTAGATGGTCCCAATGTTTTTTATTCTTTTCTACATTAGATAACAACAGCTGTGGCTGAGAATTTCATTTAAGAGAATTGCAATATTCTAAGTTCTATGTCACGACATTAGCCATCTTTGTCAGGCTATACTGTGGTGGGCGAGGCAATGTACACATTGAAACGTAGGTATCATAATGCATCGATATTTGCCAAACTTAAAACAGATATAAATTGACTGCTGTTAAGATTTGGGCATTCTTATTCGAGCCACTGAGAAGCGATTGTATGAGGGATTATAAAACGGTGCCACTGAGAAGCGATTGCCGTTCTTGGTGGGCAGAATGTGATGCCATGTGCTGGTGTATTTGCCATTAGTGATGGCTTCCAACTGGTCCCCGATGTCAACAACTATTGTGTATGGAATGGGTTGTACGTCAAGCCAAGTGCCATTATTGAGGATATGCAGACCGGGCACTTGATCGAGGAATATGGAAATGGGAAGAAATATGAAGTCGTGGGATACGGCAGAGAAATAAACAATTCTTGCACAAAATGAAACAAACAAACAAACACGGTGCGCAAAAGGAAGAAACTATTGCATACCCGGAGCTAATTCTTCTTGCTTCTGCCGGCTATGTCCTCCCTTGCGCCGCTGTTGGTGTTGCTTCCGTCGGCTATGTCCTGACTCCTTACTGCTATGCTACCCGCAACCCCATTATATTGGCGCGTTTTAGGGTTGTTTGGTGCCATATTTTTGCAATGCGATTTTTTCCAGTTTAAAATGCAATTTTTAAAGGATTTTTTGGCAAAAAATCGTTGACCAAATTGACCAATTTTTGCCAATTTATTTTGGAAAAAACCGGCATAGGTGCTGATTCCCGATTAATCGGGTATAATCGGGATTAAATCTAGATTAATGCTTCTATGGTAAGAACAACTCCTAAGACAACAGTTATAATTATATTTGGTAGATTGAAAACAAGGGCCCAAAGTCTCTTGTGATTAATCTTATTTGAAGAATAACTAGAACCAATAATGAGGCTCAAAGTCTCTCACTAATAACCCTGAAATTGAAATAAAACACTCAAAGATGAAGCTCAAAGTCTTCAACTCTTAGTATTTGCAGCCACTATTAAACTATAGCAATCCTCCCCCTGTAGCTCAAAGTCTCTCAAAAGGCGAACTGAAACTCAAATGATTCACACAAGTTAAACTACAAAGTGAACTCAAGAATGATTAAATAATGCAACATAAGAAAACATCATTCAATCACAAGACTTGCAACACAAAGTTTGAAAAATCTTGCTCCTATTCACTTCTGAAAATTTTCACAATGAAATACAAAGTTTTCACCACACAAGCTCCTCAAGCATAGCTTTCTTGCCTAAAACAAAAGATAGATATTTACAATGAGCTCCCTCCTTTATATGGAAAAATAGGAGAGAGAAAAGTGGAGAGAAAAGGGGAAACCCTCAACCACTTTGACTTTTTCAACAACTAACTTATTAACTTCCTTTGACTTATTCAATGTTACAAGGCTTAAAGCACTTGCAACATGATTACATGACACTGGTATACAGGAATGTGTTTTCTTGTATTTACAACTTTAACATGCTCTTCATGCAATCTGTCAATTACATAATATTTATGCTATCAAAATAGAGAAAGAAAATGTGTTCTAGACACTTAGAAATCAGCTTCAGAGGGTGTTTATATAAGCCTCAAACTTATGAAGAGACACATGTATAACAACCGAATTAGGTGCGCTTGTATGTTGAGCAATTGCAACTACCTTGCGCATAATATGTGACTTTGTATAACTGGTCACTTGGCTCTGAAGCTGATTCAAGGATATTTTGTAGTCCATGAAACGGTCAATAATATTGATACTGAATCATTTGCACCAAGCTGTAGGCGAATTATCTCTGCAAACTTTGCCATCCCAACTTCTTCATCAATCAACTCATCCTCCACTGAGAGTAGTTTACAGGATAGTTTATTGAACTCTACTTTAATTTGATGTTCTTGTTCATTCCATGAGTTCAATGCTGATTGTAATTCTGTAACCAACTTGCCTAGAACCCTTTCTTTGTTAATCATCAAATCTAAAGATTCAAAATATGCATCAACAAAAGAAATGATTTCATATTGGCACAACTTATTATGATTGAGTTCTTGCATGGTTCTCCAAACATTTAGATCTTCATTCAAGACTTTTAGTTGCTGGTGAAAGGATGTAATAAGCTCTCTTATTTCATTGATAGTCAAGTGTACATGCCTCAAGACCTTATATGAATCCTTGATAACTTGCATACCTTGTGCTTCTAACCGATCACACCGTTCATCAATTGCTTTAGCCTTCTTTTGACACTTCTCATAATCCTCAGGGCATGACATTGAAATGGGAGCAACCTTTTGAGAATTGTTCATCATTTCAATGGTTTCAAGAAGACGTGCATTCTCTTCCTTTAATTTGGTCTTCTTTTCCCATAGCTTATCATTTCTTTGTGTAAGTTGTGGAATGACATCTTGAGCATTCTACAGACAACCTAAACATGTTTGCTTGCCAAGCTCTACTTTAGTGAATCTGTAATCGGAAAGCTGCCTCTCCTCTGCAGGTTTATTAACCAAGGGTTCCACAATCTCAGCATACTTGTTTTTATTATTTTCAACTACAATCCTTGATACTGTTTTGGCCTTTTTATTCTTTGGAGCTCTAGGCTTGGAAACCTGCCTGAGATCAAAGCCCTCTAGTGGAATTTCTTCTTTCTTCCTCTTCTGGGTTATGACATTTAGCCATGAAGGCAAGGAAATGAAGAAGAAGAAGCTAATGCAGATGTAATAGCTAAAGTGGTAACCGGATCTGCCTGCGCGACTGTAGCAACAAAAGGAGGAGCCTCTGTTAAGATTGCCATGGGTGTGGGGCTGCTATGAGTGACTTCTGACATAAATTGCTCCAACTGTATCGAGGTGGTATCTAGCACCGTCATGGAGGATCTAGCCATGGGAGGAATAGTCATAGAGTATGCATCAAACATACTCTCAAAGCTATGGTATTGCTCCTCAGATATAACTACAGGAGCAGTCGATGAAATAGGAAAAGAGGGCATCACTATGACTGAGTCCACAGGAGGAACCCGCTCTGTAGTAAATACATCCACAGCTATACCTAAGGGTGAATCAAGAGATTCATCTAACACAGGTGCAGAGTCAGGAAGTACTATTGTAACTGAAGTATCCACAGGAAGAGATTATAGGTGAAGAAGCTTAGGTGAATCAGGGATCTCATCAACACTGGAAACTACTTGAACCTTTTTAGGTTCTACTGTTTTTACTTCAAGATCTCTTCCGGTATCTTTGCCTCCTTTGATAGTAAGCTTGGGGATGGTAGGAACTACAAGTTCTGCTATTGAGGAGGATGCATCATCTTTGGTTTTACCTTTGATTTCTGACCTCCTAGCAATTGGGCCACCATGATCAAAATCCTTCCCTGATTTAATCTTGATGCTTTTTAGACCTCTTCTTTTTAGCCAAATGTTGGTATGTGCAAGGATGGACTGAAATCGATCCCACACTGAAATGCTTTCTTTACCTGACCAAGATGGAGACGAAATGGGCAAACTCTCAACATGATTCTTAGTGTATTCTAGATCAAGAATATCACCATCATCTTCAACTCCAGGAGGGATTTTTGCAAGGTTGAAATCAACAATCTGTTTAGTAGTTAATCGACAATAATCCATCTTTCGTACATCCACCTTTGTGCGAAGATCAATCCATATGTCCTCAAGACGATACACATACACAAATTGTTTCCTCATTTTGTCATTGAGCCCTCATCAATCAAAGTAACTCCTAGCCATGAACTTCTTCAAAGTGATTCTCTGAAGTTCGTACTCCATATTCTTTTCTTTTGGTATTGTATCAATAGAGCATCCTCCAATTTTGAGTGGATTTTGTGAAGAAATCCCTACACCTGGCCGATGCAATGTATTTAGATGTATCTGCAAGCGTTCATTGAAACCCAGGTATGGAGGGAAGCCGCACGAGAGGACGTTCCCGAAAGTGCTATGTGGATGACACTCGGTGTGAGCTTGACAGTTGACCAGTTGATGTGCCACTTGCCCAATTTGTTGGCACAAACATTCCTTGCTCTGCAAAACCACCAAGAAGAGACCCATAGAGAAAACTGCCGCCAACAAATTTTGCAGCGGTACCAAGAAAATAGGCGAAGGGAAGAAGAGGAGCGGGACGAAAGAAGGTGACAAAGTATCCTCAACCCCTATGAGAGGAAAAATTAATGCCCAACCTCTTGAACAAGGACAGGAACTGTACCCGTAAACAAGAAGACGATTACGAGTCCATCCAGAGGACCCTGTGATTAGAAGAACAAGCCGAACGTAGGAGGCTACGTAGATTAGCCGAAGGTGGCGAAGGGAACGTGTGGGTAGAAGGTGGCGCCGAAGGATACTAAGGGTATAGTGGTGACGAGGAGGGTATTCGTACCGAAGGAGCAACAGAAGGCGACGTGGTAGTTGACTTGATCAAAGAGACTCGAAACTGTCTAGGATATCTCTTAAGAACACCGCTTGGAAGTAGAAGCTTTCGTGGGGCGGAACAAGAGTTTCAAAGGGAAGTAGGGGAGAATGAGAGCAGAAACGAAGGGGGTATCTGTGCTGCCGAAGGTGTCGGGAGGATATAGGAGCATGGTGTCCCAACAATTTGCTTGGTTCCACCATACCGAGTTTAGGAATTAGCAATTTAAGAGTCCCAAGTGGTTTAGGAGTTTCCGACGGAGCAGGTGTCCCCAGCGGGGCCTACGGGACCGAATCGACAAAGGAATTTATCAACGGAAAACAAACAAAAATTGCCCAAGTTACTGGGGGACGGGAAGGACCTCGTACGACACTATTGTACATGTAAAACAATCTGGTCGGCCAACGAGGTGAGACACTAGGATGAATGGGTGCTGCAGTTCCCTGCAACCCTACGCGAAATAGCCATTGATTGGTTCTTCGACGTAGATAAGATGAAGGTGAGCAAATGGGATGACTTGAGGAAATTATTTCAGGAGTTCTGATTGCTTTGCGATGACAATGAAATCTTGGCTGAAATCTACAACATGAAGCAGGGGAAGAACGAGAATGTAAGAGCGTACAACCGGTGACTGAAGGAGTTGCTAGGGAAGATGGAAAACCAACCAGCCGATGGCCTCAAGAAGCGTTGGTTTGTGGAAGGATTGAAATCCTCCCTCAAAAGAAAAATGAAGATTGTGCCTCCCTCATCCTACGAGGAAGCATGCAACAGAGCAATGGACTTGGAGAGAGAGCAAAATCTCACGAAAGAAAAAAAATAAGTCATCAGATGAGGACGGTTGCTTCGAGGGAAGCAACAACGACGAAGAATGCAACAAAAAGGTGCAAGCACTTCAAATGGACATGCACCGTATGCTAAAGGAGTTCAAAGCAATGAAGGGGAGCACCAGTAAGAATGAAGGCAAGTTATGGTGCACGAATTATAAGGAGGAAGGTTATACGAAAGGCAGATGCCCGAAGAAAGCCTTCTGTGACATTTGCTAAGTGATGGGACATTCCACCAAGGAATGCCCATACAATATGAAAACAAGGAGTCCATAAGTACTCTTCACTCAGGAACAACCATTGACGTCCACAGCTGCAGGCACCTCTCAGATACAAATCGACACCAACACATCATCAGGTGGATATCGTAACAATAGACGCGAGAGAACCAACAATAACAATAATAATAACAACAATAATGATCGGAGTTAGATCTAATATGATGCGAAGGGTTGACCCATGATTCAGTGTCAAGCTTGCAATTAGTGGGGGTACTTTGCTCGTGATTGTCACAAGGAAGAATCCCCCCAACATTTATGCCGATGGTGTGGTCCAGGTGACCATGAGGACACTAACTGCTTGAAGCCTGGAGTCAATCTACTGAACATTGAGAAGTCAGATGAAGACGAAGGGGTCTTGGCAATCACTTGGGCATAGGCCAAGAAGGCGACGTACCTAGACCCCCGAACGGAGAAAGGGTACGAGAAGCAAAGGAAGATATTGAAGGAGAGATGATGGCGGAAAGAAGAGAGACTCACGACACGACAAGTACTTCATCTTGTACGCGTACAAAAGCTGAACAAAACATTATAAAGCAAGTGTTGCAGATGGAGGTGCCAGTTAAAATTAAAGACCTAGAAACAATGCCGCAGTTGAGGGTGACCATACTATGTATCATGTCGACACCAACCCGTACAGTGGAGCAAGAGAAGTTCTGGTCAGCCCCTCGACGGACCCAATACTACTTGCTGTGAATAGTGGCCGACACCCCGTGCTGGTGGAGATGGGCATCCTTGGAACCATCCTCACCGACACTATTGTCGATGGAGGATCGGGGGTAAATGTGTTATTAGAGGAAACATGGAAGAAACTTGGGAAACCAACACTGTGGCCGCCAAACTTCAATCTAGTAGGCGCCGACCAACGCAACATCAAGCCGATCGATACTCTGATGGCCTAGCAAGTAACAATTGGTACCCAACCCTTCGTTTTGGACTTCGTGGTGATTCCCTTGAAAAAGAAAGGGTATGATGCTATTTTGGGAAGAGGGTGGCTCGTCACGGCGAAGGTAAACCACAACAAGAAGCAAAACACCTTGTCAATGGAGAAAGGAGGAAGGAAATTTGTCATTGACCTTAGGACTCAGATGGTGATTGAGGAACTTGCATCTTCTTCGGAGTCGGAGTCAAGAGAGTTGAGCAGAGTAGACGAAGGGTAGAGCGGGATGGAGCCGAATGATGAAGGTGTCTTGGAACTTGGAGGATGCTCCGACGATGACTTAGATTCCATGAGTGGACTCTTCCATTGGCAGATGGAAGATTATGAATTATTTCAGTGCAACATGCTACAGATTGACGAGGATTCAGAGAAGGACTTGTTTCTGCCGAAGTATAGGGAATACAAGGAAGGGGAGGCCTGATTCTATGAGGCCCCATCACACAAGTTTGACATGGAGAAACCCATAAACTACGAAGAGCCCTTGTTGAAGATCACAAACCTTGGAGACAAGGCAAACCCAAAAAATATATTGGTAGGGGACGACGGGAATCCGGTGTTGAAGGCTGCAACATTCAAAATTTTCATAGAGTACAAGGATGTCTTTGCGTGGACGTACAAAGACCTGAAGGCAGTGCTTCCTGAGCTGTGCGTACGTCGCATTCAGTTGGTATCTGGAGCCTAGCCGGCGTAGAAGAGACCGTACCGGATGAATAAAAATTATGCCGTGAAGGTAAATGAAGAAATAGAGCGAATGCTGGAGGCCGACATTATTTTCTGGGCTGAGATCAGCGAATGGGTATCTCCCATTGTCATCTCACTAAAGGAGGCAAACCAGATCCGCATTTGTGTGGACTTCTAGTGCCTGATCGCCATTACCATCAAAGACCCCTTTTCCATACCATTTACAGATAACATTCTTGAGGAAGTCATGGGACATGAAATGTATTCATTCATGGATGGGTTTACAGGGTATAAGCAAATCTCCATCGTCGATGTAGATAAACTGAAGACCACATTTGTGGTGGAGGACGGTGTTTAACTTTGTAATGTGCCAGCAACCTTCCAGAGGATAATTTTGCACATCTTTGATAAGATGTCGGTAGGGACCTTCGAGGCATTCCTCGACGACTGGTCCATTTACAGTGGACAAGACACACACTTAGTAGCCCTACGGGAGTGCATGGAAAGGTGTTGGAGGGCCAGCTTAGTGTTGAACCTGAAGAAGTGTAGATTCATGGTACCACAGGGGAAGTTGTTGGGCCACATTGTCTGCAAGGCTGGATTAAAGACAAACCTTGACAAGGTGAGGGTGATTGTGGAGATGAAGCCTCCCATAGACGTCATTGGAGTAAAGTCCTTCCTTGGCCACATCGGGTACTACAAGAGGTTCATCAAGAACTTCGCGCAAGTTTCGTACCCTTTAGACAAACTGATACGGAAAGGCGAGCCGTACACTTGGGAGACGGTTCAGGGTGAAGCATTTGAGGATTTGAAAACGAGGCTTGTGGGTGCAGTGATCCTGGCATACCTTGATTGGGTTGAAGTCCACGTCCATGTGGATGCTTCAAACTTTGCAATAGGTGCTACTTTGGCTTAGGTGGGTGACCATGGGTTAGACCATTCGATCTACTTTGCCAGTAGAATGTTGTCCAAGGCGGAGAAGAACTAAAACACGATCGAGAGGGAGGCTCTCGGGATGGTTTATGCCATACAAAAGTTCAGGCATTACTTACTGGCGACTCCGTTCACATTTTACGTGGACCACTTGGCCCTCATTTACTTGGTGAACAAGCCTATCATTTAGGGACAAGTCAGTAGGTGGCTTCTTGTGTTGTAGGAGTTCACCTTCACGATCATCGTACAGCTAGGAAAATGTCATGTGATTGCCGACCAACTATCTTGGATAAAATCCGGGGAGCCACCAACTAGAGTAAATGACGATTTCCCAGATGCCCACTTGTTCCACATTGCGGTATTGCCGGCGTGGTGCACTAGCATTGTCGAGTATCTCTCGACGTCACAGTTCCTAAGGGACATGCTGCTAGGAGAATGGAGGAAGCTCGTCTTGAGAAGCAGGACATTTCAGTTGATCAATGACTTGTTGTACAAAATGGGCGCGGACTAGGTGTTGAGGAGATGTGTCGTGGAAGAGGAAGTTATTGATGAACATATTGTCATTGATGTCAAAATCAGAAGCATATGTAATGAACATATACGAAAAGGCATATCTGAAGGTATAGGATACAGCATAAAGATATACAAACAGCATGAAGGTATATGATACAGCATAAAGATATACAAACAGCATGAAGATAAAATATCAATAAAGTTGACATGAATTTACCTAACTAAAAATCATAATCCATATGCAATGACAAAAGGGAGCAGAAAATTAATATGAAGAACAATCGAGAATAGTGAACTATGAGTGCACTCAAATGACTATATTACTTTCCTTATAAATGAAGATAATGTGGACTTAATATACTCAACGACCATATCTCTGTCTTACTGTTGAAAAAGATACTCAGCGACCATATATCTGTCTTACTGTTGAAAATGATGTGAAATGTGAAGTCTACAGGACTGTAATTCAGTAAATAAGCAGTGGCTAAGCATTAAAGAGCAGCGACTCAATTATTTACGTGAGTCAAGCAAACACAAAAGTCTATGTACTTGGAGCAGTGCACATTCACAACATAAATTAATAAAAATGAATAGCAGCATATTGGTGATACAATAAGCAATGATTGTAGATATAAAGACAAATCAATGGCAAGTATTAGTAGGCCGGGCAATACTCCCAAACCAAGCCATTTTTGAAGACAACCAAGCGGACGCTGGAGACTAGTTACAAAGAAGATAAAAAAAGAAGAAGATAGTTTATGACAGTTTATTGAGGGGATACGATTCAATAAGCAATTATCGTATACACGGCATATGTGAAGTATAAATTGAACATGACCTACAAGCATGACCTGTGATAAGCATGTATAGACAAGCCCGATATCGTATAAGACAAGACATGCGATAAAAGAACAACGGATATACATACAGATACCATCGACGGCAAGTAGAGATAGGTATATACGATACCAGATGTGTATATATATTTCGGTTCACAAAAGCAGAGACAGGTATACATGATACCAGACGTATGCAACAGCGGTTGAGATTTTTCAAAGTATGTTATCGAAAATATTAAAGATCGAAGACCAATCTGAGAACGTCACATGTATGCAGCGGTTGACTTCAGACAAAAAGTTTTTAAGCCAGTATATGTTATCGAATTCAATATTATCGAAGGTTCAATACATATGCAATATTAAATAATTTATACCGTCAGCATATATACAGCGGTTGATGTTCCGTAAAAGGTTTTCATCGAAATTGAAAATATCATTTTCAAAAATCAACAATATTATATGCAGTGTATGCAGAGACTTAATATTATATCGAAGATTTATTAATCTATATTATCGAAGGTTGAAGGCATTCAAATGTATGATATGCGATAAAAGTTTGGAGTTAAAGTTTTAATAAAGGACTTCATGCGATAAGAGATAATATCAAGGTTAATAGAAAGATTAACTTATTTAGAGTTAATAATGTTTTAATAAAAAGACACCTTTTCAAAGGGTCATATCTTTTAAGAGACACATTGTTTCATTTGAAGAAATGAATATATAAATATTGAAACTATCATTTTGACAAATTGTGTGAACAAGTCAGAGAAAGAAAGGGGAGAATAGAAGAAGACTTAAAAAAGGCAGATTATATGAATTTGAGAAAATGAAGATTTGATAAATAATCAGAATAAATCATATATATATATATATATATATATAGAATGAGATGTCAATAATGATATATTTTAAATATTAAATAAAGGCTGATTTATGAAAAGAAGAAATTAAAATGTCCATCATCAGTTGAAGAAAGCAACATTGACAAGGTGGAAGAAAATTTGTATACAGTGAGTTGGTGTTCAGAATCCGGACAGGGGGAGTTGGTGCTTCCAGTAGGTCGGTGCTTGCGAAGTGTGGGAGTTGGTGCTTCCAGTGTGTCGGTGCTGTAATGTCCCTTTTTCTGGGACATTATAATTCTGTGTTGCCGGCTCACTTCGCCTAAGTTTCAGGGGCGAAAAGGTTCTTTACGGGGTTCAGTTTGAGATTTGGCCTAGACATTTCCAGTTTCAGACCCATCAGAGCAGTTTTGGCAGGTTGTCCGGATGCTTACTATTTTTAGTAAGTAAACAGAGCTCAGTTTTCTTGGTATCTCAGTGTTGGTTTGGAAGCGTCTCGCCGAGAGCTTTCCAACGAGCTATTGCACGTGCTTATCCGAGTTCATTTGGTCAGTTATTTTGATGCCCGATGATTATATGGTTTACTGACTAAGTGACTATTAAAGTTCATTTAACTTGTCACTTTATTTTAAAAAGGTACTATGTTCACTTAAGTGACTAAAGGACAAAAAAGGTGTTTTATCCCACATTGTCTAAAAGGGCGTGCATCACATTGGGAAAAGTGATAAAGGTACAACAGACTCCACATGGGGGATATGAAGAATATAATATTTAAAAACAAATATTAATCTAGGAGCTGGAAACAGTGACTGGTTATCTCTTTGAGGACGCAAACCCTTGAAGAAATATTTGGAGGTTGGACGCAAACCTAGCCTTCTTACAGGTTTTATCTACATTGCCAATCTGATTGTTATTGCTGTTTATAAGATTGGATTTTTTGGATATCTTATGTATGGTTTGTATTCCATTATAAAATACATGCCAAATTCTGAGCTATATTACATGATTGTACTTGCTGGTTTATTAATACATTTGCCGGATTATTCGAGTTTGTCTATTGGTTCTTTGCATGATCTTGCTTATTGCAAATCGGTGTAAGTTTTATTGTACGGATTTAGTAAATGTCCGGCTAGGGACATTTCAGGTGCTCATAAACATAGGGGCTGGAGCCTCTAGTAGGTTGGTGCCTACAAAACATTGTAAAAGAACAATATTATATAAAAGAAAATTATTTTGTGGTTTTCTCCCATATTGGGTTTCCACGTAAATTTTGTGTTATGTGCATAATTGTTTATTTGAGTAATTGAAGTTATCTTTGAATAAAATGATTTAAATTTAAAAAGGTTATTATACTGATTCACCCCCCCCTCTCAGTATAATCATGTGCTCTTCAGTTCCAAGTGTGTTGAGAGAAGCACATGAAGGTCCGACAGGTGGACATATGGGACCAGACACAAGAACACGCAAAGTGTTGCTCGCAGGCTTATGGTGGCCTATGTTGTACAATGATGCCAGGGAGTGGGTCGTAGAGTGTGATACATGTCAAAGGGTTGGGAAGCCACTGATGAAGGATTTCATGCCCCCCAACCCCTCTCACACTCAAGAGTTGTTCGAACGGTGGGGGTTGGATTTTATTGGACCACTGAAGGCCAACCGTGCCTAGAGGTGCTGTTATATTGTTGTGGCCACAAAATATTTAACTAATTGGGTAGAAGCGCAGGCTTTATTTGATAACTCGGCATTGAGTACGGCCAAATTTATCTATGAGCAAATCATTACGTGGTATGACATCCCCATCTAGCTGATAAGCGATTGGGGAGGACACTTTGTCAATCATGTGATCAAGTTGTTAATGACGGAGTTCAAGATTTTTCACTCTATCTAGTCTCTACTATCGGAGAGCCAACGAGTAGGCCGAGGCTACCAATTAGATTTTGGTGTTTGTAATTTATAAGTCGTGTGGGGTCGAACAAGAAGATTGGGAAGAGAAGTTGCCTTCAGCATTGTGGGCCTACTGCACGACCTACAAGGTGACCACGAGATAGACACCATTCCAGTTGATGTACAACCAGGAAGCTATCGTACCAACGGAGTTTATGGTACCCAACCTTTGGATAGCCATTGAAAACAAACTTGGCGACATGGAAAGTTTGAGGGAGTGACTGTATGCCCTCAACAAGTTGGACAAACGACAGATGATGGCGCAATGGGTGATAGAGGCATCCCAACAACGAAGGAAGTGGTGGCATGATAAGCACCTCAGACATATGTGGTTCACCCCTGGACAACTGGTGTTGAAGTACATCGAGAGAAATGGAATAAAGCCCGGGAAATTTAAAGTAAGATGGCTTGGTTTGTATAAAGTTTAGGAAGTTGCGGAGAATGGAGCGATCAAGTTATGGACATTGGATGGGCAGGAGGTTCCGAATGCGGTGAATGGGCTGAAGTTGAAATTGTACTATGAACGGCCTATTACCCATAAATAAATTTTCCGATTCATTTTCTAAAGTCTGATATGAAAAATCAGACTCACTGCAACATGAGTCTTAATCATAAATTACTTCATTAGCACCCAAATCTCGAGTACCCACATCATCCACATGTGAAAACTCTGCTGTATACTGCTGATGCCAACACAACTCTCTACTATCATGAAAATTAGAATTGTTATAGCTCATATTTTCCAGGCAATCCTCATATTTGACATTCCCATCTCGCGAGTCAAGATTCAAGGTGACACCCACAACATCCTCTGCACTTGTCCTGACATCAACACCGTCATTATGTTCTAGCAAGGGACTGTTGTCATAAAAATCAGAACCGTTATTGTATTTGAATAAGTGTTTGCCTCCTTTGCAAACAAAAGATCCAAAATTTTCAAATGTTGTAGAAGCTCTGATAAATTTTTATTGTAATCTTGAAAGGCATTATTATAATTCTGAAAAGCATGCATGAGCTCTGACATAAGATTTTGTATAGATTTTGTTTTACACATGATTCGCACAAATGCTTTGTCTTGAATGTAAGAGGCCTCCCCCCATAGGATGGCAGGAAACTGCTTTGATACCACTGTAAGAACTCTCTCTAGGTGGATTCTTGTAAATACAAATTTTCTGCCTTGTTTGTGTTTGTTTTGATGAAAGATTGTGATATATATGCAATGTTTGATATGACAATATAATGCAGCAAATTAAAGATATTGCAATAATAATTTTTCAACTCAAATTTAAAATTTCATTGAAAATACACAGCTGAAAATTTCAGATTTTTGTATCAGCTTGAATACTTTGAATTTTCACAAAATAATCACAACACAGTTCATTAAATAACCTCTATTATCTAAAACAACAATACCCAAAAAATCTAGGAGTTACAATTCATGAACTCACAGGTAATACATGCCTTGAAACCCTCTGAAAGGATGAATATCAGCAGCAAAAGAATTCTTCAACGAACAAATGCAGCTATGTATAAACAAATGGTAGCCACAATAATTCTGGAATTGACTTTCAAACTCGATCTTCAAACCCTTATGCATTCTCTGAATTTCTTCTCCAATTTGCACAAGTGTAGCCTCTAAATTCAACAAATTTCAGTCAATAAATCACTGCTATAACTACCTGCAGATTTACCTTTGAATTATTAATCACTCTTCCAAAAACTTCAATCAATTTGCACAATCTAGACCTTTGAATGAAGCCCATTGATAAGCAATAATTTGGTTGATCTCTCACAACCTCAAAACTGCTAAACAATGAAAATTGGACAATCTCCAATGCCCAAGTACAGTTGAAACCCTTGTTTTAATTGCACAAACACCAAGAACAATCAAGCAAAGTCAAATAATCATCTCATAATGAGTTTGATATGCTTTTTGAAATCCTTTATATCCTCTCAACTCTTAAATGCCTTTAATTCCCTTCTTGAAATTCACTTTTAGGGTTTTAATAAGACTATAATAAATCCCATAAAGTGGGTATTCATTCCAACTTAAATGCACCTCTTAATAACTTGACTTTATAATCAATAAAGGTCCTTTTAAAAATAAAATTAAATAAAGTCATTAAATGCTCTCAGTTTATAATTTAACTTTATGATATTAAATCCTCTTTAATTATAAAGTCACATGAAGTCAATATAATATTCCCTTAAAATAATGAATTATTATTATAGTAACACTTAATAATAATTAAATGTCATAACTCTATTAATAACCATTAATTAATGATTCTGACTTCATCACTAGCTAGCCCACTGCTCCTACTGTCAACCTGGATGCCTTACTAAATATAGTAAGGGTCCCTCTCTAACATCCACTGACTTACTATAAATAGGAAGTCCCTGAAATTGAGCCAATTGACGAATGAGTTAACCACTATGCATATGATGAGTCCAAGTACCCTTGCTAGAAATAGCTCTGACCATAATTTGACTTACTATAAATAGGAAGTCCCAAACTAGAAGCTCCGTCAATGTCACCACAACTCCATACTACTAGCGGACTGCCCAAGTGCCCTGCTAAAGATAGAAACTCTGACTTACCCAAATAGACACTTACTATAAATAGTAAGTGTGCCAATCTGACTCAAATGAAGAGCAATCTTGAGCATCCTTGGCCAGTTGAGTGGGAATTGGCCTTTGGCTTTGCCAACTGGACCCTTTGAACAACTCCATTAGCATATGAGGGTCAAGAAATAGGCTAATCCTCCGAAAGTTGATGCTCACGAAAAAGGGGACATTACACTCTCCTTTGTACAACCCAACCTTCACTTCGTATATTTGAGTACGTACGGTCCATGTCCTCTCTTTGTACGGTTGGATCCATACGATTGACCTCCTGCCTTCATGTTGGTTGATTGTAACTTCTCTTTCATGTGGTAGTGCCTTGACTTGCTTCCCTCTCTTGGTTACTTGTGAAATTATGACCTTCCTCAATAACAATTTATAAGTGCATTCTTGCTTTTGTCACGGTTAGGTTTTTTTACAAAACACTTTAATTTTATCAGGAAAAATATTTTCTTTACTTTGTATCTCCTTTTATTTTCCCCTTTTATTTGTTTTATCCCCTTCCTTATTTACATCTTTATATTTTTTATGATATTTTCCAACCTTAGTGTTACAAGAAACAATAATTCTCTTTTTACCTTTTTGACATTTCTTTTTTCAATCCCAAATTCTTAACTTCTAATTTTTCTAAATTCTTGACTTTTATTTTTTTAAAAATATTGTACCTTTTGATTTTTCTATTCGATATGGGCCTGCCTCCTTGCATCCTTGCTCCTTTGTGCATTTTCCTTTAGATCTTTTATTTCTTCCACCAGTGTGGATTTCTTCTTTTAATTTTTCCAACCTTGTCATCTTCCTAAATATCACCTCTTTACCTCTTCGGTGGGTCTTCATTCTCCTCGTTCATTTTCCATTTCATTCCCTTTGGTTCGATGCTGGTCTTGACCTTAGTTTCTGGTGCGTAGCACCACGTGTAGGTTCTAAGGGGTGCTTTGTAGCATTCATTTTTGCAACACGTTCCAATCTATTTGAGGTCTTGTCTACTAGAGGTGCTGGTCCCACACCCTTATAACTCCCGTCCGCATAATGACCACCATATTTGTGTAATGTCCCCAAATAATTTAACATTAATATTTGGAGTAAAAATAAAGAACAAATAATGAATTAAGAATTTTTGGCTATTTCCAATCCATTTTACAAATCTGATCATATTATTACTTCCTGTCTTGAGAAGGGAGAAGACATTGGAGGCAGACCAAAGCGCGTAGAGACCATTAATAGACTCCCTCAAAGTTTACAGACTCAGCCTTTAACCTGTCTTGAGCTCAAGCTCTCAAGGACAGGTTAAAGATTAGCTGGTCCCCACCCTATCTTGGGAGCTATCCTGTTGGATTTAGACTGCCCCTCTTTGGTGGCCTCTGCCTTCCATTCTCGTGTCTGAAGTAGTAATCGAAATCAATTTATATTATGTTTGGGATTTCTGATTATCTCAATTCCTTACCAAATAATATAGATTAATACCTCTCCGTAATATTAGTAGTATTAATTTAACCATATATATATATAAGAATCTTAACAATATACATATACAAATGGTCTATATGTTAGACCTTATGTTTCTGATTATTATTTATATATATAACAGTATATGTCTTAATCTATATATATTTCTGATTCATTAATATTAGCACATATGTGAATTCAATATATTCATATATATGTACTTGTGATTTATTATTATTAATCTATATATAAATGTTAGATATATGTAAGTTCCCATATATGTATATACATTCATGATATTGCTGTTATTCATATATAAATACTATATATATTATAATATTAATATATACATTTATGATTCAACTATATTATATATATCTTTATACTATATATATATAATTCTGATGTCATCATACTATATAGAATTCAGTTACAGAATATAATATTCTGTAAGACAATATTTTCCATAGTCACAGTCTTATTCTTTCTTATGTCCCCTTTAAGAGTCTCAACATATTCTAGATAATCTTTATATTTTCCCTCTGATATCTTCCTTACAATACCAGTTGCATAATATAGACTGACCCCTTCCATCTCCTTGATAATCAATATATATATATATATATATATCTATTATATCCCCCTATTTGCATAATCTTGTGAATCACTATTGTTTCATTGATAAGTTACAGCATGTTAATTTGCTGTCACCAAATATTTGACTGTAATAAATATAATTTGTCCCATATGTCTGTACATTCGTTTCTGAGCTCTTCCTCTGATATATTACCTCTTCCTTCTTATATATATGATATCTTCCTCCATGTATAGAAATATAATTTTAGATATATTTATATTTGATATCTATATAATCTTTATATAATCCAACATTATCTATTATCTACATGGCTCATATATATATATATATATATATATATATATATATAAATATAAGTGATTCAATATTATTTGTATATATTTAAATGTAATATACATAATAATCTTTATATACATATATATTCCTATTCTCTTACTACTTATATATAAATACTTTCTTTATTACGATGTCTATGCCCTGAGATCAATGTTGAATGTAGTATTTCATCAGCGCTGGATATTACTTGTATTTTATCTATTACTTTCTTCTCTTCCAATGCCACTCAGGGGTAGGCACGTATTCATTCCTTTGTTTTTCTCTGTTCCCTTATATCTCCCCCCCCATAATGAAGTGAGATTTAGTGTCCCTTATATCCTTCGAATGGATGATAAGATATATTCAAAAGACATGTCTCATGCCTTTTCATTCACGTCTTTCTGCACATATATTACTCGCTGCTTTTGGTAACCGCCATTTTTCATAACTACTTCTAATCGGTTGATTTAATGATTTTCATCGTGAGGATTATATCAATATTCAATGTTTGTCCATTCGTATTTGGTAGTCATCGCTGAGGATTATATCAATATCGCTGACAGAATCTTTTGACAGATTTCTATAAAGGATATCTACATTACAGAATTCCAAGCATCATTATTTCCAAAGATCATGGTCGGTTCATCACTTATATTAATGTTGCCGAATCATCCATTGATCGTTGCGGAAATAATCAAATACACTTAATCTGTAATGGGATTAAGATAAGAATGCATCGATGGTGATTATAGAATGGGTGAATCATAATTGTAACTTAGAGACTTGGTACTTTATTATAAATGAATATTTATTATATATATATATTTCTTATTAATAATATATTTACTTATTACTTATCTATCCATACAGTATCATTATTCTAATGATAGATAATCATATTAGGATTATTATATAATAATGACAATCTTTGTTTGTCATTTAATCTATTGATTTATATAATGATATTTTATTCAACTATTATATTATGTATTTTAGAAAATATTTCTTTTGAGGTTTAACTAAATTATCTATTATCAAACTCTAGGATGGGGACACCACAATTTGTGGTACCAAACAACTTCTTCGTTAACTGTTGGAGGTCCGACTAGGTTTGAAAGTACCGTCTATAATGCATTGGAAGTAGGTTGGTATGGGGCTTCCTTTCCTTCAACGATGCATTTTTCAATGATGTGTTCATTGTAGCCATCTCCTTCTCCAATGAATAGGTCGTTGGTTTTTAAGACCATTCTTAGGCATCACCCGAGAGTAGCACCACACTCCTCTAGGTTTATCTCCTCCTCTAGGTCCTCCTCTTGAACCTCCTTTCCAGCTTGCTCCTCTTTTTATTTCCTCTTTGCTTCCTCATAAATGTCGTATGCCACATCCTTCACGCCTCCCTTCATAAGGCGCCTTCCACTTCCAGAAGCCATTCATTGGTACCCATAATATTGGTGTGCCAAAAAATTGCATTCATAAGATGTTTATGCACCCTTGGGATGATAATCTCATCTACATGCTTTCTTGTCAACTACTCTTTTGGTGCCATCATGGGTTTGGCCTAGTCCAGTTCCAGTCTGTATAGTTTTTCTATCATCCCCGACAATGACGCCAAAATGTTTATTCCCTATGGGGTATATGTTTAATACTTAGAGAAAACAAAAATATGAACAAAACACAGATAACATAGCAATTCAGATAGAACACACAACACAAGAAATTGGCAAAGAGATATAGCTTTTATTTTCATGTAATGTCTATACAATGATAATCCTTGATCCCGATACCAACCCACAATATAAAGCACTTGGCAGTTGGTCAAGAGTGTCAACCGTCGGTTCCCTACAACTACCCGAGAACTTGTCATTACATTGCCTTTTACATAACAAAACATAATTTATTATAATTGGCAAAACTGCCGCCAACATTATCCTTTCGACAAAAACATAGGTAGCAAGGCTTCCTTTCACTGATTTATGACAGTTAATAGGACTATTCTGCATATTGCTTCTCTTTGTCATGATAACATCTATCCTTGTGCATATTATTTAAGGTACTCTTTATGACCATGTCTATTCATTGCCTAACATATGTTCAGATCTTTATTTTCTTCTAACACTGAATAAATCTTATCTCTTGACAGTGAATATTGCCTTCAAACAGTGAGAAAAACTCTTCAAGAACAATCAATCACTCTTTTACAATAGTCAATCATACTTTTCATAGAACAATCATTCACCTATGGGACAGCCTTCGACTCTTTTGATCTTCAAAACAATCATTTGATCATTGATAAGACAAACCTTCAAAACATAAATATCTCTTGAAACAGAGTATGAAAACTTTGAAAGAATGGTGAAACCCTTATCTAGAGCAATGCGGCAAATTTTTAAGATAGTGGATACTCTTTATGAACACCCTATCAAGCATCAGTGAATAGATCTTCTCTATCAATCTAAGAGTATTGTCTATAGCTTTGAAAAATATGACTAATCAAAATGCGATGAACACATGAAAGAAAACCCCTTCGTTGTTCTTTGATCTCACCAATGCTCTAAAGAAATTCAAGAACCTTTCTAATATGGAAAGATATCTCATATTCAAATGTGACTTTTCTCTCACAAATCTTGAATGAAGACATTGAAAAATACCAACATAGAGTAGGGTTTTATGAATTTGCATGGAACCGTACTTTTAATGCGATCCCTTTCTTGACCATCATGTTGAATGCCCCTTAAAAAATCTGTGTCTTCTCTGTGAAAACTACTATATAGTGTTTTTGCTGATTAATCCTGATTTTTAACTGATAAATCAACCCAAAAATCGCAAAAAAATCATTGACAATTGCTAACCAAATAATTGTGATTTTTTGGGGAATAAATTGGTAGCATTGGTAATTCCCGATTAATCAGGTATAATCAGGATTTTTTTGCAGATTTGTGCTTCTATGGGTACGGCAGCTTGGAGTACTTGCCTTGCAATATTTGAATTAAATGGTAATTGATGTGTTATCATACTTTTGTTTATGTTTGAGTGGTGTTGCTCATGAGCCAAAGCATTCTCCACATCAGCCCTTGCTTCACGAAGCCTTTCTTTTCCTGTGCATGGGTTCTGGTGCACAACTGTCTTTTGCTTGGGTGTGAATGATAGCCAATGCTTCATTGTGCCTTACATCGATTATGTTGATTGGCCTTTTCCTTTAGTCATCCAATGTCTTCATGGCCTCTAGTTCCACATCATTTGCACAATAACTAAACTTTGTCCTGCTTGTTCCAGCAATCTCTTGTAGAGTATCCCCATTCATTACATTTTTAACATTGTATGATTGGACATTTTTTGGGGTCATATTGTGTTTGAATTTTCCCTCCTCTTTGATTTCTAACCATCTAGAGATGTGCTTTGTGACTTCAATGGAGTGGATTACTCTCCCTATGTAAAGAGTACATGTGTACTCTCGATCTTCAAATTAGATGGGCACTCTTTTATGGAATTATCCACATTTGGACAAATATCACAAAGCATTTATGTAGGATAGTTACCTTTGGTGTGACCTTCACTTTTGTACTTAATTCGCCATAGTTTGTTAGTTTCTTTGCTGGTTTCTTTCTTCATCTTCAATTCTTTCATTATTCAAAGCATGTCCCTTTGAAGTATTTGCACCGTTCCCAATTCACTGTCACCATTGTCATCCAAACTTTCAATCTTCCTCTATTTACACATGTGGACATTTTATCTTCACTTTCCATGTTAATTGCCCATTTTTGGGCTTTTGAATAGGAAGAGGGTGGTACTATCTTCATCTTTTTTTAGTGACAAAAGTAGACCTTCGATGAACCATATTTTCCTTGAGACCACAGCCGATTCTTTTTCTAACCTTACAAGCAATTCTTTAAGTCAGTGATTATAAGCTCATATTTTTCCTGCTCATCATTTTTTGTATCGTAGATTTCTGCTACTATTTCAGCGTAATCAAGGAGAAGCTTGAATTTTTTCTTAATTGCTTTCCTTGACATCTCCCATGTAGTTTTGAAGGTTGCTTCAAGCTCCGTGTACCAATTTATCTCTATATGTGTCAAGGTTGTTGGAAATGATCTTAACCAATAGGATCTGTCATATTGGCCATTGGCTATTCATATTGATTCACAAGTTTTACAATGTTGTACAGGATCCTTCAATCCCTTGCATGTGAATTTCTAGAGTTTTGCCTCTCAATATTCAGTCTTGTTCAGGGAGCTGCCGTCTTTCCTCATTGAGTTTTGATGGTGCTTCTTTTGTACTCTCTACCTCTTAAGAATCTTCTACTTTGGTGCTCCCTTTGTCTCGATGTTTGAGGCTTAGATCCTTCAGCCATCAACTCTTCTATGAGTAAGATTTATTTTTGTATGTTTCTAATAATGAGCTGATGGACTTTCCTTCCCACTTGTCTTTCTTTGGTGGTGATTGTATATATGATTTCTTAGCTTGATTGACAAGGTCCATGTATGCTTTGTCAGGGAGTGGTAGTTACTATTTCTTCCTACTTTGCATTTGTGTAGTTTCTTTTCATGGGAATCTTTTTCTCTTCTCGAGAACAATTCTGACTCACATTTCAACTTTTACTTTGTCATTTGGATGTACTTGGACTTTCGGTTAATTACCCTTCTTTTTCTTCAACTATTTCTCTTAGCCTTATTTATTCTCTTTGCTCAATGATCCTTTAAGATCGCCTGATTTCTTGGTCTTAACCATGTTGTGGTCTCTTCTCACCTTTATTAGGACCAAAGGGCATGAATCTCTTATAACCGAGCCAATTTATTTTAAGGCAACAATGCCAAATATATATTGCTCTACGTGATAAAATGAATACATGAATTAATAATAGAGATGACAAGGCATACCGAATATAGGAATAGAGTATATTGTTACTCACACTTGAAATTATTACAGTAGAAGACCAAATATGGTTAGCCAAGGATCAAAGTTGATCTGACTAGATCATCTTGCTTCCCTTGATGATACACACTCTATTTGAAGAACCTAATGGCTGCCAAGAGGAACACAACCATCAACGAATTAATTGTTATAACTTTTTGAAGTCGACACACAACTAATACGTAGTTAGGAAACACATACTATTAGAACTTAATAATAGCCATTGTACATTAAGTATAACAATTTTTTGGGGAGGTTTAAAAAAATTGTTTAATTGCCACCCGAAGGGAAAAAATGACAAGCAAAACCAATTTTTGAGTGGTTTGTAAGAAAAAAATTCCTTTTTGAAAAACCCAGCCATTTTTTCAATAAAATGCATTTAACTAGGTCTTTCACATTTGCCTAGTTTTACCTGGTTTGACCTGGTTTTAACTGGCTTTGACTGGTTTATTGCTTAAATTAGGCATTATGGTTTTGTTGAGCACGTGAAAGGTGGTAGGTGTTGGATACTTGTGGGTTTTTCCCAAGTTTTGCTTCTATGGTTCCACTTAATGAAAATTATCTTTACATCTTGGTACACTTGTCATATAAAATTCAGATATTCAAGTTGGTTGTTTTATATTCAAGTTTTAGAACTTTGATTTCATTTGACTATAATGGATTGCAAAATGAATGAAATTTGGAGTGTTGTAGCTTCACACTATTGACATGAGTTTTGTGACCACTCCAACATGCAGAATAAAATACCAAGTATTCTATTCTCTTTTGAACATGGAAACCTCATATGCCAAACAATATGGCAATTGTGTGATCAAATAAGGTAACCCCAAGGTTTACAATGCGAACTAATGACTTTGTGTTGGATATAACTTAGTTTAATGATGTGATTTGTTGGTAACCATGCAGGGACTTATGCTATTAATTTAATGGGACATCAAATTTCTAAATGCGAATGATTTGGCAATGCAACCTCTTCAATTACTTCTAATGAAATGAAATGCGAAAGAAGTTGGGTTTAGGAGTCTAAGCTAATTTTATCTTCAACTCTACCAATGCAAGAGACTATTGACAATGTGGTGAAAATAAAACAATCCTTGCTTCGCCAACTTAAATAACTATGCAAGAGAAGGTACAATCTTCTAAGGGTGTGTGGATTATTTTCAAATTTCTAACATTCATTCAAATACCCAATTCTGACGCAATCCAAATGAACATTCCCAATTGAAGTTAAGTGATTGCAATGAGTTCAGCCTAACCTTGCACCATTACTTGCAATCAACAAGTACCAAAAGGTATGAACTTAAGGTTTCACCATGAATTAGCAATATTATCTTTCATTCATCTACTTAAACAACTTCTACTTAACATAAGCAAATCCTATTCTAAGTGAGAAAATAGGGAACCATGCAACACTCCAAAATAACACATGTAATTCACTATGCATTCAACAATGAATCTGCGATTACTTTGGTAGCATTTTAGTAACAATTTCTCCAAATCTCCCTTAACAAATGATTTGAGCTACCCTTATATAGAGGCTTCAAGTACAATGAATAGGTTAGATTGATTCAAGATCAATGGTCTAGATTATTCCAACACAACCCTAATGTAACTACCACCCACAAGTATTCAATACCAAGCAATGAGAAAATTACATTGATTTTGAATACATATCCATTTGAGGATGAACCAATGAGAAAATTCAATGGGGGGAATACATTAAATGCATTCCAGATGTGCACTTGGAATAACTTGATTGGATGAACTTGGACATGTCAAGTTGGAATCCTCTAGTTGGTTGAAGATGAGTGGGCACCACCTCAGTATGTTTATCTTGCAATCCTTGTTTCAACTCCACTTCTTCATCCTCCACTTATTACAATATGAGAGAAGCACGTATTTCTTGACATGATTTCCCCTTCAAGCCTTGTTGACTTAAGCCATTGCATTTGCATCTCCATTTTCAGTTTAATTTCCAATTTCAAACCCCCTTTTTGTCCTGGCCTTGATCTTTCTTCAAGATTTGAACTTGAAGACTTTTCTCCTTCCTTGTTTGGGCTTAATCATGATGCTATCACTTGCATGGTTTGTTCACTATCATCTTCCTTGCAATCACGTTGTCTTTGAACTTGATTTGTATCCTAACTTTCCTTTTTCCATTAGATGTGTATATTTGCAATTCAATCATCACCATTTATTAAGGTTTCCAAAAAAAATGGATATACAACAGTGATCATTGTATCAATGATGTCTTCTTCTTTCATGCTGCTTTGATGTTGCCCTGATTTCCCCGTGAAGCCTTGTTGATTTAAGCCATTGCACTTGCATCTCCATTTTCATTGTAATTTCCAATTTTAAACCTCCTCTTTGCTTGGCTTGTAAGTTAAAATTGCCCTTGATCTTGAGATTTCATGTTGGGTCTTGAACTTGCAAACATTTTTCATATTGAAATTGGATCTCTTTGGCATTGATCTTGGAATCCTTTGCAGCTGTAGCTCGAACTTTTCAATTCCAATTATTCTTTTTCTTTCATCTGGCTTGAAGTCTTGAAGTCGTGACTGTTAAGGAATGTAGATCAGTACAGAGAATAATAATAGTTCTATTATATATTTCAGATTGTATCTAAGTCTGGATACTAGATATATTAATGCAGAGAATGACAAGTATAATTTTTGCAGAAGATATCGAATGCTTGCTGTGGTATATAATTTCCGTTGTGATTGATTATTAACCACAACAATCATCGATATAAATATGTTTGTGTAGAGTCATGTATACGTAGAGTCATGACCATACGTGGCTTATGCCATGTAGGGTCATGACCCTATGTAAACACAATAATCAAAACATTAGTACCGTGCTTTACTAATCTTGTGTTATGCTTTACTATTAGTATCGTGTGTTTTGCATTGTTATCGGCAATCAAGCATGATAACAATACATAACAAACGATATATCATTATCGTGCTTGATTGCCGATAACAATATATAACACGATACATCATTATTGTGCTTGATTGCCAAGAGTATCGTGGATACGTCGAGCACTGTGGAGGGTATCAAATATGCTCGGTTATATAACAGTCATGTTATGCCATCAATCAATAATGTAATAACATAAGGTTCGATCGATTTATATGTGCGATCTCATTTTGGATTATATATATATATATATATATATATATATATCATTCTAGCATATGCATGTGTTAATTACTTGTATGCTTCAATCTGAATGAAGCTATTTCTCAACACTCCCTCTTAGCAAGAGAGGATTTGAACAACACCCATTTGAATTGATTACACTTGAGTTACATTTCAGAGAAATGAAAATTATTTGATCTCCGACACTTCGGGACAACAACTAAATGAAGTCTATCAGATAACAACCTTGATCCTAGGATGACAATGAAGTCTCCAATATCACAGGTATAATTTCGGATATACATAGTCCATCTTGGCACACAAATCATCATGACCTCTGACTCATTTCGGGACAACAATTCAATGTAGTCTGTCATGATGATAAATCAAGAATCTCAACATCATGATATTTGGCATAGTTTGAGACAACTTAATGCAGTCAACCATGATATGATTGTAATCACAACACTTAGTGATCACAATTTTAGTATCAAGATATCCGACACATTCTGGGACAACAACTTAATGTATTCAATCTTGATAATAGGCCAGACTATTGTTGAGGTTGTCACCTAACAATAGTAACCTTACACATATATCATATGAAAGATCGTCACGTTTCATAACACAGACATAAATTATTGCAATAAAATATTAAAATATTCATGAATATATTCAAGTACATATGGCTGAGATTCAATCTCAGAGAGATTCAACTACAATTTAGTTATACCAAGTTTACCTCTGAAGTATTCTCTTTTCAACTTGGCTAGGGGCTTGGTGACAATGTTGGCATTTTTCTCTTCAGTGCTGATATACACCAACTTGATAACATCTCTGTCAACCATATCTCTTATATTATGGTACAATATCTCTATATGCTTGGATCGGTTATGAAAAACTGGATAAACTGAAAGTTTGATGCAGCTTTGATTATCATAGTGAATCACGGTGGGATTCAAGGGTTTTCCAAACAATTCAACTAGTAACTTCCTTAGCCATACTGCTTCACGAGCTCCCATGGAAGCAACCATATATTCAGCTTCAGTGGAACTTTGAGCAATTGCAGACTGTTTCCTACTAAACCAAGATATCATAGCCGATCCAAGACTGAAACAACATCCTGTAGTACTTTTACGATCAATAGAATTGCCTGCCCAGTCGGAATCATAATACCCTTGTAGTTTGATTTCAACGTTCTCATACTTCAGGCCAAGTCCAATAGTGCCACATAAGTATCTTAGAATATGCTTTGTAGCCATTAGGTGAATCTTCTTAGGGTCACACATGAAATGACTTAACACATTGGTAGCATAACAAATATTAGGGCGAGTGTTCACCAAGTACATGAGAGATCCAATAATTTGTCTATAGTATGTAGGATCTGTAGATTTTGAATCTTCTGCATCACTTTTAAGCTTATGAAGATTTGTTTCCATTGGAGTAGATAATGGTTTACAATCCATCATTCCAAATTTGATCAAGATATCAGTGGTATATTTTCCTTGATTTAGAAAAATATAGTTCTCCTTTTGCCATATTTCTAGACCTAGGAAGTAGTGTAGAAGGCCTAGATCTTTCATATCAAATTCAGCTACAAGATCTCGTTTGCATTTTGCAATAAGATGATCTTCAGCTGTTATTAACAAGTCATCAACATAGAGAACTAGAATCAACATATCACCATCTGATATTTTGAAGTATATGTTAGGATCTGCTTTATTTTTGGAATATCCTAGCTTGGAGAGATAATTGTCTAGCCTTTCATACCATGCCCTAGGGGCTTGTTTAATGCCATAGAGAGCTTTCTTTAGTTTGCACACATGGAGATCCCTATCATGAGTAGCAAAACCTTCAGGTTGTTCTATATATACTTCTTCCAAAATTACACCATTCAAGAATGCTGTTTTTATGTCCATTTGGTGTATCTTCCATCCTTTAGACGCTGCAATGGTAATAACGGTTCTTACAGAAGTATATCGTGCAACTAGAGCAAATTTCTCTTCGTAATCAATTCTAGCCTTTTGGGAGAACCCTTTGGCAACAAATTTGGCTTTGTGTTTTTCAATACTACCATCTGATGCATATTTGATTTTGAATAACCACTTTGACGAGACAACTAATTTGTCTTTAGGTCTACGTACAACATCCCATACATCATTTTTTAATATAGATTGGTATTCTTCAATCATTGCTTCTTTCCAAGATTGACATGATAAGGCCTCTTCAACATTTGAAGGTTCAGATTTTGTGAGTTCAGTTAGGAGTGCAACATAGCATGTTTGATTTCTTGTTTTCTTATTCTCTTTGAAAATTTCATTAGGTTCTATGTTGTTTTCTTCAATCATCTTTCTTGCCCATAGTGGCCTTTTCTTGTTATTAGGAACTTAAGTATTTTCAGAATTAGTTGTTGGAGGTTCATTATCTTCTATGATATTCTCCCTCTGATTCTCAATTGGATGATTTTCATCTAATTCTGTGTTTGAATCATCTTCTGTATTTAGAGATAGTTTATATGCAATATTTTCTTTAAATTTTACATCTCCACTGATTTCAATAGATCGTTGTCCTGGGATATAGACTCTGTATCCTTTAGTGGTTTCACTATAGCCAACAAATATGCCTTTCTTCCTGGAGGGCTCTAGCTTGGTCCTTTTTTCTTTAGGAACATGAATATATACGGGACAACCAAATATTCTTAGATGACTTAATTCTGGTTTATTCCCTATAAAAGCTTCTTTAGGTGTTATATTTTCTAAGATTGAATAAGGGCATCTATTTTGAATGTATACGGCTGTGTTTGAGGCTTCAACCCAGAATGAGATATGTATATTCTGATCATGCATCATGGCTTTGGTGGCTTCAATGATGGTCCTATTTTTTCTTTCTACAACTCCATTTTGTTGAGGATTATAAGGTATAGTACACTCCCTCTTAATCCCAATAGACATGCATAATTCTTTAAAATTTTCAGAGATATATTCACCCCCATTATCTGACCTTAGAGTCTTTATTTTCTTCCCAGTTTGATTTTCTACTAGGGCTAAAACTTCTTTGAATTTTAATAATATTTCATTTGATTCTTTAAGTTCTAGGAAATATATCCAGGTTTTCCTAGAGTAGTCATCAACAAAGATCACGTGATACAAGAATCCCCCTAATGAGGGTGTTGACATTGGACCACACAAATTAGTGTGGACAAGTTCTAGTACAAATTTTGATTTATGTTCGCTTGCAGGAAACGACCCATTTGAGTTGTTTCCTAGAGCACAACCTTTACAAATTCCAATATGTTCAGATTTTAGGTGAGGTAGACTTGTGGTGATCTTCCCTATGGTAGGTAGGACACTACCGAAGATGACCTAATCTTCTATGCCAAATGTCATTACAATTTGATACTTTATGATTTAGAGCATATTTTTGATTGTTACAAAGTTTGTATAAGCTACCATCTCTTGTTCCTATGGAAATAACATTCTTAATGTTGGCATTTTTAGGCCAAAGTAGAACTTTATCTTCATGAAAGGTGACGCGATATCCTTGATCAACTAGACCTGAAATAGAGACCAAATTTCTTTTGATTCCTAGTGTTGATGCTCAAATCAATAGATTGGATAATCGATCAAGAATGCTTGCTTAATCTGTAAATATCCAACTGATTTGGCAAACGAATGAGAGTGGTCAATTAAGGTCCTCCTCTCCTGCACTTTTGGCTCTACAGGACCAAGGTGGGTTAACCTAATCCTCAAACTTATTCTTCACGTCTGGGCTTTTTATAGCTGATATATATATATTAAACTGATTCACTTCAATATAACACATAAAACTAATAAATAAATGCTTCTGTAAACTTTGAGATAAATAGAGTTGGCCAAAACAATGTATTTATGTATGTAAATAAAATTTAATGTTTTGATTATAAAATTCTAAATAAGAAACAAAAGAATAATCTATCAGAGCAAGATTAGAACATTTTCAAATAATTAAAACTAATCAATAAAACAGACTAGTTTCTTGTTCCAGACTGGGCAATAGAGTCAAGTCTATCCAATTATCATGTGCAACTTTGGAAATGGAATGCAACCAATATTACTCCTAATACATGTGACTGATCCCTATAAAATTAGAATGAAATCACAGTAGTCTTATTGAATTTAACTTTTCTCAAAAAGGCCAATAATACAGAATTGAAATTTGACAACCAATCTTTCAATCCGGTTTTTGCTATCTGGACATCAACTAAAATTATGATCTATCTGAACAATGCAGTAGGGCATACGTTTGCAAACATCTATTATCCAAAGGACCAATTGAATAGAAAATGTAAATGATTGCCTTATCAATGAAACACAATACTTAGCTCTTTTATTGATCGGGAAAATGGTACAAAATGTTCATGTTCCAGTGCTGATTCGAATTCTTCCTATCTCCTAAAAATGTATTATAGTGTGTTTTATGATTCTTCTCTACTTTTACATTTTACACCACATATATATGTGGATGAATGGTTTTCACACCCCTTTAGGGTGAAGAGACACCACCCTATGCTAAAATTTTAAAAACTTATTTTTCAAAAACTAATAAAAAAATTAACTAATAACCACCTATCTTTCGGATTTGTACTTGGTCAAAAACCCAAAACACCTCGTGAAAAGCTAAGATTTTTATTGGAGCTTGGAAATTTGATTTCCCGAATTGGGTCGTTTTTAGAGTTTTAAAATTTGACCATCTTCAGCCTTTGTTGGCATCATCTTTTAAGGAGGTTAAAATTCTAGAATTTTTTGAAGGCTTCAATTAGTTAGTTCTATTTATTTGTGTCATAAATCTTCCTTCCTTTGATTTTTTTAGTATGGAGAAACTTTCTTCTTGATAATGCATTGGGACTCCTAAATTCTCAAAATTTAGGGTACCACCACCTGATACAAATAGAACATCTTTTAATTGTAATGTAACTCCGGTTCTTAATTTAATTGAACAAGTCCCGATTCCTTTCACAGGGTAGGTGGAGTTGTCACCAATTGTGACCTCTTCAATTGAGTGTTCTTCAAAAGTTTTGAATTGATCTCTAAACCTGGTTATGTGTCTTGATGCTCCGCTATCAATTATCCAAGTGCTTTTATTTGAGTTTAGTTCACTTGATAAGGTTAAAAAAAATAGAGGATTTTCCACTTCTTTGACTTCAGCTATGGTTGCTTGAGTTTTCTTTCTTTCCGGACAGAATCTGTGAGTGTGTCCAAACTTATCACACTTGTAGCATTGGACCTTTGAGAGATCTCTGTTTTTGTGATGTCGATTATTATTTCCTCTCTTTCGTTTAAAATTCTTTTTCCTTTTGTTGTTTGTTGTAGCATGAAGTGCTTGAATATCTCCCTCTTTATTTAGACCTATCCCTCTTGAGATTAGTCGAGATTCTTCTTGAGTGCAATCATTCCTGAGTTGATCGAATTTAAGTAGTGACGGTCAACCGCTAATGCATTAGATAAAAGATTCCCAAGAGATTGGTAACCCTCTTAGGGCAATTAGGGATAGTTCTAGATCATCTACATTATTTCCAATAGTAGAAAGTTGATCTCTCAATTCGGAAATTCTCAAAAAATATGATGTAATTGTTTCTCCTTTATTGATTTTGATGTTCATGAGTTTGCTGTTTTAAGGTCAGCATTCTGTTTGCATTGTTGATCTCATATGTAGTTTGAGTGGTTTTGAATACTTCATATGCTGTTGATAATCTAGCTATGGTTCGAAGAATGTGATCTTTAACAGTGTCAATGATTATTTTCTTAGCCTTGTTATTGCGTCTTTTCCATGTTGTTTTCTTTGGTTCATCTTCAGGCATACTTTTGTCTTCTTCTATATATGAATCCAATTCAAGTTCTTGAAGGATTGCAATTATACGTATTTTCCATGAGATGAAGTTGGAGGCGACTTCGAGTCTATCCTTCACTCTAACACCGTTCACCCTTGATTGTCCTTCCTTCAATTTAAATATATGTTTGATATTCTGAATAAAATTTTACTATCTTTATTAATCTCTATTGGTTAGGCTCTGATACCATTTTAAGGAATGTAGATCAGTACAGAGAATAATAATAGTTCTATTATATATTTCAGATTGTATCTAAGTCTGGATACTAGATATATTAATGTAGAGATTGACAAGTATAATTTTTGTAGAAGATATCGAATGCTTGATGTGGTGTGTAATTTCCGTTGTGATTGATTATTACCCACAACAAGCATCGATATAAATATGTTTGTGTAGAGTCATGTTTACGTAGAGTCATGTTTACGTAGAGTCATGACCATACGTGGCTTATGCCACGTAGGGTCATGACCCTACGTAAACACAATAACCAGTACATTAGTATTGTGTTTTACTAATCTTGTGTTATGCTTTACTATTAGTATTGTGTGTTATGTGTTGTTATCGGCAATCAAGCACGATAACAATACATAAAAAACGATATATCATTATCATGCTTGATTGCCGATGACAATATATAACACAATACATCATTATCGTGCTTGATTGACGAGAGTATCGTGGATACGTTAAGCATTGTGGAGGGTATCGAATATGCTCGGTTATATAACAATCATGTTATGCCATCAGTCGATAATATAATAACATAAGGTTTGATCAATTTATATGTGCAATCTCATTTTGGATTTTATATATATATATATATATATATATATATATATATATATATATATATATATATATATATATATATATTTCATTCTGGCATATGCATGTGTTAATTACTTGCATGCTTCAATCCGAATGAAGCTATTTCTCAACAGTGACGTCCTTCCTCTTTCCTTGTTCAAACTTCAAATTTTCCTTTCCTGATGCATTTGCTCGAGCATCACCTTCCATGGTTACTTCCTTTTGCACATCATCCGTTGCATCCATCCTGAAAAGAAAGATAAATCATTTGAATCAAAACTATAAATGATGAAATGCAAGTTATGTTAAAACATTCCCATGATAATTAACCATTCAAAGGACAAGATTTTAATTGCATTTGCACTTAGAAATACAAATTTGAAAGTGCTTTTTGAATTCTGATCCAGATCTCATAATTCTGACTTTGTACTGTCCCAAATCACCTTGTCCATCTTGAATTTGCATCTTCAAGTCTGTTTTGCTTTTTGAACTGAGGTTTTGAATTGCATTGACGATTTGAAATATGGAGTTGCATGTCTCTTTATAGGCCTTGATCTTAGGGGTCATGTCCATTGGGAGAATCATGTAGGTTGACTTGCCTTAAATCCAATCAATTTGCAATTCGTTTATATTAGAATATTTAGAAGTTTCCTTTTTTAATGCTCTCGATAGATTCCTAATAGATTCTTGTTTTATAGCAGTCCTTTTGGATACTTGCTATTTTGTAAATATCGTTGTTGTATATATGAGTGTGTTGCTCATTGTAATTCATTCATTCAATATAAAATAATCTGTTCATAATTATTTTATGGTATCAGAGCTAAGTTAAAACTTTCCCCGAAAATATTATAATTTCTCTCTTGAAATTATCTGTGCAATATTTTCGAGTTTGCTGCCTCTAGTCGACTCTGCAATATTTTCGGATTTCTCTTTGCTCGTGGTGTTCATCCGCGACCTGTACTTCACCCGCGACCTGTTCATCCGCAACCTGTGCTTCGTCTGTGACTTGTTCGTCCGCGAACTGTGGTGCGACTTGTGGTGTTCATTCGCGACCTGTGGTGAGAAAGGCTCGAACACGCAGCACTGTGCTCGCGGTTAGAAGATTGCCGTGTTTGTTTTAGTAGACAATCTGGTTTCCTTCCGGCGTGACCTGCATTGTTTTCGTGCTTCTTGTTTGTCGAATCTCCACTGCATTGCATTTTTTTTAGCTCCTGTTTGTGGTCTTTCGAAACCAGAGCCGGTTTTTGCTAAAACCCTAATTTTCGGGATCCGAATTTTTTTAAAAATACATATTCATGGTGGGTTTTTCGAGATCCTATTCGCATCTTCATTAAAATTTTCTGGGTACCTCGTTTTCCATGCCTTAGTTTTCAAGCCAACAGATTTGAATTTCGGTTTCAGATTCTTTCTGGGTTTTCCGTCTGCTTTTCTAGGATCTTGTTAGATTTTTTTGGGTTGGTCCAAAAATTGCCTCGAAATCTGTGCAAATGGCATCTTTGACCAACTTGATGCTAGAAAATAGTCAACAGTTTAATAGCAACAATTATAACACCTGGAAGTAGCGAATGTTGACCATCTTCGAGCACCGTCGTCTAGATGCGATTATTCTAGGCATAGAGACTCGTCCGACCTTCGTCCAAGTAGATTAGAATAAGTTCGATGATCGGAATCGAGAAGCTGTTATGCTTCTTAAGCTCTCTGTCACAGATGATTAGTTGCCTCAAATTCCCTTTGGCAAGTCTGCTGCAGACATCTGGAAATATTTGAAGGAATTGCATGAGACATCCGACAAGAGTCGCGCGTTCTTTCTAAAGAATCAGTTGTTCTCCATTATGATGGATGAACGTATGTCCTTACAAGAACATCTCACGAAGGTTAAGGACATTCGTGATCAGCTTGAAGCCATCGGTCGGAAGATGGAGGAAGAAGATATAGTAGTCATTACCCTGAAAAGTCTACCAACATCTTATGAGCATTTCATAGAGACTGTCAACATTACCTCAACTAATGTTGATCTGAAATTCCCAGAGTTGTGCACCAAATTT
This sequence comes from Chamaecyparis obtusa, assembly GCA_027943335.1. Taxonomy (NCBI): domain Eukaryota; kingdom Viridiplantae; phylum Streptophyta; class Pinopsida; order Cupressales; family Cupressaceae; genus Chamaecyparis; species Chamaecyparis obtusa. Next base: position 340,755 of record BSBK01004976.1, on the reverse strand, counting down.
CTATAGCAGGATCGCTGGAAGCAATAGTTTGGTAACTGTACTTCCTCATCCTCGTCAGAACAAGCCTTTGCAGCAAAATTTCATTCTTCTCAGTCATCACAATAGGGCAGTTCACATCAATTCTCAGGCAGTTCTCAGCAGAAGAGTGTTTAGTGTCATTACTGTCATAAGTATGGCCACATGAAGAAAGATTGCCGTTAGCGACTCGCTTCTGAACAAAAGAAATTGGGAGGGTCAAATTAGTAGGCAAATATTGTTGAACATTTTGAGAAAAAGGAGTCTGCTTTTTATGCTTTTATGGCTCAAAGCCCTTCTGATTTAACCTGGTCGTTTGCTTGGTATATCGACTCTGGTGCTTCACGTCATTTTTCTCATCAGTGTGACTGGTTTACAAACTTCTATCCCTACAGTGATTTAGTTGTGTTTGGCGGAGGAGAGGAGTTCAAAATTCTTGGTAGAGGAAATGTTCAGATACAGTTTGGTGGGTGTCAACTCATCTTTCTCAATGTATGCTACGTTCCTAGTATGGCACTCAATCTGCTATCTGTGAGTCAGATCATGAGAAATTCTCCTCAGTTGGATGTGGTGTTCAGTGCTCACAAATGTTCCATTATTGATCAAGAGAATCGTCTTACTGTTGCTACTGGTCTAGAGGATCATGGCCTATATCGGCTTACTGACACTGGTGCCTCTCCTGAAATAGCTATGGGAGCTCGTGATTTATCTCTCAGTACCTTGTGGCATTAGCGATATGGACATCTCAACATCCAGTACCTTTCTCGGTTGTCCCGGGAGGAACTTGTTTCTGGCTTACCTCTGATTCAGACGCAGTATCTTGGAGTATGTGATGCTTGTCAAGCTGGCAAAAAACATCGGACTCCCTTCAAAGATGGAGATTCCTGGCGAGCATCTCAGGTACTTCAATTACTTCATGCTGATATTTGTGGTCCTATGAATACACCTTTAGTTACTGGTTGCAAATATTTTTTGCTTATCGTTGATGACTTTAGTAGAAAGATGTGAGTGTACTTTCTTAAACAAAAATTAGATGTTTTAGTACATTTCAGAACTTTAAGTCTTTAGTTGAAAACGAGTCTGGCTGCCGTATAATTTCTCTTAGAACAGATAATGGAGGGGAATTTTGTTCTACTGCATTCTTCGGTATTTGTGCTGAAGATGGCATCAAACACTAGTTCACCACACCCTACACTCCTCAGCAAAACAGTGTTGTTGAGCATCGCAATCGTACGATTGTTGAGATGGATCGTTTTATGTTACAACACAGGAGTGTTCCTAATAAGTATTGGGCAGAAGCAGTGTTTACTGCTGTTTACCTTCTTAATCGTTCCCCTACTCAGGTTGTCAAGAACAAAACTCTTGAAGAGTTGTGGTCTGGTCGTAAGCCCAAGATCAGCCACTTGAAGATTTTTGGTTCTCTTGCTTATGTTTGGATTCCTGACGCTAAGCGCTCGAAGTTGGACTCCAAGAGTCAGAGACTCATGATGACAGGATACAATGACAATCATAAGGCCTACAGACTGATAGACATTGAGTCTAATCGTCTTATCTTTAGTCGTGATGTTGTTTTTGATGAAACTCGAGGACCTTTTCTTTCTTCTCCTGAGCAGTGTTTTGAGGATCAACCTCACAGCGTTCCTCTCGCTTCATCTCATGGGAGGGATGATATAGATGATGGTTATGATATAGATGATACTTGTCATGAGGCTCCTATTGCTGATCCTATTGAGGCCTCGGAACATAATCCTCCTACTCTTGAGCCTCTTCCAGCCCCTCCAGATATTGGTTCCTCCTCTCTCTGGCCTAAATGGTGGGTTAAAACTATTAGTGATCTCAGGGATGATGAGCTCATTGAGGGTAGAGCTTCCAAAAATAAGAGCAAACAAGATCCTACAGTCAATTTTGCTCTTATGGCTAACATTCATAGTGTCTATGAGCCCCAGACCTATTCTGAGGCTAATAGTATTCTTGAGTGGGAACAGGCTATGGAAGCAGAGTTCCAAAGTCTTCAGAAAAATCACACTTGGGCTCTTTCTGATCTTCCTTCAGGGAAGAAGCCCATTAGTTGCAAATGGGTGTACAAGGTGAATTACAAAACTGATGGAACCTTAGACAAGTATAAAGCTCGTCTTGTTGCTCGTGGGTTCTCACAGAAAGAAGGCATTGACTATGAAGAGACCTTTGCTCCTACAACCAAAATGAGTACAATACAGCTTGTTCTTGCCTTAGCAGCTCAGTTTGGTTGGAAAGTTCATCAGATGGACATTAAGAGTGCCTTTCTGAATGGTGACTTGCAGGAAGAGGTATACATGACACAACCTCCTGGATTTAAGGTTGCTGGCCAGGAACACAAAGTCAGTAAACTTGTCAAAGCTCTCTATGGTCTGAAACAAGCCCCTTGAGCCTGGTACATGAAGATTGATAGATACTTAACCAATCAGGGTTTTCAGCGGAGTCCATCGGATTCCAATTTGTATATCAAACATGTAGGTGACGCTATATTGCTTATAGTTGTCTATGTGGATGATTTGATCATTACTGGCAGTTCAGAACATTTGATCACTGAAATCAAACAAGATTTATGTCACACTTTTGATATGACAGATTTGGGACTCTTGCACTATTGCCTCGGAATTGAGGTTTGGAAGACTGAGCACACTATCTTCCTTTCTCAGTCCAAGTATGCTAGAAATCTTGTAGACAAGTTCAGAATGTAGGATTGCAAACCTGCCTCCACTCCTATGGAACTCGGGCTCAAATTGTCAGCTCAGTCCACTTCCCCTGTTGTGGATGAATCTTTGTTTAGACAACTAGTCGGTGGTCTCATTTATCTTACTATCACCAGACTTAACATTAGTTTTGCAGTAAGCTACATATCCTGGTTTATGACAGCTCCCAAGGCTGATCATTGGACAACAGCAAAGTGTGTCCTACGCTATGTAAGCGGTACTTCTGATTATGGTCTCCTGTATACTTAGAGTCCTGACCCTACACTATGTGGCTACACAGATTCAGATTGGGCCGACTCTGTTGATGATCATAAGGCTATCGCTAGATATGTGTTTAATTTGGGATCTGGTGCTATCACATGGACTAGTAAGAAACAATAGGCGGTGGCCCTGTCTTTGACTGAAGCAGAGTATCGGGGAGCAGTTAAGGCAGCCTGTGAGGCAGTTTGGCTTTGGCGAATACTTGCGGATATGCATGTTCCTTAGACAGGACCGGCTCTCCTATTCTGTCATAATCAGGGCATGCTCAAACTGGCAAAGAATCCGGTCTTCCATGAAAGAACCAAGCATGTTGAAACTCATTGTCATTACATCCATTAGCTGGTTGAAGACAAATCCATCCAGTTGTTGTATGTTCCTACATTGGAGCAGCCCGCGAACATCTTCACCAAGTCTCTCGGTTCTGATAAATTTGTAAAATTTAGGGAATCTATTGGTGTTGTAGATAGATTGAGCATTATGGGGGGGTATTAGAATATTTAGAAGTTTCCTTTTTTAATGCTCTCGATAGATTCCTAATAGCTTCATGTTTTATAGCAGTCCTTTTGGATACTTGCTATTTTGTAAATATCGTTGTTGTGTATATGAGCGTGTTGCTCATTGTAATTCATTCATTCAATATAAAATAATCTGTTCATAATTATTTTAGTTTATGTCTTCTCATGACTGACTTGATTGGTTTTTAATTGATTTGCAATTTGTTCATCCTTCTATAGGCCGACTTGGCTTTAAACTGGGAATTTTCAACGGTCATCGCATATCTCACAAGGGCCTTGGAAATTATTTGCAAGGGTGGTCGGAATTCCAACCCCCCTTTGGAATTTTGTATCAAGGGAGGTCAGAATTCCGACCTTTCTTGGAAATCCTGTTTTTAAACAATGCAAGTCCATGTTCATTCAAAAGCAAATCACATTCTACTTCCCCAATTCAGATTTCTTTATTTGCAAATCAAATTGTTCTTTCTTTGTTCAGATTTCAATGGAAATCATGTTTATTGCAATCAAATTTCTGAAAAAATGTGCAAACTTTAATCCTTAGCAAAAATTGCAAACCATTTCACTCCAATTGAATTTCATTCTGTATTGACAAATAAGATTGTCATTTCATCATTGGATTTCACCCTTTCAGCCATCAATTTCATCTTGCATTTTATAAATCTATCTTAAGGCTGGGTGGAATTTTGAAGTCCTTAGGAAATTAATTTCAAGGGAGGTCAGAATTCCGATCCCTCTTGGTATTTTGTTCCAAGGGAGGTCATAATTCTGACCTCTCTTGAAACTCTTTAACGAGATCCACAAAATTTCTGCTAAATCTTTGAAAAGTTGCCATGTTAAGCACATATTTTATCCTGAAAAGTTCAGATTTCACCATGTTTCTTTGACTTCTTTCCCTAATTGCATCAGATCACAATGCCCAGATTTTGACCTTAGTCTTAGACTTTTCACTTCACTGGCAGGTCGGATTTTGCATGATATTGGGAATTTATCCCAACAAAGGTCGGAATTCTGACCTAGGTTGGAATTTTGTTTCAAGTCAGGTTGGAATTCTGACCTGGCTTGGAAATTGCATTTGAAGTTCATTTCCAGAATTCGACAAGTGCTTGGAACAATCAGATCTTGCCTTTGTTTTAAAAAAAATCCTTTTCATGCTTTTACCTTTAATCAGAATCTTCTTCTTTGATCGAAACTTGCATAAGCTCTTTGAAAGTTGTAAATTTGTCATGGCAAAGTTGAGTTAAAAAACAACACTTGATTCACCTTTACCTTAAACACTTTGATTGATTTTCAGATCGGATTTTGGACAAGGTTTCGAATTGTGCATCAGGACAGATCAAATTTCACAAGTTCATTGGGATTGCATTCAAGTTTAAAGTTGGAATTTCACCTTGGTTTGGAAATTTTGTTGGATCTCCAATTGCTCTTTCAGGCTCACTCACGATATTAAGTCCATTCTTTAAAATTGCATGAAGATAAGTCCATGGACTGATTGGGAGCTCAATGTTCTCTAAGAATTTCATTCGAGGGTAATCCAAAATTTTTACGAAGTGCTTGATCGGGACTTGACAATTCACATTTTCAACTCACTCCAATATCCTATCTCGCAACTAAGAACATGACTTACACGTTAAGCTTGCTCAAACTTCTTACCTCACCAACCTCAAGATTTCAAAATCACTGCCAGACTAAGACTAATCTAAGCAAACTACTGACCTACCAAGCAAATAAAGTGGGGGTCCCCATTTGCAATGTGGTGTGTGTGTTTTCATCTCAACACACTTCTTATAAATTGGTAACTTTCTATAAATAACTCTTACTTTTAATTAAGCTTTCATTTTTTATAGTAATATGATTTGTGTGGATTGGTTTATTGTCATATACTTCATTTCAAAGTGGTTTCATCCATGGTTGGTTGTAGATCTAATTGAACAAGGTCAGACTATGGGAAGTACCAACATTTGAAAACATGGACTTGACAACCCAAAATAGGACATAGACTTGGGATTGGGCGAAAAACTCAACGGAGTTTGCAAAAAAAAAGATCCCTTTTTTTCAAAAAAAGAAGAAATTAATGCCTTTAGAGAAAATAAAAGCGTAATTTGACTATTGATTTGCCACAATTCAAACATTACACATCATGTGATCTTCAAACACTCAATATTAGAAATTGCATAATTCATACTCAATAACTAGTGGCTGTTTGGGAGTGGAGACCCTAATGAGTTTGAGGGGTAGCAATGATAAGTTGCACAAGGTGTTAGATGTGAGAAAATCCAAATGATAGTGGGGATGTGGGAGAATGTTTTTGTAATGTCCCTTTCTTGGATCACCTTATACTTTTCTCTAAATTCACAAACCCAAAAGGAAACAAAGAGCGTAGTATAGTTAGGGATATAATCCTCGCCCAATAATAAGATGAGATAAGCCTGCTTGTGTAACCTGCAACCAAATTAGATAATGATGTGGATATAATTCACGAGATACATCCATTTATAGGGTTAAAAAATATATAGCAAATCTAAATGATTGTATAGGAGTTCAACTATAGTGGGAGTTGTGATGGAAGACATGATGACTTACCCCAAATATCCTCTACCTAGGCCCAATAGCAGGACCTTGTCCTCTTTGGCCTCATGGTCCTTAACCATCTTTACGAGGTGATGTACCTAATGAGGTCTGTACAATGTTCTCCTCCATCATGTCAACCTCTTACCTCTTATGATTGAGGATCCCTTCTAGTTTACTTCAACAATTGATCAATTTGGGGTAGGTAGGGGAGTCTGTAATAGGGTGCCCTTAAAACGACCCTCAACCCTAGGCCCAAGAGTATGACCTTATTCTCCTTGGCCTTATGGTCCTTAACCACCTTCCACCATTCCCCCTCCTTGCATTCTCATCCTTCCCTCCATGTGATTGATTATTGTATACAGAAATTCATATTTGATATATGCATAGATATTGAGATTGAAGCATTCATTGACTGCATAAAATCTGATGTAAATATATATATATTCACATATATGTATAATCCACATGAATACATACGCATAGCTGCTTCTTCATACCACAATAATTTAAGAGATTATAAACAGATCACCCTGCTGTAGATATGATTACTTCTTATGTTCCTTCCATGCCCTTGAATTCTATTGTTTGTCACACACACACACATACACACACACACACACACACATATATATCTCTTCCTTGAGACAGAAGAGTCACGTCTCTTCAAATATCATATCTCTTCAGGACTTTGATGCATCCCATCACCTTGCAAAATCGCATCTCTTCCTTAAATATATTCTTTGGTAGCATTAACTCGCACCTTTTCCGAGGTAATTACATTGCTGTTTTATCAACATTTAGTTATTCCAACTGATAATAATAATAATTGCTCTAATAACCACCTGCTTCAGGTTGGGTAATGATCTCTGCCATAAATATGCTGGTTGCTGGTGTCTGCTGCTTATAGCAGGTCCCTGCTCTAAATCACAGCTCTCTATTTGTTTTTCCAATGCCCTTTTGTTTAGGACATTGGCTTATTCCATGTATTTTTCTAAATATTGTGTATTGTGCAAGATATTCAAATACAAATCAATATCTGAATTTTTTTATAATCTTTAAACATCTAGAGCCTTTGAAGTGATTGACTGACTTCTGATCATCTTTGGAATGATAATCAATAGTTTCATCTTCAAAAAGCATTATAATTTTAGCAAATTGTTGATAACGTAAAATCTATCATTACAACTTTTCATGATTTTCCTCTAGTATAATTCCTGTATTGGGTTACATGCAGGGGATGGATTAACAGATCAGGTGAAAGATTTAGCCAACACAGAGGTAAAATGACATAGTGGACTGTTTTTATTTTATGCTTCTTGTTTGCAAGAAAAATCCTAAAATGAGTGACTAGATGGTTCATTGAAGGTTTGCCCTTTCCAAGTTGGGCAATGAGTGTGTTTGGTTGATGATCTCTAAGTCTTTATGTTTTTGACAGTTTATGCTAGAGATTCAAATGGCTTAAGGAGGTGGGATTATGTATGGGAAGATGTGGTTGTCATGCAATCTTAATAAAGTATCTTACATGATTTCTTATTCTCTATGAAACATATGATTACGAGTTCCAAATGTGATAATGGCTAGGTGATTAGATACATTTGAGATTTATTAAAAAATATGAATACAAGCAGTCAGAATTAAATTGTTGATTCTTTCCCTCCTTTATTTGCCAATATGGCATATCATGGTTCACTTCTGTGTAATGTTCAGTGTCTTGATGGCAAAAATGAATCTTTTGAAAGCAGCGGATGGAAATCTGTAGTTATTTTCTGTGCGTGTGCAACTTGCACTTCCTCTTCTAAATGAGATGACATGTTAATGATCAAGATGATGGTGATAACTACATCACAAATATCAAGATGAGCTGGAAAAAATGCAGATATATTTGATGAAATAGCTTGTAAAAATTTATTAGGTTTGACGAGATACGTTTGAGCTTACGATGAAATTGATATTAAAGCTGTTGTCCATCTAAAAGTATTCATTGTTATGGGTAGTGCTACTTGAATAGTTGCACACAAGGGCAAAAAACAAGGATAACTCACGAGATGGTAGTTAAGAAAAGAGAAAATATAATGACAGATTGTCTAGGTGATTAGATACATTTGAGATTTATTAAAAAATACGAATACAAGCAGTCAGAATTAAATAGTTGATTCTTTCCCTCCTTTATTTGCCAATATGGCATATCATGGTTCACTTCTGTGTAATGTTCAGTGTCTTGATGGCAAAAATGAATCTTTTGAAAGCAGCGGATGGAAATCTGTAGTTATTTTCTGGCGTGTGCAACTTGCACTTCCTCTTCTAAACGAGATGACATGTTAATGATCAAGATGATGGTGATAACTACATCACAAATATCAAGATGAGCTGGCAAAAAATGCAGATATATTTGATGAAATAGCTTGTAAAAATTTATTAGGTTTGACCTGATACGTTTGAGCTTACGATGAAATTAATATTAAAGCTGTTGTCCATCTAAAAGTATTCATTGTTATGGGTAGTGCTACTTGAATAGTTGCACACAAGGGAAAAAAATAAGAATAACTCACGAGATGGTAGTTAAGAAAAGAGAAAATATAATGACAGATTGTGGTAGAAAGTTATCAATCACCAGAGCAAAAAGCAGAAACGTGTACACACACACATACAACAAGCAAGTAATAATATCTTTTTTGGAACTTGGCCTGAAAAATACTTTACATCAATGTTCTAAGAGTTTCAAAGACTTCAATATGACTATGCTTCATAGACTAGAGGACTTTATCATAACAATACCCCAAGATATTGAAGGTCATTCTTTATCATAACACTTCCTCATGGAGTTTGAGGACATAACCATTCAATAAGGTGTGGAGTCCAAGGACTTCTTTTTATCAATGCTCAGTGGTTCAAGGACTTCATTATATAAACAAAATAAGTAAATTGAGGTCGGACCTTGTTCCAACTTTCAAGTATTTCATGATATCAGTGCCTCAAGGCATTTTCAGATTTCACTGTTCTCATGCTTCAAAGGCATCATTAATTGATGACCAGCATTTTTATTTCAGGCACTTCTGCAGCAGTTAATGTACAAAAATATGTTTTGGGTGAAACACATGAAATCTTTTGCCCAATGTTTTGGGTGAGCTACCTTACAATCATTAGGGTGAGTGAATGTGGTGAGGAATCATAGATCACAAGGTTATAACTTATTAGTATATTCTTAAAAGGCTAAATTGGTAAAAAAGAGGGTTTGGTAGATTAAAAAAGCATTATAATTTGTTGGATGGCTTTTAAGTTATAAAACTCTAAATTGATATGATTCTAGACTGAGCTCAATATAAGTAACGAGGAAGGTTAGCTAGGTTTATATTAATATAGATTTTTTTAATAGGTTAATTGTGGATTTTATAGGGACACAGGACCCACAAGAGATACATACATAAATCTGCCAAACAATCACCATCTTTCTGAAATTTAACTATTTGACAGACCTGGATTAGAAACCTCCTCCTCTGCAACAACTTGCACCCCAGGGTCCAGAGGAGACTTGTAATGTCCCCCTTTTGGGACATTAGTTGTCTATTAAATAATTGAATTTTAAATTGTCAATTTATATCAAATTTAATGACAATTTAATTTAATTATTTAATTGAGTAATTAAGTGACTTTTTAATGTCAACACAAAATTATAAAATTAAAGTCACTTCATAATTATTTCCCTCCAAGTTCAATTTAAAATTAAAAAAAGGGAAATAAAGAGACAAAGACATGGAATGTCAAGAGATAGGCTGATGGAAGGCCAAGAGTTACCTAGAGAATGCTATAAGAGTTGAAGGAGAGGATTATTCAGATGCTCGGATGATATATTGAATTTGATAATTTTTACTGGTGCTTTGCATTGGATAATTGCTGGAGACAAAAACCTTCAGTGATCAGAGGAGCTGGATGAGAACCTGGTTCTTCAAATGGTGGATTTGTGACAGGATTCACACTTGTGCCAATTTGTGAACAAGAAGTCATTTGCAGGTGACTTATATCAATCTTTCTTGAAAATAATTATATATGCTCTGGAGAGTTTACTGTTATCTACAGAGATTAAAGGGGATTGGCTTGCATTGATTATTATCAGAAAATTAATATAATTAGGCCGTGACTTCAATTTAAATTGAGCCGTCAAATATTGTAATAATTTATCAGGCTTCCTTAAGGTTTATTGATTTTAGACAATTAAGTTTTTAGTTGGCTTTGCTGGGAGTAACAAGGATTATTGAAAAATTGATATCGTGAAGTGCCGAGGTTTCGTATTTGGCGATTAATAATTCTTATTTTGGGCACGATACATCTACCACTCATCTTTGGTGCTGGGTTTGAATTTCATTGAATGAAATATATCAGAAAACTCCTTATGTGGTCTTGCCCGATTAGTACTTTGCCAATGACAAACTAGTTATCAAAGGATGTTGTAAGGTTGTTGGCTTCTAATATTATGGCTGGAGTTTTATCATTCTCTTTGTGGATTCCCATATTTGTGAGTCTCTTCCATTACAGCAGCTTCTGGAGTTGGGTGAAAGACTGAAAACTAATCGCAGCCTCTCTTCCATTGACTCAGCACCACAGGTACAGAAACATTCCCTTGCTGTGAGCTTTCAATGAGGAGTCGGAATTGCTTAGAGTTGGAATATCGAGCATAGGATACAAGGGTATCATTCACCCATGTGTAATGCTGGAGGATAATCTGCAAGGGCTGAACAGAAATATCTATTCTTAGCGCCTCTTAATGCTAGGGTATAAATATTTCCTTTGCCACACTGAAGAAGGGTGACTGAGATTGCATTTTGTCATACTGTCATTATCTGAAGGCCTGGTTAGGCTATACTGGCGAGCCTGCAAGCATTTCCAGCATTAGATGTGTGCAAGATGAGTCTTAGTGCATTAAAAGTGTTCATTCATTGCTCAGAACTTGAGATACTGACTGGTCTGATTCTTAACAGCTGAAGTATTGGTGAATATCATTGTAGTCTGCTTATACAAGAGTTGTACAATGTGAAGAGCCCAGCTGGCTCTCTATTACAAATTGGCTTTTTACTAAATTTAATTTGCACTTCTAAATTTCTTTTAGAAGATTTAGTAATTAATGAGCAGTAGATATGAATTTACCATGATACTTTCCAGATTTTAAACCACTTGATAATATATCCATAAACATTAATTCCCATCAAATTACTCACAGGAAAAATCAGAACTGATCAACTTTCAAATTAGCTCCAAATTACAAGCATTTAAAAACAAATCCGGGCACCTTAATTATTAATATGGCTGCCAATTGATGAAACGCAGCCTGGATAAGAATGGTGCCAATCTGAAATTGATTCCTCTTTGCAAAGTTTGGCGTTTATCTCCTTGCCACTAAGAGCCACCTCTCGTAACTCAGCAAACAACAAACTTAAACCCTGCAACAGCTCAACACTTGACTACCTTTGATGAACTAGAATCCATACGGCAGCCATAAATTCTGTACAGCACTTGCAGAGACTGTACGACAGCCTTCCAAACACCAAAGAAATCACCACATAATGGAACGCAGCTGAAGTGTGATCTGCAGCATTAAAACTAGCTTCCAGTCTTAAATGCAGCTTCCTTGACTAAAAACATAGCTCACGTGTAGTCAACAATCCACTCCAATAAATTTCAGAACCTCGGCATGAATAACAAATCGAACCCTAGGATAACAAATGGATTTGTCTGCAGATTAAAACTTCTCTCAATTCCAGTATACATCAGCATTGGATTATAATTTAGAATTAGAACGAGCTCTCTCCTAGAAGAAGACCAAGCTCAACAGATGTTGCAGAACTCTCTCCAAAAGCTGAAGACCAAGTTCAAACCCTAGCTTTTCCAAGCCAAGCAAAATTCTCTCACAAAACAAATTATCAAAATCATCAATGGGTGAATGAAAGTGCTTTTTCAAATTGTATATATAGCTTTTTCGGAAAAGCTTCAATTTCACTTTTCTCACTTAATAGGCTTTATAATGACAACTTCATTTTATAATAATAAAGTTATAAAGTAATAAAGTTATTAAATTAAAATAATTTAATTTAATAACGATAACTTTTAAAATAAAAGCCACAGCACCCCACTGATTGTAACAACTCATTTCTGACACCAGAGCCTCAAACGCCAACTGCCCTGCCAAAACTAACCCACTGCCAAAAATAGCCAACTGCTAAAAATTGACTTACTATAAATAGTAAGTCTCTCAAACTGGAGATTCCCTGAAACTCGATCTTGGCACATCTGACACTGTGCAGACACCTTGCTAATCGTGGCCATACCCAAAATACCATTTACTAAAAATAGTAAGTTGACCAAATTGACTTGAACGAAGAGCAGACCTGGTAATCTAAACCTCCAGAATGGAATCTCAACACTGGCTCCGCCATGTGACCCCCTCTGATCACCTGATTAGCTTGCGAGGGTCGCCAAACCAAGCTAATCCCAAAGACTGAAAAACGGGGATATTACATACAATGAAGGGATAAATTCTACATTCAATAACATATCTACAATTAGTGCTGAAAGTGGATATTTAACTTCAGACTGAATATACTAGAAGATGCAAAACAGCTACAGTAGTGCTCAGAAACTATTTGAAGTCAAAATGTGAATTGGAAGGTTTAGAGAAGTCATCAAATCTTCTGGACTTGATGCTGCAGGTCAGGGATGCCCTTACTTTCCTTGCAGTCTGATTTGTATTGTAATAATAAAGATTGCCCAGTTCTGATTTGACAGTAAATTGAAACATTGCATTTCAGTTCGGTTATTTGTGTATTGCTTCCCTTCATGTTTGGCTCCATATGTATATTGCATTGAAAACGCAAAATCAGTAGTATATTCCATTATATTTGCAAATTGAAACTCTAAACCAGCATTCATGCAAACTGTTTGACGAAATTACCAAGAGTGGAATGGTGAAAGTTTAGCTCAGATCCAGTAGGGGATATTATAAGACTATTGAGAGGCTCTTGTGATTCTACACTTAGAAATAGATGGAAAAGTGAAGAGATGTTGAACTTATTCACAGCCATCATAGAGAATATCTGAATAACCCATAGATTTGTCAACATTCAAAGCTAAATCTTTGATAGAACAGTGCTAGGTATACATGCCACTTGGGCAGACAATGAGAAAAGCATTTGAGATCAGCATTCTATTCTACCTGCATCAGGCGAGCTACTGCATCCTCCAATTCCTTTAGACCTTCCTCATAGCTCACTTCTATTAGAAAGACATCATTAGAAGGGGGGACTCAACTGAGAATCCAGTCCCTTGTGTTATAATCCAGAACATGGGAACCCAATTGCTGGTAAAATCCTCAGAAATTGAGGCTCGAGTTCTCTGCATTGTAGAATTGCAAAGTCCCTCCTCCCTCAAAATCTCTTTGAAAAAATTTAAGGATGCCAAATCCAAAATAAAAACGCGTGTCTGAGATACCTACACACACAACACCACCATAGGATGAGACACAACCAACAAAGCCATGTTTCATATTTGTTCAGTTATAATCTAAATGCCACCTGCACTAGACCAAATAGGAAACAAAGAAAAATAGAGAAAATAAGAGTGAAGGCACTGATAGATAGGCAATATGCATGACATTAACTTGGGCATTCGGTTGCCAACATAAATGCAGCATGAAGGAGGCCTCCTCCAAACAAGATCCTGACACTTTTAAATATTGTCTCACATCATTAAGGTGAGGGGTTTCCATTTTATTATGATGGTGACAAATGAAAATTTGAAAGGGGAGACGTTACCAAAGGCGAAGCCATCAGGATCATTGCTAGATTTAGAGGCAAAAGTCATTTGTGTGATACTAGCATTAACAAGGCCATCTATTTTGCATGATTGCACTCTCTGCAACACTGACTAAACGATATAGTGTCAAAATGACTGCTAATTTTACTTCATGATACTTCTCAATTTCCAATCCTTAGAAGTTTTGTTGATATATCATTGAAAAACCCTCGACTTCTAAGAATTTGCACGTATAATGTAATGATCCCCCTTTTGACCTTACTTGATTTGTCTTAAAATTCATAATTAGTGTTTGGATTTCCCTTGGGAATGGTAATTTGTAATGTTTTATACTAGGAGGATGCCAATCCCCAATAATTATCATACATCATTATGCATTTAAATCATATTTAGAATAATCTCTAATTCACGATATATATTTAAGCTCTAATTCCTTACTTCACTCCTAATCATATACCTTAAGAAAGATGGTGGATTTACTGTGTTAGGACGCTTGTATAGTCTACAAGTGGATTCCCTCAAGGTTCTACCTATCTCGGGATCTTTCTATCATGTGACCAATTTACCTGCTTCTTCCTACACATACTCCCTATCCCCTTAATAGTGATTAGTGATTTATTAAAGAATTAGCTGAATATATATTATTATCTTCTGTATAATAAAAATATTAGTAAACATACATGACATGATGCATAGTTCCGATTCCACTTAAATATATAAATGGTAAATATATGGATAACTTATATATCATATTTGATATTTAATTCAAATCTTATTATGAATAACATATAATTTATATTCAATAACCTATCATCATAAAAATCCATTATTAAATAATTTTTTATTTATAATCACAAGAATTCATAATTCTCTATATAATGTATTTATTTCATATTATATATATTAGTTACTTATTTATCAATATATTTGAGTTAAGTTATTTCAAATGTAAGTTTACTTCATAACAATATTGCTATATTTCATAATTCATTATTTCAATGTTTATTTCATAACTTATTATTCTAAAGTTTAATTTCTATTATTTTTAATATCTAATTCATACAATTCTTATAAATAAATTAACTCAAACAAAGATATACTTAGCTTCTTTATGCCTTTCTTTTTGCCTTTTAATATTCCTCTACATTTCCTCCTTGATCTTCTCCTATATTTCCTCCTTGATTTTCTCCTACATTTATTTTCTTGTTTTCCGTTGAAATTTGAATAATCCTCTCTTATTATTATTCTTCTCCTTTTTATTTATTTCCTCCATATCTAAAACTCAGGAAGGAATGGATTTGATATCCATTATATACATTGGCATGTTGAAGGGTTGCCACTTTTAAATGTTAGAGATATGGCTCTATAATTATTAATTATTATTTATTTATAATTTATTTTAATTACCATTTACAATGATTATTAATATCATTGTTTATATTATAATCACATTTTATTATTATTGATTAGACTAAATATATTTATATTAATTCTATTGATTCAATTATTATTATAACAGTCTAGGTTACATTATAGAATGAATTTAATAATAACTTATATTTATTATCATTTATTTGTCTATTAACTTATTATTCATTTATTTGTTCATTATCTATTTCTTTATTTAATATCTTCATATTACTATTTAATTTAAACTTATCTAATTGTAGATATTAATTATATTATATTTATTTATTATTTATTATTAATCACTTATATAATTATTAATATTGGGTATTTAATTTTTGTCATAGCTTAATATCATGATTTATTTATTAAATTCTCTTCGGGAGAGGGGACATTACAGTCCACCCTTCCCAATATTGCTTGTCCTCAAGCAATTGAATATTTTCTTCTTATGATTCGACTGGTGTGCCTTTATTTAGTCCTGAAACAACAGTTCCAATTTGAGATTAGATGGTCATATATTTTGTAAATATGTATATATCAAATCTAAAGATAACAAAATTTAATTTAAATTACTAAGAATAGTTCAAAGAGAGAACTTATCTGGATGTATTGTAGTACTTTCTCCCCTCTTGTTCCGTGATGAGTCTTGATGAGTAATCCTAATCCTTAGGGAGGGTGAGTAATCAAGTTACAAGCTCTCTGGGAGGATCTCTTGGGGCTCTAGTTGCCACGTAGCTATTCTAGAACGGTCCTCAAGCTATGTCACCATCTTATTACGTCTATTTCCTCCTAAGGCCTTATGGATAAACAAAATTTGCCATATCCATCCTTCCTAGAAGATAGATCTATCTCTCCTAGGCCTTCAGAGTTATAATCTTTGCCTTGTAATGGGATGCCCTAGCAGTTCTCCCATAACCGCAGTGTAGTAGGGTGCCCTACTAGCGGTTCTCCCTTAACTACTATTGCAATAGGGTGCCCTTGGCGATTCTCCCTCAACTACTTTTGCAATAAGGTGCCCTTAGCGGTTCTCCCCTAATCACAACACAGTAGGGTGCCCTTACAGCAGTTCTCCCTTAACTGTCACTATAATGGGGTGCCCTTCACGATTCTCCCTTAATTGCAGCCTTGGTTTCTTCTGCAACAGGGTGCCCTAGCGGTTCTCCCTTAATCACAAAGCAGTAGGGTGCCCTTGTAGCGGTTCTCCCTTACGTGCTACTGCAATAGGGTGCCCTAGCGATTCTCCCTTAATTGCAGCCTTGGTTTCTTCTGTAATAGGGTGCCCTAGCGGTTCTCCCTTAATTACAGAGCAGTAGGGTGCCCTTGTAACAGTCCTCCCTTAACATGCTACTGCAATAGGGTGCCCTAGCGATTCTCCCTTAATTACAACCTTGGTTTCTTCTGCAATAGGGTGCCCTAGCAGTTCTCCCTTAATCACAGAGCAGTAGGGTGCCCTTGTAGCAGTTCTCCCTTAACATGCTACTGCAATAGGGTGCCCTAGCGATTCTCCCTTAATTGCAGCCTTAGGAAGGTGCTAACAATAGGGTGCCCTTAGCGGTTCTCCTTGAATTATAGTTCAGTGGAATGCCCTTATACGGTTCTTCCTTACTGCTACTATAATAGGGTGCCCTTCGCTATTCTCCTTTGATTGCCACTCTTTCCCCTTATTAAACGTTATATCTTAAATGTCTATTAATGATCATAAAAATTATTTACATAAATATATTATTTACTATGTATACATTACCAACTTCTTCGATTGTTGTCACAGTAATGATTGAACCACATGAAAATTCCATTGGATTTCCACGTTCTTCTTTCATAGGGATTATTTTTCGCATATCCTCCTTTAACCCGCAGGATGGCAGGATCATGCTCTGATACCACTGTAATGATTCCCTTTTTGACCTTACTTGATTTGTCTTAAAATTCATAATTAGTGTTTGGATTTCCCTTGGGAATGGTAATTTGTAATGTTCTATACTAGGAGGATGCCAATCCCCAATAATTATCATACATCATTATGCATTTAAATCATATTTAGAATAATCTATAATTCACGATATATATTTAAGCTCTAATTCCTTACTTCACTCCTAATCATAGACCTTAAGAAAGATGGTGGATTTACTGTGTTAGGACGCTTGTATAGTCTACAAGTGGATTCCCTCAAGGGTCTACCTATCTCGGGATCTTTCTATCATGTGACCAATTTACCTACTTCTTCCTACACATACTCCCTATCCCCTTAATAGTGATTAGTGAGTTATTAAAGAATTAGCTGAATATATATTATTATCTTCTGTATAATAAAAATATTAGTAAACATACATGCCATGATGCATAGTTCCGATTCCACTTAAATATATAAATGGTAAATATATGGATAACTTATATATCATATTTGATATTTAATTCAAATCTTATTATGAATAACATATAATTTATATTCAATAACCTATCATCATAAAAATCCATTATTAAATAATTTTATATTTATAATCACGAGAATTCATAATTCTCTATATAATGTATTTATTTATTTCATATTATATATATTAGTTACTTATTTAAAAGTATATTTGAGTTAAGTTATTTCAAATGTAAGTTTAATTCATAACAATATTGCTATATTTCATAATTCATTATTTCAATGTTTATTTCATAACTTATTATTCTAAAGTTTAATTCCTATTATTGTTAATATCTAATTCATACAATTCTTATAAATAAATTAACTCAAACAAAGATATACTTGCCTTCTTTATGCCTTTATTTTTAGCTTATTCAATATTTCTTTCCTTTTAATATTCCCCTACATTTCCTCCTTGATCTTCTCCTATATTTCATCGATTTTCTCCTACATTTATTTTCTTGTTTTCCATTGAAATTTGAATAATCCTCTCTTATTATTATTCTTCTCCTTTTTATTTATTTTCTCCATATCTAAAAATCCAGAAGGAATGGATTTGATATCCATTATATACATTGGCATGTTGAAGGGTTGCCACCTTTAAATGTTAGAGATATGGCTCTATAATTATTAATTATTATTTATTTATAATTTACTTTACTTACCATTTACAATGATTATTAATATCATTGTTTATATTATAATCACATTTTATTATTATTTATTAGACTAAATATATTTATATTAATTCTATTGATTCAATTATTATTATAATAGTCTAAGTTACATTATAGAATGAATTTAATAATAAATTATATTTATCATCATTTATTTGTCTATTAACTTATTATTCATTTATTTGTTCATTATCTATTTCTTTATTTAATATTTTCATATTACTATTTAGTTTAAACTTATCTAATTGTAGATATTAATCTAATTATATTTAATTATTATTTATTATTCATCACTTATATAATTATTATTACTGGGTATTTAATTTTTGTCATAGCTTAATATTATGATTTATTTATTAAATTCTCTCTGGGAGAGGGGACATTACATATAAGTCCTTCAAGTAACAGCAAGGCTTTAGCTTCATTATTTTTCTTTGGTCTAGAAATAAAGAGCCACCTACAAACTAGACCAAGGGAGATTGCATCACAATACCAGCACTGGAAGGGAAAGAATTACCTTTAGCTGCTCTATCAATAGTTAATTTGAATAACCTTGTTCGCAGATGTTTTCAAGAAGAATTATGCGTTGATGCTTTAGCCCATTGACATGGGAATTACTGTAGAATGTTAATATAATTAACCATAGTTGCATGGGTGCTCGTACCCATACCCCTAGGACACGTACCGCGTACTGGAACGTGTATCCTGCACCAGGTACTCAGTGGAGAGCATCATAGCTAAGGACCTTGATTAAGGTTTCTAATATTTGTTTCAGTTTTTTGTTTGCATATCAGCTTGCTGTTTATCAAGCTTATTTCAATATTTAATCACTAATTAGTTTGAGACTTTGATACAATGATCCTATGACATTTCAATTTGTCTACTTAATCTTCAAAGTTAATGTTTGATGGTAAACTTTATCACTGTTCTTGTTTTGAAAACTCAATGTCATTATATTTTTAGATTTTCTATAAACTAAATTATATTAAAAAAATTGATGTCTCCAAGTACTTCCGTCTCCTATTTTGAAAAAATAATCATAGTGGTATCTATACCCCTTCTGAAGTACCCAAGTACCCCTGTCTCTATACAACTATGTAATTAACTTTAGTTGCCTATTCAAGTGCGGATACAGATGTGGATGCGAGAGTTGGGTGTGCAAATGCGTGAATTTTTTTTTGAGGTTTTGGATGCGTTTATATATATATGCAAAGAAATGGAAGAAATATACAAAATTAAATCATTTAGATAGTATGATACTTCACCATTGATCAAGATATTTGATAGTTCACAAACATTCAAATTGAAATAAGTTAATAACTAATAAGCCATATCATATACTTCTATGTTCACGATTCCAATGCAAATCAGAAAATCATTACAATTACAAAATCAAAATATAGTTCATGATTCAATGTTCATCAATCCGAATCAGAATCATATGGATTTGCCAAAAAGTCCTCATCATCTCCAACTCCTCCAACTGCTCCAAGTTCAAGATCATTTGAACCCAAAACGGTTCCACTTGTGCTAGATACACCATGTGTCATAATGTTATCACCATCATCATCCATGATTGTAGTAAGATCTTGAATTGTTGCATCCAAGTTCACACATTCAGGTTCTACATCCCAAAGCTTGGCTGCCCCTTCCTTGTAGTGATCCTCCTTACATAACAAAAGACGCAAGCTGGTATGAATGTAAACCAAGTCTTCAGCTTTATTTGAACCCAACCGGTTACGCTTCATTGAGTGGATAAAGGAGTATGTAGTCCAATTCCGTTCAGCAACAAAAGAACTTGCAACCTTGACAATGTTCACAAAATTAGAGTAAAACATAAAAATGAAAAGGCAAATTAAAGAATTGTAGAATACAAGTGGTAAACAAAAAACAAACAGAATTACTTGTGAGAGGATCTTGATTGCAAGAGCTTGTAGATTCTTAAATGGCTGACTGTAGAGGTACCACCATGTGATAGCTCCCATGTTGACGTCATTTTGGTCCTTTACTGCAAATGGACTAAGGTTTGCTCCTGAAGCAAATAAGCCAAATTCTAGCCTGACTTTTTTGTGCATTTCATCATCTAGGAAGAGTCTTGCAAAAGCTTTGTAGCACCCATTAGCAATGTTTTCATCCGCATATGGTGCTACTCTATCTGGCATAGCAAGTATGTCCTCGCTATACTACCTTGGAGATAAGGCATATGTAAGGAGGTGCAATGGGGTAGTCATCTTTTCCCAACGGTGAAGAATGATTGTTTCCAGCTGATTGGATAAGGCTTCACATTGTGTGGGGTCTTTCTCATGTTTTTGTATGGAAAGTTTTACCTTCTCTACCATTGTGTCCATGCCATCATAGACATCCCTCAAACAAAGGCTGATTTGTATCAGCAAAGCGGAGCATAGTCATGATAGGGTCTGTGAAATCTAATACAAATTGCACACGAGCCCACCAACTATCATCCAAGATCAATGCCTTGACCTTTTGGGCCTTCTTTGAATTCAAAGCCTTCCATATACCCCACTAGCTAGAAATAATCATTTGGCTTAATGCCCCTTGCACCTTCACAAGTCATTTCATAACAATAGTATGAGATGCAAATTGGGTTTCAGCCACATAAGCAAGTTAATAACAATATGTCAATAAATATTAAGCAAAGTTATGTACAATTTGATAATTGAACATGACATAAAAATTACTGAAATTAAATAAATAAATTAAATTTAGTTATTACAATTTACTTCAACAACTCCAATTTGGAGAGTGATCTGAATATCGATTGTGACATGTGATGGTTCGTCACAAACATCTGTATCTCCTCCCACTCTTGGTAAATCTGCTTCACCCAATCTATTTGATTGCCAATTTGTTGCATGACCAAGTTTAGGGAGTGTACGGTGCATGGTGTCCAAAAAACATGGTCATACTGGCCCTCAACCAAAGCACCTCCACCCCTACAATTTTTGGCATTGTCTATAATCACCTGGACCACATTCTCACTACCCACCATCTCTATGGCCTCAATGAGAATTCTGAAAATGAAATGTGAATCTTTCACTTCACCTGCACAATCAACTGCCTTCAAAAACATTGCCCCTTTGGATGACACTACAATCACATTAATCAATGGCCGGTTTTTTGTATCCTTCCATCCATCAAAAACAATAGAAACACCCGAAGCTTGCCAAGATTTTCTAATTGGTTGAATAGCTCTCTCTACACAAGTCTTCTCGTTTTACAATAGAGTGATACACATCTTTTCATACCCGGGACTTGTGTAATCAATCGGTGCTTTAGCGATGGCTGCCACCATTTCCTTCAAATATGGTGATCTCACCAAGTTGAAAGGAAGACCATTGGCATAGAGGCAATATGCAATGGCTTGATCAACAAGCTCTCTTGCCTCCATTTTAAATGCGGTGTCCAATGGACCTCTTTTGCAGGGGTAATTTCTACTTCTTTCTCTTCCTATCCTGGTATAGGTACTTGCAAGAATGGATGTTTGGAGGATACAATTGGTTCAGTGGGTAATTGCATTGTTTTCTTTCCGGATGGAGGTTGATGAAAACTTTGTTTTGATCTTTTAACCAATCTATCCGTAGCTTCTTGTTCTTTTACATATGAAGCTATTTGTGCTTTAGAGATCCCCTTCCCATTAGTGCCTTTGGACATTCCCATTCCTTGGCCAGTAGGGCCCATAAAATGAAGTTTGACCCAGGAATATGAGCTATTGAATGGTTTACCTTTGTTACTTAGACAATAATTACACTTCCAAACATATGAGCCCCTCCTAAAACCTGTGATATTCCTGTGGTATGTCTCCATAAAGGAGATCCTACATCAATTTTGAAACTATCGGCTCCTTGCCCTCCCACTGAACTTTGACTACCGGTGGCGGCCATTCTTGCACAATACAATCTAATTTCTTGCTATAATAAGAAATTAAATAAATTTAAATTAGAAAAAAAGCTATGAACATCAAGCATAAAAGTGCAAAAAAATGATACAAAAACACTAAAATAGATAGCTAAATTTGTTTCCTTATTTTCTAAAAAAAAATTGAAAAAAACTTGAAAACTTTCTTCCCAAACTAGAAAAAAATCATCAAAATCTCAAAAAAATTCATTAAAGGACTCAAAAATGGGGTCAAACGCTTACTTTAGATGCTTAAAACTCCACTGTGGAAGCTATCTCTCTTGCAACGAACGATCCTCTTCGAAAATAATCACCTTGCCTTTAGAATCCCAAAATGGTGACCAAATGAGAAGAGTTCCTAGCTGCAAACAAAATGAGATGCAAAAGGATTGAATGGCCTCTTTTAGGGCCTTTTTAGGGTCTAGGAGCAAACAAAAAGAATAAAAAATGTTATATTGCACATGGTTTATTATTTTTAAGTGTTTTTTTGGAAAACGCATTTGAAGTGTTTTTTTAAGTGTTTTTTTGGAAAATGCGCCATGGATGCCACCCAGAAGCACATCCTGAGTGCTTGGATGCCTGTTGATGCACCACATCAACAGACATGCGGGCGTCTAGGATGTGCTTCCATGTGGCATCCACAGGGCATTAGGCCTCGGATCCGCATCCGTGCGCATCAAAATCCGCCTCCACACCCACGAAGCCCGCATCGGTAACTAAGTAATTAATCAGTTAAATTTTAATAAGAATTTAAATTATGATTTGTAATCCTATTTTAGTGCAATTCCGAGCAAACCAGTTAGTACTTAGTTTTCTTATGGAATTTGTTTAACTATTGAAATAAATTATATACACATGCTGCTTTTAACTTCCAAATATTCATATTTTCCCTCGATAATGTAATATCAATATTGACAACATGCACACTCAGAGATTTTTTAGCTATTCAATATGCATTTTTGAGTACTTGTGGCTGACATTGATATGAATTTGGTCTGTTCTTTGCAGATTAAAAGCATTGTCGATTGGCGTAATTTCTACCATAGAAGCTACATGTAAGATCTATTATACATTTGATATCTTACATCTAGAGTAGTTTTGGATTGATTTGACCAACATTCTTTCCTTTTGGATTTTTCTTAGTTGTTGCATATGAGAAGTCTTCTTTCAATTTCTTTGAGAGCTCGTGAGGTTGTAGGAGTCTTGTTGTTGTAACCATACATATCCTCAAACACATTCCAACAACAATTCTTAATTAACTTTTCATCCAACCTGATTTTAAGCAATGGGAGGTTGGAAAGCAAATGAAAATAAATTGCTAGAAAATTGGCATGAAAAATAACTTCCCATTTCTCTTTTATCTATGAATAATTTTAGTCTACACCCTCAGATGTTAGATCACAATTTCTCGTCACCCCCTCATTGTAATCAAGTTTATTATGTGATGAAAGATCCTTATAACCTTAGTTACCCTGGTTCGCCCCTGGACCCCTCCAGACCGGCCCAGGTACGAATTGGTACGTGGTCCGGGTCCGGTTCGCCTGTGTGTCCGGGCAGGGTTTGAAAATCTGGGCCTAGTTCGAACTTCTGCCCCAGACGAACGGACCCAGGCGGACCAGCTTGCCAAAAAACGAATCCATGGCGAACTGCGGCGAACTTTGGGGCGCAGACGTTACTTAAGTGACATTTTTGCAAATTTTATAAATTTTTGACATCCGAAACCCTTAAAGATGGATATGAAATGCTAATGTTTGCTTCTCATTCTCATTTGTGGTGTGCAAGTAGGTTATTTTGACTTGAATCTTTGATGTTGAACTTGAAGTATATGATGGTATGATCACGATTCATGATGCTATGATTACAAGTTTATGGTGTTTTTGTTGTTTAAATGTTGTTTTTATGATACTATGTGACATTCTAATTTCAACTCATGCTTCTAGGCTTCATAAATAAATATATATATATATATATATATATATATATATATATATATATATATATATATATATATAATCTTAAAAATTTTATGTGTATTTTCTGCTACTCCATTTTGCCAAGGAGTCCTTGGTGCAGCTAGCTATCTTTTTATTCCATGCTCCTCACAGTAGTGAGTGAACTCTTGAGAGGTATATTCACGTCCTCTGTCTGATCTCAGACACTTCAAACTTTTACCGGTCTCTTTTTCCACTCTAGCTTTGTAGAGTTTGAACATGTGGAAAGCTTCTGATTTCTTTTAAGAAAGAGTGTCCACATCATCCTAGAGAAGTTGTCTACAAAGAGCATAAAGTATCGGTCTCCATGGTAGCTCTTTGTTCTCATTGGTCCACACAGGTCAGTGTGCACCAGGCCTAGAACATTCTCAGCAGAGAAGGACTTACTGTTGAAGGATGTTTCGGTTAGCTTTCCTAATTGATAATCTTTGCAAATACCCTTGATGGGCTTGGTAATCTCAAGAAGTCCACTTACCATTTTCTTTTTGCGCACTTTGACAATACTGTCAAAGTTTATGTGGTAGAGCCTCTTGTGCCATAACCAGCTGTTCACTTCTTTGGTCATAAGACAGATTTTGCTTGATTCTCCTTTGACCGAGGCTATGAGACAAGCACCTTCCATTGAGTCAAGGTAGAAGAGATTACCTTTGCTCTGTCTACCGGTTGCAACATGAGTTCCGGATTGATTCTTTACTATATAGGAACCTTGTCCAAATTCTAGCAGGAATCCTTTGTTATTTAGTTGTGCAACACTCATCAAGTTGTACTTGAGTCCTTCAACCCAGTACACATCTTCACAGACAGCATTATTGTAGAGAGCAATAAAACCTTTACCTTTGATGGCACAGGGGGCATTGTTTCCAAAGGTAACTGATCCGTTGTCGTTGAGCTCCAAGTTGATGAACTTGTCCTTGTCACCGGTCATG
Organism: Chamaecyparis obtusa; assembly: GCA_027943335.1. Taxonomy (NCBI): domain Eukaryota; kingdom Viridiplantae; phylum Streptophyta; class Pinopsida; order Cupressales; family Cupressaceae; genus Chamaecyparis; species Chamaecyparis obtusa. Next base: position 315,535 of record BSBK01004976.1, on the reverse strand, counting down.
TGGTGAGTGCATCCGCTATCAATGATCCAGTCATCATGCTGATGAGATTTGGATATGAGTGCAATTTCATTTACAACTGGATTCTCCTCCTTTATTGCAAGAAATGCAATTTCTGGATCCTCTGAGTCTTCAGACTCATTGTCGGTAACTCCTTCCTCTGCAAGATAACATTCCTTCTTTGCTTTGCTCTTGAACCGGTCTCTTTTATCTTTAGATTCATTATCAGGACACCTTGCAGCAATATGTCCTATCTTGTTGCAGGAGAAGCATTTCAAGGGGAGTTTTTCTTTGTACTTCCCTTTTCCTCTAGGGAATCTCCTAGCGATGAGTGCTTCGAACTCATCTTGCTCCATCTCCTTTGAGAGAAGATCCTTAACAAGGTTGCCAATCTTTCCGGTAGAGCAATTACCAGTTTCTCTTCCCGTTTCGGTGGAAGAGACGTTCACAGAAGACTTAAACGCTGCTTCCTGAATGAATAAACTATTATCAAAATTACTTAATTCGAAGGCAGCCAACTTACCAATTAGGGAGTCTAGGGTGACTTGATCTTTGGTCATTGATCTGAGCTCTTGAATGACAGAGATCTTGATGGCATACTGAGGTCTGAGAGTTCTCAGTATTTTGCTAACCACCTCCTCTTCACTTAGCTTTCGTCCAGCGCTTCTGATGGAGTTGATCACCTCTTTGATCCAATTTCTATATTGCTCGATGTCTTCTCCTTCATTCATCCTCATGTCATCATACTTTCCTCTGAGGCTTTCAACCTTGGCTCTTTGAACATTTGGATCCCCTCCATAGACCGTTTGCAACTTGCCCCACATCTTGAAGGCAGAATCAAGATGTTCTATCTTGGCATATACATGATTAGGTAGTGTGCTAGCTATCATGTCCTGAGTAGCCGTGTGCTCAGCTTTGATCTTCGGTTGATCAGGTGTGTTGTGAGGTTTCACATCATCGCCCCAAAGAATTTGGGGACCCCCATTTTTTTTAGCAAACCTTGGCTTTTTTCTTAGATCTTGGCATTCCGGGGGCTTTAGCAAATTTTTGGACTTGGATGATATTTTTGAAAATTATTGAAATCAAAAACCTTGAGCTTTCATTTTCAAATTTGGTTGTGATTTGGTCTTTTCTGGAAAATCTTGCCAACTTTGGATGAAATAAATGGATTTAATGGCCAGAATTAAATCAATTTGCCAAATAGAGATTTGAGGCTAAACTAGGCCAATGTGGCCCAATTTAATTCGAAAATCTGGGCATTTAAATCAAAAATCTGGTCACCAATTTAAAAATTGAGTTTTAAAAAATAAAATCTAGGCAATAAAATATAAAATCTGCATTGAAATCCTAAGTGTGGGCACTAAAATCAAAAAATCTGGCCCCTTTTATTGTGGCGTGTGGCATTGAAGTTAAAACTAGGGCCCCTTTTATATGGCGTGGCCAATATGGCCCAATTTAATTCGAAAATCTGGGCTTAATAAAATTTTTTAATACAAATTTAATGTCTTTAGCGAAGTCGGCCCACTTTTATGGCATTTAATTGCGAAATTGTTTTCTTTTGGCCAGGTCAGCCCTCTAGTTTGGAGGTCAAAATCGGTATAAAGGAGCGCTTTCCCCCCTCCATTTCCTCACTCACCTCTTGCATTGCCAAGGCAGCGAATTTCCAAGGACTGCTAGTTTGTGCAAGGCAGCGAAATCTGGGCATAGTTGGAGTCAAAAGGCCAGTGAATTTGTTCATGCAAGGCAGCGAAATTGTCTTTGAGGGTAGACTGCTGATTGGGCCAGATTTGTGAATTTGAGCAGGGGCAGGAGCTACTAAAATCAGGGACCTGCTATTTGATAGAGAGAGCAGCGAACTTGTGAAGAAGAGGAGAGAAATTGTCTAAAGAGCAGCGACACAGTTTGGAGGAGACTGGAGAAAGTAATAGCAAGAAGCGAAATCGTCTAAAGGGCAGCAGGGGGCTTGCGATTTTGTCTTAGAGGACTGATAGAAAATATCAAGAGGAGAACACAGTGATTGGTAGCGGGCCTGCTCTTGAATTTGAAGGCATCGAATTTAAGGGAGGAGGCTGCTATTATAGCAGACCTACAGAGTTGTATTAGTGCAGAATTTGGAGGTCAAAGGCTTGCAATTTTATGAAGGACCTGCTATTCAGAGCATGAGACCTGCTATTTGATAGAAGAAGCTGCGAAATCTGTAGGAGCTACTACTAAAATCAGGGGAGGCTATGAGTTGATAGAGGCTTGCGAATTTGTCAAAGGAGAGGCCACGAATTGAAAGAGAGATTGCAATTTAGAAGAGGAGACCTATAGCCCGCCAATTTGAGGAAGAAGATTTGCAAAATTCTTGGTGAGTGGATTGTACATCTTATTGTTTTCTTTCTTCTTTGGAGTTGATAGTTTGGTGGTAGAAGGACGATCTTCATGATTGAGAGTGAAGGCTGGCTCATAAAGTAGATTTCTTTCCTGTTCTTGCTTGGTTCTTCCCTCCATTTTCTTGCTGTCATCATCCATCCATTACCTCATCATCTCATCTAGGGCTTGAAGTTGAGAGATATAAGTGTAGTTTTAGTTTAGGATTTGGAGAAAGGAGATATAAGTGGTAGTCCCACCCCTAGGAATGAAGTTGGGAGATATAAGTGTAGTCCATCTCATAAGTTTTCGAAGAGGCAGAAATAAGTGGTAGTCCCATCTCTAGGCGAAGAGACAGAGATAAGTGTAGTGTGATAGGAATTGGAGAGGCAGAAATATGCTAGTCCATCCCTAGGATTGGAGGGGTAGATATAAGTGTAGTCCCACCTCACTGTAGAAAGAAGGGGCATAAATAAGGGCTAGGATGGTGGATGCTAGTGCAAGCAAGAACCCAAAGGGAATGAATACCAAGAAAGACAGGGAAGACATGATGCCCAAGACCACCTTCTTCTCAAAATTGAAGCGAGTCGGTGACACCAACATCAGTACAATGGACACAATACAGTTGAGAGATAGGTTGAAAGGGGGCCAGTCCTCTATGGCGAAGAAGATCTACAAGTGTGGGATTGTGCAAGCTGCCGCCTTCCCTCCTACCTTGCCTTGTCCGGAGTTGGTGATGGAGTGTGTATCTTGGCTAGATATTGTGACTAAGTCCATCATCTTTGATGAAGGAAAGAGAGTGTTGGTTAACATCAGCGGGCAGGTGGTAGAGGAAGTGTTCAATATACCCCAATAGAAGGGCATGATAGTAATGTTGATGGATCAAGCGGCCAGATTCTTTCAAGATAGTCAGGATGCCTACCTTGCTCTACTAAAGCAGAATTGGTTGCACGAAGGCAAGAAGGGAGTCACCAAGTCATTGAGGCTCACCAAGTTAGATTTCAAATCAGAGTATGGCGATTTTATTGTGCTTCTCAACCGAGTCATGGGCTCCGCTCAAGGTATGCAGTTTGAAACTTGGATGTACTATTTTATTGAAGGAATTGGAAATGGAAAAAGAAAATTTGATTGGGCTAGAATCATTAGCGAAAATTTAGAGTTGCAACTTAGGATAGTGCAAAATCAGAAACAATTCTATATGGGGTCCTACCTTTTCTATTTAATTGCAAGACTGTATGAACATCTTGGACTTAAGGCTAGAGGGGTGATTGGCAATGGGCCCGGACAATGCTTGGTGCATGAGTGCTATCCACAACTTCATTTGCGCAGCACCAAGGATTACAAGATATTTTATGATGCCTTTGCCATGAAGACAGTAAGGCTACTGCAAGGGACACCCGCAAGGAGGCTCTCACCGGAAGCAGAGACAAAAGTCAAGAAGTTTGGGAGTTGGTTCATCCAATTCTCACAGTTTACATATATAAGAGTGGCTGGATTCACGACTTGTCCCAAAAGGCTTCCAAGGTACCCACCTGATAGGATAGTTTTGATGGAGTTGGCTAGGCAACTTGAGCAATATGACAAAATGATGAAGCTCAAAGGTGAGACAAGGGTTACCTTCTCACTCATGATAGGCAATGATAGTTGTCCCAATCCTGGCGCCTTTGCAGTTGCGGAGAAAGAGTTAGAACAATATCATTTGGGATGGTATAGGGCAAGGCAAGGATTCAATCCTAATGGTCTAATCAAGGCATCTCGTGGGGATCCATTCAAGCATATTCCTACTTTGGAGGATTTTTGGGCCAATGCACAAGATGACTTTCATGTGAGGAAGTTGGCTTTCTCAAGGTTATTGGTGGGCATGATGAGGGCCATTAGATGGAGAAATCTTGATATTCCGGACCAACTGGAAGAGGATGAAGATGTGCTAAGGGAAGATTACAATACAGTAGAGGGAACAGAGTTGCGTCCAATGGATTGGAATGATCCTCAGGATCTTTCCTTAGATGCAATAACAAGAACAGTTGATCTACACACTGAATGGTGGTACAATAGAAAGTTAAGGCAATTACAAAGTCGGAAGGTACACCTTACCTATAAGAAGATGAAGCCAGAAGAGGAGATTCCAGTGGAGTTAGTAGGACAGCAAGGTGGGGGTTAGTAGCTAGCAGCAAGCAGTTAAGAGCAAGAAGAGGAGTTTGGAGGTTGAGAAAGACAAAGAACATCAGGAGCCTCCAACAAAGAAACAAAGTACAGTGCCATCAAGAGAGAGCATAGTTGAGGTTAGGAGCCAAGAGGTTGGTACAAGTGAGCAAAGGGCAGCAGTAGAGGTGAGCTTTGGTTCAGAGTCAAGTGGTTATAGTAACAGTATAGGGTATTCTCCTCTTTTGGAAAACAAAGTTAGGGAGGATATGTCAGTCACTAGTGGTGAAGGGGATAAGCCAATTGATATCGAGGCTCTATCAGTTGAGGAAGGAAGCCAAGTGCCCAAGGCCGTTGGTGATGCTTTGTTAGCCGAACTGAATCCAAATTTGGGGAGATGCACTGCACCACTATGGTTGAGACGGATGCTTATGCCGAAGGGCGAGGTTGTGGCCATCCGAACAGTTGAGGATATTCAAGGGTTAGTGGAAAATGAAGATGATGTCGGAGAGAAACAAATTGCAGGAATAGTGGCAAAGGTAATCAGGAATGATGAGGATGGTCACCAAAAGGTTCAGATTGCTGTACCAAAGGTTAGCAAGGCAGTAGACAAGATTGTGGCCCAGGATTATGAGATAGTAGAGCATGACATGGGAAGAATCACAGATGACATGGAGTGTTTGGAGGTTCAGGAAGGCATAGCTTCAATCAGAGAAAGGTTGAGAAAGGCAAACGAAAGGATTGTGGAGTTGGAAAACGAAAACAAGTATTGGAGGGATAGTTATCATGGAGTGTGTCAGCCTATCCAACAGTTGCATCAGGCAGCCCTTCCACAAAATGGTGGGAGCAATTTGGAAGAGATATTAGCTCGAGAGCAAGAAACTAAAAGTTGGATCAGTGATACAATTCAAGAAGGGCGAAAGTTCTTGCTTGCCTTTATCTTGACATTCAGGTCATTTGTGTCTCTTAGAGACAAATGCAGAGCATTTGAAGGGAAGTGGAAAGATTTCCTTCCAATCCGTGACTTAGCCATTCCCAGACTACAGGCGGCCATAAAGCTATCAGAGGGATCTTTGGTGAGGGCCAAGTTGGTCAATGAAGGAGGAAAGAGTATTGTTGAGTCTTGGTATGTTACCTTGACTATTAGATCGAGGGTACTCGAAGAGATATAGGATGAGATTGCACCGTACAGTCCAAGCATCGACACTTACATTTCAAACATGTTGAGCGATGCGAGGGTTGCACTTGATTTTGAAGGAATCAAATAGGAGAGTTTTAATGAGACAGAGTTCGGATCGAGATTTGATGAGTTAGGGAAGGTTGCCACCGGGAAGAAACAGCTGGGCATCCTTGCCTCTCTCAAGGCCCTTATCGAGTTTGCAAGGGATGATGAGAAGGAGAGTGAGAGGACACTACAAGCAGCAAAGAACATGATGAATGCAGCTGAGCTCAGGATGAGGCATACACCTTGCCCTCCCATGGAGGAAGTCAACAACATGTTAGCCAAATTCATTGCTTATGCTAAAAGGATTGAAGAAAAGGATAGAATTGTATTAGAGGATCATTTGATGTAAGCCCAAGTGGCAAATTCTCCTTTCTTCTTGGGTAGGGTAGGTGTTTGATTCTGATTGGCAACCATTTTGGTGCCTTCTCATTAGTTGCCACTTTTTTTTTTTTCATTGGTCCATTGATGAGGTGGCGTCTTCTCATTGGCCGATGGGGTGGCAACCCTAATTAGGGTTTTTGGGATTTAATCTGGATCGTTGATTTTGCCTCTTAATCTCTGCCGTTGTTTGTAATTTTGAGCCTCTATATAAGATCATGTACTCTCATTTGTAAAGGGTTGAAGAAAATTGTTGCTAATATAATACCAAAATTGCTTCTCTTGTCATTGTTGTCTTGCATGGTGATTAAGAACACTTGGTGTTATTGCATGGTTTCTACTTCCAATAGTTAAAGTTAGATTTCATTGAGTTGTTAAAGTAGATTTCATTTCAAGAAAATTGTTAAAGTAAGGATAGAAGTAGATGGCTAGTTGTATGGTGATATTGGTAAATGTTTGATAGGGATCTATATACTAGGCCACTAGCATCTTAGCGGCTTGTTAAGGAGCCTTGTGTGGTAATCTAGTCTCATTCCCCTTGAATCATTGCATCTATGGAGGTAGTGCCATTGGCAAGCTTTCATTAGGTTTGATCCCCGTCCATTTGCCAATCTTTCCATTCCATAGGAGTAGTAGTAAAGCAGTGAGTAGCTTAGTAGTTAGAGTTTTGAAGAGCAAAGTTGGAAATGATATAAAAGAAGAAAGTCAATTGAGTATACATTGCAAAGCTAAATCTTATTATCATCATAACGAGAATTTGACATCTTGAACGAACAACATAAGCCCGCCTACGTGATTAATCAACAAATCACATTAATATAATTGAGTTAGTATCCACAAGTGTAAGGAACCTTGGAGTTATCTCGTGTTCTTCATAAGTATATACTTTTCAAGAGAGGGTTGAGTGTTTGGTATTCTATATCAAGTATTCAATTGCTATATGTTATGTAGTGGTACAAAACTGACATCAACAGGGTGTTAGCGTGGTAGTGGGTTCAGTGTAGTCAGTTGTGACATGGTTTCAGTATTGATCGCCGATGGTCTTCATGTAGAGCTTCATCTTGTTGCACCAGAGACTAAAGTTTTCTTTTGAAACTTTTGTCCTTCCTTTCTCATCATCTTGACTTTTTCTTTGTGTTGTCAAGCAGTGAAGAAAACAGACTTTGGCTCTGATACCATTTGACAATCCCAACCGGTGCTGAGAGGGGAGGGGTGAATTAGTACCTCTAAAACTTCTTCCTCTTTAAAACCGGTGAAGTAAACTTACAGCAGAAAGGCAAGCAGATTTAAGCAAATAAATCAGTAAGTAAACAATCACACAGTGACACCAAATTTATCACGTGGAACCCGGTTAGGGTAAAAACCACGGTGTGAGGAGACCTCACAAATTTTGTACTCTTCTGGAGTACGCCTTGTTAGGAGCCTTCTTGGTTAAAGGATAAAACGCACTTGTTAGATGCGACCCAGTCAAAGGATTTGTTACAATAAGGCCGGTTAGTGCTTGCCTGGTTAGAGGGCTTTGAACATCCTAGAAGATGTCACCCGGTTAAGGGATTCTGATACAAGGGACCTGTTAGAATCCACCCAAATACTGAGATTTAACTATTGTAATTGCTAGAGAACAATAGAAGGTTTGAGCTTTTACAGATGGCTAAACATAGCTTGATAAGATCTCTGTTAGTGCTCAATTGAGAAGCATCACCGGTCATTGCAGGTGTCTTCTCCTCTATTATTGTGCTACTCTGCACAATCTTCTTTCTTCTTGACACCCTTGGCTTGTTTAGCGTATAGGTTCACTCTTTTACTTGGCAGAATGAAGGCAACTTCTATTTGCCTTGGACAGAAGAATATATAGGGTTCTGGCCCTAATTGTGCTCATTAATCATGACCTAACTCCAAATCTTCATCGGATTCATTGCTTAGTGGAGTACCAGTTTACTAATGAAACATTTGATGCATGCCCTTGCTTTATCTGTTTAATGAAGAAAGCAATAGTTGCTTGTCAAGCAACTTTCCTTCATAGGAGACAACGCTTTGTATTAAAGCCATTGATCTCGGCTTGAAATCCTCCAGACTCGCCTCAATCCGATCGCCAGTTTTAAAGCCACTGATCTCGGCTTTAAAACCTCCAGACTCGCTTTAAACCGATCGCCAGTTTAACTCAAAGACTTCTGGATTTAGAGCAGGAAATCTCTGTCAAAGAGTTAGTTGGAACAATTAGTCTGACTACGACTTCCTCGGTTTATACCGGAGTCATTAATAGATTGGTGGAGATCCTCATATTGTGAACAGGTAAGGGTTGATGACTTGTTGCTGCTCCTTTCCTTGGCTCACCAGTTGCACCATCCTCGGTTGTATTGTTGATACCGGTTTGGTGTTGCTGTCCCTGTTTTTGACTATACTGTGTACATTACCCGGTTGCAAATGCATTGTATAGTGATCGGTGGTATTCGTTTAGTAGCCATTGCTTCTGCCAAACCATCTTCCTTTCATACCGATCTCCTTGGATCTGTAGACTTTATAGAGATGACAAGTCTCTATACTCTTTTTGCCAATCAATGACAACACTAGTATTGGTAGTAGGCTTACCGGTTATCATCACTTAATGCCAACAGTACACAAGCAAATCTCACAAAGACGTAGCAAATTATGATAGTCAAACTCTTGAGAATAATCAAGCTCTTACTTGGTGGTGATTTCATATCCAGCTTGAAGAGGCTATGAAGCAATAAAAAAATGATATTTAAACAGATTACAAAGCAACTATTCAGGTTTGATTTTAATCCCTTGGTTACAAGCAAAAGCTATTCTTCATTTTGGCTCCATCTTTGCTATTTATCTTGCTTGTCAATCCAGCAATGTATCTAATAGCTTGATTGCCTCTTGATTTAGCTGGAAGTTCATGAAACTAATGAGGCGTTTTGAATTTAATTTTGTTGTATGGTTATTTTGTACTCTACAATAGGACTAAAGAGATCGTTGCATCACTTCCTTGGTTCAGACTTTCTTGCTTCCAAACAACAAAAGGCACAAGTGAAGCCAAGTTTTATGTTTAAAAAAGGAGATACGTTTCATCTTTTGTCCCTCTTGGTTCTTTTCACACTGTCTACTCATCATCTAAGGATAGGCATTATTCAGCAAATTGATCAATTAAGTTTTTAACTCTTTTATCTAGCAATTGAAAGAAATATTATGCAAACTACAACCAGATGGGACACCCATTTGCCAGACAACAATTCCATCATTGAATGTCATTTCCTCAAATGAAATAAGTCATAGACTGCTCTTGCCGAGCATATGTCATAACACATAGACTAGATATTAAAATTTAATACAATGAATCCCAACTTGTCTAATCTTGAAATCATTTTTATGGTCAATGACTATTATTGTCAACAATAGGGAAACTTTTTTCGCTCATCTGCTAATAAAAAATGAGCTTTTAAATGGCAATGGCAACCAAAAGATCTTGATTCACCAAGGTTGGTACAGGAACTTCAATTGCCTATTATAGTGCATTCACATTTGCGCCACTTGTGGTGGGTCAAAGAGAGACATTTGACACAGCTACATTTGGCATCTGAGTGATCTTGCGGATTTGTGACTTCAATTGGCTTGCAGTGCGGTTGCAATACTTGTGTCATATGTCATCTTCACTATTAGATTAAGGACCTCTCCTTGAACATGTGGGTGTACTATGTTGTCTCAACTTCTCTGTTAATGCCACACAACTCTGACAATTTCAACCTTTTTTATGCATATCTATTCATTGTGAAGGGCTTAAGAACTATCAAGATCTCACCTGGTGGCAAATTAATGGCCAACTTCTAGAGGCAAATAATCAAATAAAAAATTGATATTTGAATAGATATCAAAACAACAAGCCGATTTTACTCCATTGGTTACCAGGAAGATGTACTAGCATGTTAGCTTCATCTTCACAATACATCTTGCCTATTGGTCAAATGATCTCTTGAATAATTCAGTTCCTTCTGAACTAAGCTGTAGGTGGGCGAAATTGACAAGGTGCTTTGCATCCAATTTGTCTTGTGATTATTTTCTCGTCTACAATAGAACTCAAGAGTTTTTTTCCATCACTTGGATGAGTCTTTTCTGCTTGCTTTAGAAGGTGACAAACTAAGTAACAAGAGGCACAACTGATGCAAGGTTTTCTGCTCAACGAAAGAGTTAGTTTTCATCTTTTGACCCTTCCAACTCCTTTTTCACTGTCTACTCATCATCTAGGAATGGTCATACTCAACCAAATGGATCCATTAAGGACTCAACTCCTTCGTTTAGCCATGGAAAGAAATATTGTGCCTACAGCTAGTACATCGAACATTCTCCCATTGAGTGCCATGTCTTCTATTGAAATAAGGTATAGAACCCTCTTGCTAAGCATACTCTATGATGAAAGGATTAGATACTTAGGCAATGAATCGCAAGCCTTCTAATCCTCAACTTGTTTTAAAGGCTACAGACTATTTTGTCAACAATATGAATTTTATTTCACTCATGTCTGTCAAATTGTCAATCAAAAACAAAGTGGTAGAGCTTGTCCTTGACAATGGAAGCTAAAACAATTCGATTCACAAAAGTTGGCAGATGATCTTCAGTTGCCAATAATAGCACATTCACACTTGTACCACTCGGGATGGGTTTAGGGGGGACATTGACACCTGTCTTGCAAATATTAAGTCATATTTGTCATTTTGAATGATCTATGAAAGTTTGTGACTTTGAACTTGATGTAGGGGCATTCTAGGGTACTCGGTGAATCTGCATGGTGGTGTGTTATTCTGGTCCTGTGTTACTCGGTTGCAACTTTAACCAATGGTCTCGGTTATTGAAGGAAGCTCGGTTGTTGAAGGAACTCAGTGAAACCTCTTGTGGTCAGTGGAACTTGTACTCGGCGATGCTTGTGATGCTTGGTCGACATGCTTGCTCGGTGATGCTTGGCGTGGTCGGTTGTGTCATTGGTGCTCGGTTGTTTCACTGGTGCTCGGTTGTTTCTCTGGCACTCGGTAGTTCTGGTTTACCGACTGGAGTTCTTGGTGATTTGGTTGGCCAACTTGGTGCATTTATTGTTGGTAGCTATTGTTGTATTCTCCTATGTAGATCTAGAGGCCGACATGGAGAATTAAATAATTGTAAGGCTATTTGAGAGCCCACTGATGTTGCATTTAATATTTGTTTGTAGTAGAAGCCGACTTGGTGTAGGAGTTAATTGTTTCTTCCAACCGACTTGTGGCTGAAGATTAGTATTTAAGGAGTGTTTTGGTAGTTGTTTAGGAGATGAGATAGGAGATAAGAGTTGGTTAGACTTGGATCCTGCGAGATCTTGAAGATCAGATTGATTTCTGATAGGTTGTAATAGCAGAGCTAGTGGTTGTTTGATTGATTGGATTGGTGAATTAGAATACTTCTTTGAACTTGAAGAAATTGAAGATCCTCTTCGAGTGAGATTGGCATAGACTAAGTTGAAAGGACATGCTGCTCTTTGGTGGAAGGAATTACAAAGAGATAGAGAAGATGAAGGTGAAATGAAGATCAATCGGTGGGGGTTGATGGTGACTAAATTGAAAGCTAAGTTCATACCTGCTGACTATGAGCTTGACTTGTTTAAGAAGTTGCAGAATCTGAAGCAAAAAGATTTGACTGTTGAAGACTATACCAAGGAATTCTACAGACTTACTATTTGGTCTGGACACTGAGAACTTGGTAAGGAAAAGGTAGCTCGGTATGTGAATGATTTGAGATTTAATATTCAGGATGAGCTTGGTATGCTGAAGATTGATTCTGTTGAAGATGCTTATCAGTATGCTCTAAAGGCAGAAGATAAGTTGAAAAGGAGACAACATAGTAATCCCCGAGGAAAGGAAAAGATTGATCACTCAGTGAAGGATAAACCGACTGCAGAAGATGAACTGAAACCTGTAGAACCGAAGAAGAAGACAGGTAGAGTTATCTTTAAAGGTACTTGTTATAATTGTGATGAAGGACACTGTTCTTTTGAGTGCACACAGAAAAAGTTTGGTCACCGACGAACTGTTGTGGTGAATGAAAATGTTGAGAATGAACCTGAATCTGAGAACTTGTTGGTTCGAAGAACATTGCTCGGTGCAAAGGTGGAACCTTGTCAGAGGAGTAACTTGTGTAGAACTCGGTGCAAGTCTAGAGGTAAACTTTGTGATGTTATTGTTGATAGTGGTAGTACTGATAACCTTGTTGCCGAGGACATGGTTCAGAAACTTGGTTTGGAGAGAATGAAGCATCCTTATCCTTATAGGATTGGTTGGTTGCAAGATGATCATGCCCTAGAAGTGAGGGAATAGTGCTTTGTTGATGTTCAGATTGTCCAGTATAAGGATCTTGTGTTGTGTGATATTGTGGAGATGAATAGTTGTCATATATTGCTCGGTAGACCTTGGCAATATGATTGCAGAGCTATGTATGATTTTGTGAAGAATGTGTTTATTGTTGAGAAGGATGACATGAAGTTTTCCCTGATGCCTTTGCTGGATACAACACTCGGTAGGAGAAGTCTGAGTATTGCTAGCCGAGTTGAGTTGTCGGATCCTAAGAGTATGGATGGTCAGTATGGAGAACAAGCCTGTGTGTTATCAAGGAAAGATTTGAAGAGACAGAGGAAACAAAAGTGGAAGAGTGTGCAAGGTGAAGAGTTGGAGGACTTGTATGTGAAGAACCAGTTTGGGGTTTATGTGCTGAATCCCGGAAGATGTTCTTCTAGCATATGAGAACATCTTTTCGAACTTGGGGTGTCTGATGCAGGGGCATTCTAGGGTACTCAGTGAATTTGCATGGTGGTGTGTTATTCTGGTCCTGTGTTACTCGGTTGGAGCTTTAACCGATGGTCTCGGTTATTGAAGGAAGCTCGGTTGCTGAAGGAACTCGGTGAAACCTCTTGTGCCTGTGATGCACGGTCGACAAGCTTGCTCGGTGATGCTTGGCGTGGTCGGTTGTGTCACTCATGCTCAGTTGTTTCATTGGTGCTCGGTTGTTTCACTGGTGCTCAGTTGTTTCTCTGGCGCTCGATAGTTCTGGTTTACCGACTGGAGTTCTTGGCAATTTGGTTGGCCGACTTGGTGGATTTATTGTTGGTAGCTATTTTTGTATTCTCCTATGTAGATCTAGAGGCCGACATGGAGAATTAAATAATTGTAAGGCTATTTGAGAGCTGACTGATGTTGCATTTAATATTTGTTTGTAGTAGAAGCTGACTTGGCTTAGGAGTTAATTATTTCTTCCAGCCGACTTGTGGCTGAAGATTAGTATTTAAGGAGTGTTTGGGTAGTTGTTTAGGACATGAGATAGGAGATAAGAGCTGGTTAGACTTGGATCCTGCGAGATCTTGAAGATCAGATTGATTTCTGATAGGTTGTAATAGTAGAGCTAGTGGTTGTTTGCTTGGAGACAATGAGATTGCTTGGAGGCTTGCAAGCTCAAGTTCAGATCTGCCTTAGGGTTTCCATTAGTTGCTGATCTGTTTCAGAATTGACTAGCTGGGGTTAGGGCTTGGATCTTTGTTGATCTCGCAGAATTGTTTTTGATTGTAATTGGCCATAACCTGGAAGGCCTTACAGCTGGGCATGTTAATAAAAATCTGATTTGAAGCATATCTTGTTGTGTAATTCCGCTGTGGGTGTTTGACTGCTTGTTTGGACTGTTCTTAATTGGATTCTCCAGACGTGTCCTGTGTCAGATCTTGTGGTGCAGTGGCAATACTTCTGTCTCATGCTGTATTCACTATCAGCTTCAGAACCTCCTAAAAAAGGTGGTTATATTGTAACGTCTTAACTTCTCTATTTATGCCACACAATTCTGATAATGTCAGCTATTTGTAGGCAGCTATTTTTACACTTTTTTCCAAAAACTGAATAGATGAAATAAGTCTATTGCAGATGAAATGGTTGAATTTCTTGTAGCTACCAAAACAGCATTTTCAGCGCTTCTATATTACTATACTATTAATATCTTTCATAGATTGATAAGTTGACAGCACTATAGCATCAAATAGACATCTGATAACATATTTTACCTCTTGTATTCTTTCCACAATTTTTACATAATACAATCTTACAACTTACTTTCTAACAAGGTGTCTTCATTTTTTTAAATCTCTCTTGGTGTTTGTGCACTCTTAATAACATTCAGACTCTTATCATTTCTGTAATTCACTTAAATTTGTAAAACATTTGAACTAGTTTGTGTGTGTTTTCCCAGAATACCCTTGGGTCTGGGATGATTGGCTTCAAAACAAAGATTTGAATCCTTCTTTGCAATTTGTGTACCCTCATACGATTTCTGAGTACAAGAAGCATTGCTCAGAATTTGTGAGCCTTAATCCTATGTCCCTGAACATTATCAAGAAATGGCAGATAACTCTGCACCAGAGATGCTACTGCAGAATGTTATGAAGCATGATATAGAATGCTCTGCAACAACAAAGAGATCAGTTGGAACAATACCATGCATGGGAAAGAGTAGGAATCATTGATAATTTGATTCTTTCAGCAAATTTTTTTAGCATGTACAATCTCCTTAACACCTATTGAATCCAACTTCAAATAGATCATTTGGAGTCTCCATACTGTATAAGGAAGAAATCATCCATATCTAATTTTTTTTAATGCAAAGTAGATGTAGGATGCTTTAAATAACTGGATTAACCTCATTTGTTCATACTTTGTTGTCAATCACTTTTTTGATTAAGAAAGTATATCGTTCGCAGCCCTTAGAGTTTCCTTGTTTGTTACAAAATGGTGGCATAACTAATGCACTAGCCATGAGGATGACATTGAGAACAGTTTTGTAGAAGTTTGAAAGAAATCTCTTACCTTGTTGGAAATAATGAGGGCCAATACATCAATTTTTTTCACATTTTTGCCAAGGTGTGAACTAACCTATTTATAAAAATAATGATATAATAAACTGTTGGATTGCCAAGTTGAACATTCAAAAGTCCAGACAAAGTCTCATTTTGAACAATTTGAACAATAGGTTAAGCTTGAGACTCTATATCCCGACCAACATGGATCCAAACAGAATTTGGAGCAAGGAAAGGAACCAAACAAAGTCTCATTTAGAAAGCCCTAAGGCAAGTCATAGAATAATATTTTCCAGGTCTGGAATCAAACAGGATTTGAAGCAAAGAAAGTAACCTATATTTCAATGAAGAATACATCATGTAAGGGAAAAAAAAGTGATTGAAGCCAAGTGGTGCACAGCACACAATTCTAGTGAATGTTTCAATGAGGAATGTCATGCTCAAAAAGTTTGCTTGCACAGATGAAGCATCCACTTGTACTGCATAGCTATAAGTTAGCTTCTCATATTTCCATAGGCTGTTCTCTTTTGAAGTCTGGTCCCTCTTCCAGCTCTAGATACGTCCTAGCAAAAAGAACAAGACAAAGCTTCTCCCTTTATGCAAAGTTTGGCTAAGCTTATCAAAGATTTTTTGGATAGGCTTCTACTGAAGTCAATGCAAATATGAGGCACTTCATGAACACCAAGTTCCTCTTTTTTTTTAAGTTGGCAATCATGTTTGGATTCTCTTGGATAATCAAGGGTTTCACAACAAATATCAGAAGTGGAAGTCCATCTAATTGGCATCCTTAGTGTTGCAAATTTGAGCAATGTTAAGCTGTACAAACTGTGCAAGTGCTAATAATATTATTTGTCAAGCTAATAATGTAGCTAATTTAGGATTTAGCTATTCTTATTTCTTATGCCGTTGAGAAATATTCAGGACATCCTAAGATAGAAATCAATGGCATTAGGTCATTAAAACAAGCAAGGACTTATTTTACTAAATAAATAAAACTCTATTTTTCTGTTCCAATTATAGAAATGGTTAAATTGACAATGACTACATGAACTTTAGCTGCGAGTCGAACTGTTGCCATCCAGAGAACAAATATTCCAAACGAATTGGGAATAAATGGGTGAAATTGGTGATATACCAGGTGTGGTTTGTGACGATTCTATTGGTTAAGTGCTTGAAGATTGGAAAATCAGCACAGATAAGTTTTATGGAATATTGCGATTTTCTGAGTGAAAAAATTGAAGTAATGGCTGAGTGGCAAGAAATTGTGATTTATGCTACAAAGCCCTGAACTCTAATCATAGCCATGTATCAGATCAATCAAATGAAGATGCTCTCTTGCTTATTTTTTGCCCAAATTCTTACATTCCCCTTTTTTGTGAAGTGAGTGAATAGATAATTGCCTCTGCTGTCAACTTGCATAGTGAAACCAAATATAATGGTATATTATTGTTATTTATTACAGAATGTTGAGGAACATGTGGATTGTTATTCTTGGAATTGTAAGTAATATTGTTTATTGTAGACAGCCAATACTTGTAGTTCTTCCTGTAACAAGAAATTGTTTTTTTTTCCCAAAAAACAGTACTATATAAAGCAATGTCATGCATGTTTTGAATTTGTAACTCTACTCGAAGAGTTGGCAATATAGTGACTGGAAATGGGCTGTTTACAAGCTGACTAAAGTTGCAGTGTCATGTATTGTCATATCGAATATGCAAATCAAGATTTATTGCACCTTTTTTGTTCCCATTTGTGTAGATATGTTGGTAATCTGGTTGGTCGTTACTATAACCGCGAGGGTAAACCTACAAAAGAGCTTAAGGGAGTGGAAGCAAAGGCTGCCCGTGGCAGTCAACTCTTGGAAAAAAAAAAGGCTTTTGAAGATAAGTTGGCAAGCTGCAATTCTAGATGGAGTGAGCAAAATGGAGGCGAGGTGAGACATCCTCAGTTTCTTTTAATTTGAAAATTAATAAAACATTTCTTTGTACTTTTAACATTATTATGAACTGTGAAATCCTGTTTGCATTTATGTTTTATGATATGTGAAGATTATTATATCTATTATTCTTTAAACATAGAGGGTGTAAATCTCAAAACAATGAATGCATTCACTGTTCCTCACCCAGACTAACAAACACTTGAATGTGCTTGGTTACTAAATATGTCCCCTTGCCTTAGTAATTATTACCAACATAAATGAGGAATAATTGCATTAACATAATGACTACTGATTAAGGTCCTCTTGGAGATGACTAAAAACCACATGAATCAAATTTGCAAAAATAAAAAAATCTAACCAAAAATTCTGTGAAATTATTCACCTTTTTAACATGAAGGCATCATATCTAACTGCTGTGCAATAGGAAATTTAACTCACAATCTTTGTTAATATACATCCTCAACACAAGCTTTATATCCTGCTGTATTCCTCACAGTCTAGATTCTAAACCCCAATCTAGGAATTTGTATATCCAAATGCATAATTCTTTGTTGAATTTTAAAGTAATAGAAATCAGTCATTCTTCCCATGCAGTCAAAGGGTAGTAAACCAATTAATTGGTGATCTCTATCTTGTAGCATCGCTTCACAACACACTTCCTCAGGGAGTATAAAGTTCTGACAATGTTTGACAAACTGAATGTATGTTCCTTTGTCCTCCCTTTTTACGAATCTCTCCAATAGGGCACTGAAATGAGAATATCTCAAGAGGAAGGTCAATGGAGAAACTAGGAGAGAATTTGAGAGTAGCTTCATCAATGAGGTATCCAACTCCCAATGTCAAGAGAGAAATTAGTAGTATAACTCGACAATTAATCATTTAGTGGTGCCATCCTCCAAGAAGAGTCAAACAGCCAAATTGGTGATTAATTGTCGACATGCAAGGCTCAAGTATGACATGCAAAATTCTCTCTTAGTTTCACTCTCCTCCATATAGGCACATCAATTGGGGATCAAGACATGCTTTTTGTTACTTGTGGCAAAATAACTTGCATAAGAGAAGAAATATAATAGGAAATATGCTGAAAACACTTGATAAGCTTGAGAATAATAAGCTTCCTTGAGGGGGCAACTTCCAAAAGTCTCCAATAACAACATAGCTCACACAATGATGATAAATTAGTATTCACTACCTTTTATATACACCATACTTATGCCTTGGATAACACCTAGGCTGACATAGCTATTGAATGTTCCCTTCCAGATTTACCCTAGAATTCGCCCCAAAATCACAATTGCAATAAGTTATGGTTAGTTTTATATCTTTACCAAGTAAAATATCTCCTTTAAATAATGTGAGCTTGGATTTAGGCCTTGCAACAATAACCAAGGATACACATACATACATACATACATACATACATACATACATATATATATATATATATATATATATATATATATATATATATATATATCTTTAAATCAACATACATACAATATCTGTATCACTTCGCACTATTCAATACATATATACATATATAATATGTAATAATCTTTAAATCAACATATTTACAATATCTGTATCACTTCTTACTATTCAAAATTTTAAACACATGAGGGTTTGTAGGAAGAAGCATGATAGGTGTGCCCAAAGCCACCCCACACTAAGCCCAAGAGAAAACGCTCGTCCTCTTGGCCCCAGTGGTAGGTAACATGGACATCCACTTAGGGTGGTCTACCTAGTGGGTTGCTTGTATCGACTTTCCCCATCCATGCCTCTTCCTCTATGGTCACTAATCCATCATGGTAGAGTCAGAGAGGATATTGTATTAGGGGGCTCCTTGATCGTTGTATGTAATCCCAAGAGTGGATCTTTGCCGTCTTTGCCCCAGTGGCATGCAATGTAATGTCCCCTGCTAATTTAACAATAACATTTGTAATATAGATAAGGAATAAGTAATGTATTAAGAAATTGATTGTTACTGATCCATATTATATGGCAGATCTTATTATTGCTTCAGTTATAAAGATGGGAGAAGACATTGGAGGCAATCTCCAAAGCGCTTAGAGACCATTGATAAGCTTCCTCAAAGTTTACAGACCAACCTTTAACTTGTCTTGGACTTAAGCCCTCAAAGTGTAATGTCCCCACTTTAGCAGTTGTCCAACTGTGTGACCGTTAGCCTATTTCTGCGTGGTCCCGGAGGCTAACGAAGAGGTCAGTGGGATCTTGAGATGTTTTGGCCTAGTCATTTCTAGTTCGGGCCAGAACGGAGTTGATTTACATGGTTTTAGGCAAACTTACTATTTTTAGTAAGTTAGCAGGGCATGGGCGATATCAAAATTAGTGATTGGATTTGATGCTCCTCGATGAGAGCTTTCCGATGAGCTATCACTCATATTATTCCGAGCCCAATTACTATTTTATTTTAATGCCTGAAGTTTATTAAAGTAACATTTAAATTAAATGTTAAAATAATAAAGTGTTACTTTAATATTATTCATGTTGAGTTATGTGTCCGAGAAGGGAAGCCCAAGGGAGACATAAAGTGTTATTTTATTTTATTTTATTTCAAAACACTTTATCCCACATTGCTTGTGAAAAGTGGGTCGACCATATGAAGTGGAAATAAAAGGAGAGCTTGTAGCCCTTGTTCAGCATGTTGAATATGAGAAGAAATTGGTGTGTGAGTTGCAGATCCGTTCTTGGCATTAGAGGATGTCTATCCTCTCTTGTGACATTCTAGACGTCATTCCCTTGAGGTTTGGCCTTTGGAATCCATTGCTATCAGCTTCATTATTAGGCAGATTGGACGCGTTTCTAGCTACAGGCAGATTGTAATGTCCCCACTTTAGCAGTTGACCAAGCGTGTGTGCGTTAGCCTTGTTCTACATGGTCCCGAGGGCTAATGAAGGGTTTAAGGGGATCTTGGAGTGTTTTGGCCTAGTCATTTCCAGTTTGGGCCAAAATGAAGTTGATTTACTTAGTTTCAGGCATACTTACTATTTTTAGTAAGTCAACAGGACACAGTGGAGGCTAGTTTTGGTGATTGGATTTGATACTCTTCGGTGAGAGCTTTCCGACGAGCTATCACTTGCATTATTCGGAGTCCGATTGCTAATACATTTTAATGCCTAAAGTTTTATTAAAGTAACATTTAATTTAATTGTAAAATATTAAAGTGTTACTTTAATATTTATTTTATGGGGATGTGTACTCAAGGGAGACATAAGGGGATATTTTAATATATGTTTTATATTGCACATCTTTTATCCCACATTGCCCATGAGAGTTGAACCGACCCTTGGAAATAGAATAAAAGGAAGCGTTTGTGGCTTCATTAGACAAGTTGAATATGAGAAGAAATTGGTGTGTGAGTTGCAGATCCGTTCTTGGCATTTGAGGACGTTTATCCTCTCTTGTGACATTCTAGACGTCATTCCCTTTGGGTTTGGCCTTTGGAATCCATTGTTATCAGTTTCATTATCAGGCAGTTTAGCTGCATTTCCAGCTACAGGCAGATTTGGTATTTTGCTCATATCTTCTTCACTACTTGTCCAATGCTTATGCCGCTTTGAGGGAATGATTTTATGAAGGTAGTGGAATGATTGAAGGACAAAGTACTGTAGCGGCACTGTTCATGCGGCACTATTCACGTGGCACTATTCATGCGGCACTATTCACACGACACTATTCACACGGCACTATTCACGTGGTACTATTCACGTCACTGTAGCAGCAAGTTCGAAAGCATGGGCTGGAGTATTATTTCATTAATGCTGGAGTAATTAGTGAGTTGATAAATCTGCCATGTATTTGGTTTTATTAATTCTGAAAATAACCTTTTATCGGCAGCAGTTCATTGTCCACTTTGCATATTATTGTAGTTTATTTCTTGTTTATGTTGTATGATTCCTATTCCATGCACAAAACACAACAAACAAATAAATGTTTGATTTCCAGTGTTATAAGGGGTTTAAAACATTAAATGGAGAAATAAGAAGTTGAATGCAAACTGTTTGACATAATTCCTTTCAGGAGTGGGTTTAGTTTTTTGGGGCATTCAGGGGTGTCCATTACACAAATTTGGTGTTTTGCTCATATCTTCTTCATCACTTATCCGATGCTTATGCTACTTTGAGGGAATGATTTTACGAGGGTATTGGACTGTTTGAAGGGAAAAGTACTGTAGCAGCACTGTTCACGCGACACTATTCACATATCACTGTTCACGCGTGTACTGTTCAATTCATGTCATTGTAGCAGCAGGTTTAAATAACATTTTTTGGAGCATTATGTCAATAATATCAGAGCAATTAGTGAGTTGAAATTCTGCCATGTATTTGATTTTATTAAATTCTGAAAATAACATCTATTCAGCAGCAATACAATTCAAAATCTGCATATCATTGGATTTTCTTTGGTTTATGTTAAGTATTTTTTAATTCCATGCAAGCAAACAATATAAACGTCCCATTTCCGAAGTCAAAAGGGTTAAATTAGTAAACGGAGGAATTAGGAGTTGGATGCAAATTGTTTGACAAAATTCCTATCAGCAGTTGGTTTAGTTTTTGGGCATTCAAGGGTGCCCATTACACAAAGCTAAAGAGAACGTTGATCCCTACCCTATTTTGAGAGTTATCCTTTGGATTTAGACTTTCCCTCTCTCTTAGTTTCCTCACTTGAAGGTATTATTTAATAGCTTTCTTAAAGATGATTGGAATAGATTTAAGGATTTGAAAACTATCATAATTTTAGGTCAGATTAAGGTGTCTAGATGGAAAGAGCCTCACAAGTGACCACCTAGAGGATTGGTTGAAGATCATAAGGAACTTACTCAAATTCTAGTTAGGAGAGTATGTAGTTCATTTAAAGTTTAGGATGTTCTTTCTTGTGGCCTAGATCTAAAATGAAAGTTCTTGGTGGCTTTATGCTACATTGAGCTAGACAAATAGAAATTTGGGAATGTGGAAGTTCCTTGGTGGAAGCACATATGGAATATGATTTATTGGCCCAAATGTAATTTCTTCCTATGGCTAGTTTTGCAGAATAGGTGCCTCACTTGGGAGAATCTCACAAAAATAGATTTTCAAGGGCCTTATATTTGTTTTCTTTGTCATAATTTCCTCACATTTTCTTTTTGTAGACCTTTTCTAAGGAAATTTGGTATATTTTGTTGATATGTTGGCCTTTACGGCAAATATCTCTACCTTGGATAGATAAATCGATATGCATAAATAATAATAATAAATACTGGAGATATTTATTATTCATTGTTTATTTAATGGATCAATATAAGTTATATATATTAGGTTGAATTAATTAAGGGCCCAAGGTCGGCCTCTTGACTTTAATATTAATTAGTTTTATTAAGACCAAAGTCGACCCCCTTGAAGATATATTCACCTAGTATATATGGTGTTCGGATCTTAGGAGAGAAGCACCAAAAACATAATGTGCTTCCCTCCCTTAAATTGCGAATTTGTATTGGCATTGATATATAATCAGACTGTGCATTGAAAGAGCGATCTGCAATCAAACAGGCTGTGCATTAAAGGAGCGATCTGCAATCAGACAGGCTATGCATTGAAGGAGCGAACTGAAATCTCAGATCAGTGAATATATAATGATGCGAAATATAAAGCAGCTTCGGCTTCTAGATGAGAGCAGGAATTAAGATCAGATTATGGTGCTATAATCTGATCTATACAGGCAGCGAATTCAGAAGGAGACAACGAATTCTCTCTGCCTCAAATGCAGCATATTCAAGTACGGATTCTGAATCAGGAAGGGCAAATCTATAGTGGCTTCAGATTGTCATCACTTTGGAAGCCCTAAATGAGCTGATCTTGCCCATTCACTTTCATTCATCAAGAGGGACTGATCTAAAGATCGACTTAGAGATCAATCCGAGTACCATCTTACCTTATTTTTAATCATTTCCGTATATTGTGAGCTTAGTTTTGTTAGACCTCTATAGATTGAAATATTCCTAAGTAGAATCTGAAAAATACTAACATGGTATCAGAGCAACGGTAGAAGAAAGATCCATTTCAGATTTAGGAATTTCAATCTATCTATTTCAAAACTAAGGCAACCGGGTGTTTGGCTTAAATTGGTTATGAAAGTAGGGCTAAATCTTAAGGTTGAATACCTTGGAGGGAATCTTGATTAAGAGGGAGTTTGATCATGGGCTCACTTTTCTATCCCTCTTACATGACTTATTGGATCATTAGCTAGTTCATTAGCATCATATAGTTGATTCATTAAAACATTTGCATTGATTAGCTCTTTCATATGCTACATTTACATATTGATTGGTTCATAACACTTGGCTTATGATAGAACATCATTCCTCACTGTTATGACTGCTTAACTGCTTATGAATGTGAAGGAAGTACTTTTGTATACTGACAACCTTGGCTTGTGTTGGTCCTTACATTGGCATTGGACAAATAATCTGAACTACTACACTTGTAAGCAGCATACCTAATTTACCTTAGCATGTATGGATGAAGATAAGACCATCTAGAGGGAGTAAGTCTCTTGTTCCCTGGGTGTCTTAATCGTAGACATATGGTTTAAGAGGGAGTTCAATCATGGCCTCACTGGTTTGGATGGTAATCTCCTCCCTTATATCTTGTTAATTTCATTGGTATGATCATCATTACCTGTTAATTTTTGATCAAATGGTTAAGAATGCCTCATTAGCATAACTGATTATTTGCTTAGCTGATTGTCATGGATGCATTCTAGCGTATGAAGGCAACTTACATAACTATCCATTCAGCATAGTTATTGGCATATTTGGCATCATACATTATGACTGTGGAGTATACCTCACACTGGGATATGATATGTTTTGTTTTGCTTAGGAAACTATGTGAGTAAATCCATCTCTTGGTTTATGTTAAGCATTGGAATATGTTGGCATTGATTGACTCATTGTCTCTGTTATGGGAAATCATAGTTGATTGCTAGATGGATGCTAGTTATTGTGTTCCTTATGCATAGGTACATACATTATTGGTTGGAACATTCTTACATTGGCATATGTTAGAGTTAATGTTGTTATCTGCATAGGAGCATTCATATAGAAAACTATATTGCATCTTGCTGGTTAGATGTTGGTTATCTTTAGGTGATGAAGACTTATGTGATTATTCTTATGCACAAATGCTGGATAAATTATGCTGGTTGTATAGGGCATACATCTTTTGTATAGCTTGTGAAGCATACTTTAAATATTATGTATGAATGGTTCATACTCTCTTTCATTTACTGATTATGGCTAATGACTTATAATCATATTGGCTAATCTTATACTTGTAGGTTTCATCTGGATATACTTATGTTTTTGGCTAAGTTATTCTTATGAATTGAAGAATATCATTTGATGTTCTTCGAGTCCAAGAGACTCGTGGATCAGGGGTCCACATTTGCATGGATCAGGGATCCATTGCCTAGTAATGGGTGAGACATCATTGGATGTCAAAAGACCATTACAACTAGTAATGGGTGAGACATCATTGGATGTCAAAAGACCATTACACCTAGTAATCGGTGAGACATCATGGATTTGATGTCAAAAGTCCATTACTCCCAGTAATCGGTGAGACATCATGGGTTTGATGTCAAAAGTCCATTACTCCCAGTAATCGGTGAGACATCATGATGTCAAAAGTCCATTACTCTAAGCAATTGGTGAGACATCATGGATTTGATGTCAAAAGACCATTGCTCCGAGCACTTGGTGAATATCATGGACTTGATATTCGAGAGACCAATGCTCTGAGTCTTGGAGACTCATGGATCAAGGATCCACAATTGAGTATTTGGTAAAATCATGGACTTGATGATACCATGAATTTCATAGAGTTGATATTCTAAATCCTTGAGTCATGGGACTCGTGGATCTGAGAAATCCACATCTGGATAGTAAAACATCATGTACTTGATGTTGGTATGATGTCATGGATTTGACATCTCTTGAGTCTTGGTGACTCGTGGATTTAGTTACCCACAAATTGGATGGTATACATCATGGACTTGATGATACCTTGAATATCATGGACTTGATATTCAAAATAGTCAAGGAGACTAGCGGATTTAGGAAATTCACAAATTGATTGGATATTTGATATCATGGACTTGATATCACTCATATCAAGAACTGATATTTCTAGGTCTAGGAGACCAGAGGATCTACGAGATCCACATTTGAATGGTAAGCATCATAAGATATGGTGTTTCTCATATGAATATGAGATGTATGGTCTATGAAGAACAATTGTGTTCTCATTATATCTTGTAGATAGAGATCTACTATCATAAATGAGAAATCTATGGCGTCTTTGGATATGGAATCCATGTTGTTTATGTTTTTGGCATATCTATCAAGGGTGATAGAGGGAGATCATTGGGTTGATCTTTGCCTCAAGTCCAAGAGGGAGTGTTGATATGTTGGCCTTTACGGCAAATATCTCTACCTTGGATAGATAAATTGATATGCATAAATAATAATAATAAATACTAGAGATATTTATTATTCATTGTTTATTTAATAGATCGATATAAGTTATATATATTAGGTTGAATTAATTAAGGGCCCAAGGTCGGCCTCTTGACTTTAATATTAATTAGTTTTATTAAGACCAAAGTTGCCCCCCTTGAAGATATATTCACCTAGTATATATGGTGTTGGGATCTTAGGAGAGAAGCACCAAAAACATAATGTGCTTCCCTCCCTTAAATTGCGAATTTGTATTGGCATTGATATATAATCAGACTGTGCATTGAAGGAGTGATCTGCAATCAAACAGGCTGTGCATTGAAGGAGCGATCTGCAATCAGACAGGGTATGCATTGAAGGAGCGAACTGAAATCTCAGATCAGTGAATATATAATGATGCGAAATATAAAGCAGCTTCGGCTTCTAGATGAGAGCAGGAATTAAGATCAGATTATGGTGCTATAATCTGATCTATACAGGCAGCGAATTCAGAAGGAGACAACGAATTCTCTCTGCCTCAAACGCAGCATATTCAAGTACGGATTCTGAATCAGGAAGGGCAGATCTATAGTGGCTTCAGATTGTCATCACTTTGGAAGCCCTAAATGAGCTGATCTTGCCCATTCACTTTCATTCATCAAGAGGGACTGATCTGAAGATCGACTTAGAGATCAATCCGGGTACCATCTTACCTTATTCTTAATCATTTCCATATATTGTGAGCTTAGTTTTGTTAGACCTCTATAGATTGAAATATTCCTAAGTAGAATCTGAAAAATACTAACATATTTGGTGGCGTGTCTAGAAACATGACTATGTTTATGCCAGTTCTTGATTGAGTTATGGAATAGATTAGGGATAACCCCAGCTAAGACCTCCTTTCTTCATATATCTTTAAAATTGGACCCTCCCTCTTATGGTAATTCATTAGTCTATTGGTCATGTGTAATATATATTTGTTGGCATTTGTCGTCATCAAAATCTAAGGAATAATAAGAAATGATGTCTTTATATTGTTTTTGATTGAACATAAGGGAAAGGACCCCGATCCCAGAGAACACAAGTTAGCACATTACAAAAATACCTTAGGCCATTAAGGTCTAAGGACTAAGAACCCTGCAGTAATAAAAATCAAACAAAAACCCAGCACACAACAAAAGCAATAAGAAATGATGTCTTCATATTGTTGAGTAGGAAAATGATGTATTTATATTGTTGAGTAGGGAAATGATGGCAATGTTGTTGATCAATATGCATGTTGGATTCTACAAAAGAGAGATTTGTAACAATGGAATTATTGTTTCAATAATAATTGAGGTCTGAGGTTGTAGAGAGCTCTCAAGTATAGATCATAATAAGTAGTTTTGTTATCTGATATTTCAAGAATATGGTCCTCAACAATATGGTATGCTCTAGTTAAAGAATGTCTATATAGAAAAATGATCAAATACAAAATTCAAATCATAACTTAACCTTAAACCTGATCAGACCCTACTAGCAATATTTTAAACATAAACCTAATTTCCTATTTTAAGAATTGTAGAGTGAGATGGTGAATGTTGTAAAAACCAATTTGAAAGTTCAATTTGACAAATCCACATAATTAAATTAAAGATATAATCCATTTCATTGGAATAAAGTTTAGAAATTATAGTAAAATATAATTGATTTCATAAAAAATCATAATAAAAGAATAAGTTAAATATTTATATTTTGATCATCTACCTCAAATCAAGTGAACAAATATCTAAACAAAATGGTAAACCAGAATGCTTTACAAAATTAAATCTATATATTGTAATAAAAAACTATATAATATTAATTGATATTTTATTTAATTCTCTTAACTTTATAAAGATACAAATTTTGTTAATCTTTATTTTCATAGTTATTGTACTACATATTTTTTATTGAAGTCAAACTATTATAATTTAGATTTAATATTAGGATTTATGTTTTCTATTTTTATATTCAATTTTGTAATTTATATTTTGTATTGTATATTTAATAACTAAATTTGTATTTCCTATTTTATAAATTCGTTTTAAAATTTTATGTCATTTAAAAAAAAATAATAGTTAAATATAAAAAATTGTTATACAAGATGACATTAGATCTTAAATTTTATGATTTATATTATATATTATTTTTATACATTCTATTTGATATGAGGGTTAGATATAATACTTTAGATTTTTAAATTTAAATCAATATTAAGCATTTTATATTAAATCATATATCCTAAAATTATGTTATATATTCTAAATTATTTTTGTAAGTAAATACAATTTTGATAATTAATATTTTTCATTAAGTTATAATATATATATAATTTTTTAAGTAAACTATTTATTTTCAATTGAAATATAAAATTTACTATCAATTTTATAATTATTTTTATTATTTAGTTAATGCATCAAACAATCTTTCACATGTAAAATTTTTATCACAAAAATAAATATAAATATTAACAGTTTTCTTTGTCGGTCTTGAGATTTGATTGATGAGAGCAATTTATAATTCCTTTAAACTTTCAAAAACTATTATTTTTAAATTAGTGTCCGACAACTAACCATTTTGGATAGTTTTAGTTCATTTTGTTTGAACTTTGGAATGTAAAAATATGCACTGCAATTGTTTTTCATAACTATAGTGCACTATTGTTGGATTTTCAATTTTATTTAGTAGGATGTTGACATTCATGAAAGACAAATCGGAACAATTTCAAACATAGAAAAATAAATAGCATTGATTGTAGTGGCACTCAAGAAACAACTCGTCAATCAAGCAAATAGCCCCTGTTTCCATCAGCCTCAACACCAGATCGAATTCGGTGCTCTCCACGTCCATCTTCATCACAACAAAATCATCCACAAAAACTGTGTTCTTCAACCATTCTGCGAAATCAAAACCCTGGACTGTTTGAACACTCTTGTTGGCTGCAAAAACATTGGAATTGTTGGTGCCGCTGGGCTGGATTCTGCCCATTCCTTTAGCTTCAATGGTGCTGCCAGCATCCCTGTTTATCTCAAAGCTCAGGCTCTCGTTTTTCACCCAGGCTGCATAGGGAAAAAGCTTAACCCCTTTCTCTTCCGGTAATCGCTATAGAACGATTCATCCACTTCAATGGCATACACATCCAAAGGCAAAGGGTCTACTGAGCCACGGTCAGAGCAGAATATCATCCACAGTAGGGCGTGGATCGATGAAACCATTCAATCGACAATGCCAAATATTCACAGGGTTTCAAAATTTACCTTTGAAAACTGTTGCGTGTTAAACACTTCACATTCAAACCTTCACTAGTCTGGTAATTGGGAAATTGATTGTGGATAATAAAAACGACATCAGACTTGACGTTTCCGGTATGAGACAAATCAGACGTGACAAAAATCCGGTTGCAAGCGACCTGATAGGAGAAGCCTATCGGCTAATAAGGAGAGTTTTGAAAAAAAAAAGTTAAGTGTTCCCCCTCGGTAAGAATGCATTTTAGTTTTCTGTTTAAACATTGCTTGGGAAGAGTGGTGGGGTAGGTAGGTGTGCCCAGATTTCCATGGCTTTAGTTGAACTTGATTGAAATTTTGTAAAAATCTTTCATTAAATCCATTTCCAGAAAAACTTGCTATTACTGCAGTCCATGAGATGTCATCTCTTTGAGGGAGGATGCTTGAAAAGGTTGTCCAATCTAGCTTTACACCTGCGGTATCATTTTCCTGGTAGTCCTTTTCTAGAACCCTCACAATAAATCTATTTGTGCACATCTCACAATAATGGCCGGATGAAATTTTTAAGCCTTTTCAATAAGTCCATTTTGTGCGTAATCTTGTAAATAATGCATTCCTAGGGACTACATTTACAAGCTGAAGATTTTTATTTTGGAGAAGGATCACAGTCCGTATTTTTTCTTTCAAAAGTGGCGCATTCATGCCCTGTACAAAGGGGGAAAAACTTGAAAATCAACAAATTCAAGTGGCATATTATAATTAATGGGCATTACATTATATATATTCTCAAGGTACCCATCCCTTCATTCTTGCTTTGCTTCAAAATTATCATCGTAATATTAATCTACTAAGGCAAGTTTTAGATATGAAATCTACATTAAAAAATACCGGTATGCTATTTTTTATAATTACTTATGTATGTTCTCCTTTAATTCAATAAACCTTTATGAAAAGCATTATTATTTGATAAGATGATATTGGTAAGCTCCTGAGAAAGTGAGTCGTAAAGATTTTGACAATATTTTGTAATAAACAGACTAGTTTTTAGTAGCTAATAAGACTTCAAATGTGTAATATTAGTTATTGTAGCATAATTTCATGGATTGTGGAAATCTATTGGCTTTAAAGGAAAAGTTCTTGTTAGAATAAGCCAAGGAACTGACTATCTTTATCACTGACAATGTTTCTTTGAAGGCCATGTAGTCTAAAGATTTCCTTGAAGAAAATCTCAGCTATTTGTGGAGTTTGATACTCGGTAGATCCACTATTAAATACGTAAAATCCTTTCCTTGAACTTTGGTAATCCTATTATGAAGTCCATAGAGACGCTTTCCTATTTTTGATTTGGAATGGGTAAGGGTTGTAGGAGACCTGTTGGGTGGTTTTGTTTCCTTGACAAGCTACACATTCTTGTACATGTCTAAGGATATCCTTTATGAGTCATGTTGATGTGAGTTTTGTGACCACTACAACATGTAGAATAAAATACCAAGTATTCTATCCTCTCTTGAACAAGGAAACTCCAAATGCTAAACAATGTGGCAATTGTGTGATCAAGTGAAGTAACCCCAAGGTTTACCAATGTAAATGTGTGACTTTATGTTGAATATAACTCAATTTAATGATATGATATGTTGGTAATCACATGGGGACTTATGCTATTCTTCTTGGATTTAATCAGTTCTTGTCCCTCTAAGTGGTTGGAGCTTGGAACACTAATTGGACTTGAACTTCAAATAATAGACAAAAAGGGATGATGGGTTTAGAGAAATCTAAGCTATCTAAGGACAATGATATCAATGGATGATGCTTAGATGAGTGTATTCCTATAACCAAGCTTTGCTTCGCCAAATGAAACAACTACACAAAGATGATGCAATCTCTAAAGGGAACAAACTATTTTTACCTTGTAAACATTCATCTAAATACCCAAATTCTGGTGCAATCCAAATGAACATCCACACTTGAATTTAGTAATTAACAAGTCTAGAGTAACCTTACATTGCAACTTGCAATCAACAAGCAACAAAAGGTATGGACACGGAATTCATCATTCACCTTCACATTTCTCCATTTCAATCAATGAACTTTAACTAAACTATGAGTAGTAGAAACCATGGGAAATATTGAAACTCATAAAAAGATCCACCACGTCTACAATGAAAATTGTACATTAGCTTCAACATAGGCTTGGGAACAATTTCTTGTGTCCTCTACTTCTACTTGTTGTCTAATTCCCTAACCTCCTACAAATGAGAAGGCCAAGCCTTTTATAGACCTCTTAGTTACAATGAAGGACCCAGATTGATTTGAATCAATGACTGAGATAATTTAAAGAAGCCCTAATTAGGGTTAGTTACAACCATTGCTTACAAATATTAAATGCCATCCAATGAGATGATTACATTACTTTGAAATACATATCCTTTTAGGGATGAACCAATGAGAATATTGCTTGTGGTATTTCATTAAATGCATTTCACATGTCTACTTGTGAATGAACTTGATTGTATGAACTTGGACATGTTGACTCGGATTTCTTTGATTGGTTGAAGATGAGTGGGTACTTGAAATATCCCAGACTCTGATAATGCTTCAAATCTGATTTAGATTTAGATTTTTGCTCATGTTTTGCTTCATCATAATGTAATATTGCAACATGCAAACATGCGAGATAAACGATATAGATTTTCAAGGAAACTAATTTGATGAAATACAGAGAATCAAAGTTAGCCATTGGGTATTCTACTGATATAGAAATGTATTGCTGTTTACAAACACCTGCTGCTGTTACAAATCAGAAAATGTAGAATGCCATCATGTAACACATACTTGGAATGCCTCCATACTTAAGATAACAAACCCTTTGAAGTTCTGCAAGATAGATCAATGAATCTCCTTGAAAAAATGATCAATGATGTGCAACTGTGAATCTTGAGATGAATTCACCAAGTGGGCTGATCTGGGTTTTCGTCCAAAAAGACAAAACCTCTAAGGTTTCCGTCCTAGTGTTTATTGAACCTGCAAGATGAAGCTGTCAAGCTCTCAAGGAAAAGTTTCTTTGAGAATAACAAGTAAAGAATGAATCCTCATTTCACCTTTTCCTCCTTTTATAATGCTTTTCATAGTTGAAAAACTTGAACTCAACAATAACTTGGTCGGCCCAATTTTTTTGAAAAACTCGGAATCGCCAAAAACTCGGCGAAAAAATCGGCAATAAATCGACACTTTTATCGAATATTTGAAAATATATAATTTCTTAAAATACACACATATACATCAAATTTGTAGAACATATACTGATTTGAGATTTTCATCATATATTAATTAAAGTTGTGAGTTAAATACATAGCAATTAGAACTTAGCAAATAATTATAGAATCATATACCAAAAAACAATTGTAGCATATGAATAAAATTGAGTTCAATGCATATCAAAGTCAAACTCCATGAAACTACAACTTTTGAATACATATTAAATTCAAGTTTCAGTATCAATGAAAACTAGAAGTAGAAATCATGAATTGTGTCTATGACTAAAGCTCAAAAAAGGTTGCTGCCACTGGGTAGGTGGTGCTGAAGTAGTTGCAACATCCTCAAAAGGTGCCTAAATAGATGCCTCAACAGAAGCCTCTAATGGATGACCAAGCTCACGTTCCTCCTCACGTGCTACCACTTTTGCATCCAAGTCATCTTCCTCCATCTCGAACTCAACTAGGTGGTCATCAGTCAAGAAAGGATCCACATGCACATCCACATCATCACCATCAAGAGCAACAACCCAATCTGCTTAATATGGATCAATCTCATCCAAGTCAAGTGCTTCATGTGAAGCCAGCCCTTGCACCTTCTTTTCGTGCAATCAAAGGTTGTACTGCACATAAACCAAGTCATTCAAGTGCTTTTGAGTTAACCTATTGCACTTCTTTGTGTGTATGGCCTCAAAAACACTCCAGTTTCGCTCGAAACCAGAAGCACTACAGGGCTGCAATAATATTCGGGTGGCAAACTTTTGAAGATTAGGTGTTGTGGCACCATAATTTTCCCACCACAGATCTGCAAGGATTAAAAAGCCCTTTATAATTTGGTGAAGACTCCGATAAACTTAATGAGCGAAATAAATGGTATAAGAAAACTAAACACATGTTCTTGTTTACCTAGCTGCAGGGTCTCTCTCTTACGTTTGCAATCAAGTGAAGAAAACAATGGCCCATCAACCCTCTTTTAGCTTTGTAACTCATGAAGTATGAAGTCTCGAAGGTCCAAATCAGCAACTAATCTCTGAATACATGTGTCCATGCCAATCTGAACCTTTGCATTTTCTTTGAAAGTGTTGAAGTAAAACTTGGGGTTCAAGTAGTAGGCAGCAACATGAATATGTTGGTGGAGTTGTTGGTTCCACCTACGATCGATTATGTTTCATATGGTTCTATATTTGGTCTCATTTGACCTATACAATTGCTGAACGACCTCTTTGGTCCTATCCATGGCCTCATATAGATACCCATGGGGTTTTATCCCCATCCACCATTCGTAGAACCCTCACCAACAGTTCTGAGACTTGGACATAAAACATTTAACAAAAATCAGCGAATTCCATTATCTGAAAATTAAATAATAAATCATCAATCAAGGTTTGAAAACTTACAGTGATGATCTCCTCCATCACCTTGGAAAATCTAACATCAAACACAACCTTCACAACCTTTTCTGCTTCAGGCTTCTTGGCATAAGGACTCTCCAACTATCTCTTACTCACAAGCATCCGCTTCAAGTTAGGCGATGTGGCTAATATGCTCTGCAAGGTGAGAAAATTAGTAGCAAAGTGCATGATCCCTGATCGCACGAGATCCTTACCATCTGTGTGCTCTCTCATAAGACTTAGGACCCATGTGTGATTATATATGTACTTTCTGAAATTTCTTCCATCTTCAACCACCTTCTCCACCCAACTCAATTTCCCTAGGTCCTCAGGGAGCAAGTCAAGACAATGGGTAGCACAAGGGCTCGAAAATAATGTGGGATGCCTATCCATCCGAAGTCTATTGGCTGCCACATATGCAGCTGCATTATCAGTCACAATCTAGATGACATTATCCACTCCCACTTCCAACACCACCTCATCCAACATGTTGCACAAAGTCTCTGCATTTTTCACTTGATCAACGACATCAATTGGTTTTAGAAATACTAACTATCCCCCTGAAGCAACTAGAAAGTTGATGATCATCCTATTCCTGCCATCTGTCTACCCATCGGATATAATAGTGCAACCTCTCTGTTCCCAAACTCTTCTTTTCTCTTCCACAAGTTGATGAATGTTTTGGGCCTCATCCTGTAACAACGGCCCACTCGCCTTATAACGACTTGGGGGCTTGAACCCGTTACCAGACATGGTCATTGCAACAACCATTTGATCCCCATATGGACTACAAGCATTGAAGGGAATATCATTGTAGTACCAAAATCTTGCAACTACCACCTTTTTCTTTTGGTGCATCTCTTTGTTCCATGCAGTGCCTTGCAATTTAGGTTGAACACCAGGAGCGTTACGTGGAACCCAAAAGTCTGATATATGCCCGCCCTCATTTCCCGATCTTTGTATCTATGGCCCAATGGAAGAAGCCCGTGCACTAGTTTGTGACCTTGTAGAACTAAAATCCCTCATTGGGGCTGCCATGACCTCTGCTGTCTTCTTTTTTGCTGCCTTCTTTTGTGGATATGCTTCAAGGCTTGCCAAAGCCTCCCTCGTAGCCTCTTTTGGACAACCATCACAGGGTAATATCATTACATGGAATCTTTTCAAGGTGATATTTCAATCGGCTTATGCCCCCACTCATCTCCTTAGGGCAATGGCTACATTTGACACCTCTTCGATTTGGTCCTAGTGTCTCATGTTTCCATAATTTGCCTCTTGCTCTACCACCAGACATTTACAACAATTGCTGGTACTAGAAGTCTGCAAGTCCAAGGATAACGAATTAGATATTAGATAAGTTTGAGATCAAATATATATTATAAACTAAGATCAAATTTGTCAAACTTTTAAAGAGGGCAGTCACCAAATAGTTGTCTGAGATTAATCATGAAATATAAGTTAGCTCCTTATTTTAGTTTTTACAAATTATATATATATTTGGTGACTGCTCTTTTTTAAAATGTGATAAATATATTTTAGTTATATATAATTTAATTTTTTATATAGATTTAATTTTAGAAAGTACAAATTACAAATTACATACAAGTTATATAAAATTTTAGTTTTAATATTTATATAGATCTAAATAAAAAATCTAAATATAAATACTTAAAAGTTAAATCTATTTTAATTTTTAGTATTTTACAAATTACATATATATATATATATTATATTTTAATTTTTACATATATAAAAATGCAAATATATATATAAAATTAAAAATATATTGTATGTGTATATAAATTATTATAGACATACAATGTATTTTTAATTTTATATTTACATAAAAATAATTGAAAGGATCCAACTTCTAAGTTCAAATGTTTTGCAAATTTTTTAATTTTAAATATCTACCCGAGACACAACAATCAAATGTTGGGTAGGGTGATCAAATGCTGGAGACAAAGATCAAGACAAAATCGTTGACTACGTTTTTTCCTTGGCTGTGTTTTATCTTCTAGACTCTACACGCTGGTTTTTCCTTCACCCACGTTTTCCTTCACTTGCGTTTTCCTTCCACGCTGGTCGTTGCGTTTTGTGTTCTTCCAAAACAAAATCGCCAAAAATGTTTTCATTTTTCATTTTCCTTCCATGTTGGCTGTCGTGTTTTCGTTTCTTACACCCACGTCAAGACAAAATTGCCAAAAACAAGTCAAGACAACCCTAACTTTTTGTGTTCCTTATTTAAACTTAAAAATTTCACTTTAAAAAATGTTTTTTTGCCCTGAAATATCACGTGTTTTGGCTAGTTTTTGAGGAAAAAATGCTTTGCGTTTTTGAAAAAGGCAGGGCCGATTTAAACGGCAACAATATCGTTTTGCATTTTGGGTGACAATATATGCGATATCTTGTAGAGATTTTCAACACTAATGCTTTTCCTTTCGAAAGTAATACTTTATTTTATTTCTCTTTTAATTTACTTTTTCCCCTTCAAAAGTGACTTTACATTATAATTTGTCATTGACATTATTATAAAGTCACTTTATAAAATAAAACATGTCTAGCTGCTAATTAATTAAATTTAAATAAAATCCCATAGGGCTTAGGACTATTTAAGATTTAATTAATTAATCTATTCCCTTAAATAAATCTAATTAGCATATGGCTAATAATCTCCTCTAGATGATCACTTGGACAAAAGGGGACATTACAGTACTATAGAGTCGAAAATTGCATACCCCATTTGCAATTTAGGCCACTCTTTTGTAACCACTTTAGTGTCCATTCCCCTAGCATTTGTGTAGGTCCATTTGAGCCCTTGCATTATCCTTTTCCCTCTTAGGATGCTCACAGTCCTTGTCAGCAGCTATCTTTCAGCATCACATTCGCATTATTTGCATGTTTCCTTTGCCATCTGTCGATTTTTAGCGTGATTCGTTTGGACACTAGCGGGCCGTGTGAACGTCCGCACGTCGTGCATTTGTCCACCAACATTGCAATGTTCAAATGTCGGTCTTGCACATGCTTTCCACTTGTCATGTAATGTCCTTGATTTCAAGTCTCAGGGATTACCTTATTTCAGTGGCCCTCGTAAGCTAATCAGGTAGTCAAAGGGGGTCGTTTGGGAGAGCCAGTGGTTGGTTTCCATTTTGGAGATCTCAAATGCCAGGGTTTCTCTTCGTTATGGTTAGTTTGGAAGACTTACTATTTATAGTAAGTGGTTTTTTTTGGTATTGCTTGTTTAGCAGAGCGCCCGTGTAGTGGTTTCAAATGATTCAGAGTTTCGTATGAAGAATCTCTAGTTTGAGGGACTTACTATTTTTTAGTAAGTCTAATTGGGTTTGGTTGCTATTTCTAGCAGGGAAGTGTGAGCTCAGGATACTGTTGTCAGAAGTTAGATTGTTGTTGTCAAAGAGATTCAATTGCCACGTTTTAATTGAGGTTATTAAATTAAGTTATTTTAATTTAATAACTTATAAACTTTAATGTTATAATTTTGTGGTGTGTGGAAGAAGGCTCTTAAGTGAAAGGTGTAAGGAAGAAGCCTTCATTTAAAGCTTATAATAAGACATGAAAAATTGAATTCATTCATCTATTGAGCATTTTGTTAAAAATTAAAAAAATTGGAGAAGCTATTGGGAGAAGAAATTGAATTTCTTGAGGAAGGAACAAGGGTTTGAGTTTGGTCTTCTTTTTAGAGAGAACTCTTCCAGATTTTTATGCAATCTGAATTGGTGGATATAAGAATGGAATGTGAGATGCAGATTTATTATTGAAATTTAATACAAGCCTTCTGTACGGATAATACAAAGAGCTGCGTCAATTTCCAAAAGGGCTGCGAATATTGCTTGAAGCTGTGTTGTAACTTCTGGTTGCTACATTTCAATAGATGTTGCTGCGTGTTAGTTAAGGGAGGCACTAACCAGCTGCATACAATCTTGGTGACTGTTACTACTTAATGTGGAGGTCACGTTGAGGGCATGAGTGATCGCTTCAATTAATTGGAAGTTCTGCGATCTTTAGGAGGTTGGAGTAGTATTAACAGTGGCTGCGTCTTATACAGAGGTTGACATTTCCAGCCAAGGATTACTCTCAAATGTATGGCAACCATTTGACATTTAAGGTGCCATTGATATTTAAACTTTGCTTTGTATTACTTGCAAATGCTAAATCAGTTTATGAACATTGAAATAAAATTGCTCTTGATGTTATTTTTAAAGTCTGGAAAATTCATAAAAACTATATATGTTTGAAAAAATACAAAAAAATTGCAAATTAAATTGGAAAAGGAGCCAGTTTATAATTGTGAGCCAGTTGGGCTCATCACAGTGGTATCAAAGCATTGATCTTGTCAGCCTGGAGGTTATGAGGGCTTAGCTATGGTAGACAGGTTTGTGCCTGGATACGCTTTTAAAAATTTAGCCTTGAAAATATTGGCAATGATAGGAACAGGATTAATATTGGCAATGATGTTGACAAGGAAGCCAGAGACGCTTTTAGAAATTTAGCAAAAGCTCAGCATCATGTTGCAAATGTTTTGCAACAATTGTCAGACACACTTCAGCTTATTACTTTACCAGGTGATCGTACCAGAGATAGAGGTACGAGGAGTGCTTTAGTTAGCTCGCATAGGTTAAGAGCAGATGACAGGTAGGATTATAGAGTTGATCATACAGGCACATATGGAAGGCCTCTACGTCCTACTTTCTCAAGGCCTGAGCTGGATGCAGTCAATGTGGAGATAGAGCCAACACCATTTGTCGATGACATGGTGGCACACTTTGCAGAGTGGGATGCTCTTCCAGAGGCAATAAAAAGAAATCGGAATTTTTATAAGTATTTGACATAGAAGCGAGAGCATTCCAAAGGCAAGTCAACTCCTAACACAAGGAAGAGGCCTAGGCAGAATGATCTTAAGCAGGCAACCAACAAGTTGACTCTAGCTCACTTTGATGGAAGTGGGAAGACAACAGCTAGGGCTTGGGTTCACAAGATGGATACATATCTATCACTTTGTCCTATGTCTAAGGAGGACACCAATATGCTTTTCCGTGCTTCATTTGGATAGAGTAGCTCATGACTGGTGGTACCATGGGCTAGTGTCTTTGCGACATGACTAGATCGTTGATTACCAGGAGTTTGTTGACATGTTGATAGAGCGGTTTGACAGGAAGGACCTTGAGACTTCAGAGAGTTAGCTCAGTTGAGGCAGATAGGTGGTCTTGAGGCCTTCATCAGTGAGTTTCAGCAATTATCAGTCATGGTCTACGACATTTCCAAGAGGAGATTCATGCTTTTCATCGAGGGTTTGACTGAGCCATACAAAGGGTGGGTTAAGTCCTTGGATCCACCTACTTTACGGGAGGCGATGAAGAAAGTTAGAAATTTTGAGCCTTCTGTTCCACGAGGCAAATCTACTCCTAGTCCTATTATCACTCTTGCAGAAGAGGTACCCCCACCAGTTGTTGACAAGAAGAAATATGCAGGTAGGCTTGATGATGCTACTAGAGAGGATTTGAGGAGGCAGCTTTGCTATTGGTGCGAAGAGCCTTATGATAGAGAACATTCTTGCCCGATGAGACCTAAGGGAAGGGCAAACCAATATGTGTGGGTGTATTCGAGTGAGAGTGAGGCTGAGTCTTCACATCAGCCAACTGGTTTTGAGTCGGATGAGGCTCAAAAGGTTTCTACAGAGTTTGGTCCTTATGCCAAACTATCACCCATAGTGTTGTACCACTTCCCTCTGCTTTCAGACTGAAGGGATTAGTGGAAGGACAACCCTACATTGCTATGTTGGACACTGGAGCTCCACACAATTTTATTCATGAGAGAGTTGCTAGTCAGTGTGGACTTCAGGCAGAAGAGTTTGCAGGTTTTCGAGTCTGGGTGGCAAATGGCTACACCCTTACCTATGCCAGGTGCATCGACCATCCCTCATTGTTTTTTGGTGATTACGAGTTGGTATCTGATTTCTATGTGTTAGATTTGGGAGAGATGGATGTAGTGTTAGGGATGCAGTGGATACAGGAGATCAAGGATTTTCACCTCAGCTTGAACCCGATGCAGATGAGATTTGAGTACTAGGGCAGGGAGTATGTTTTACTGGGTCTTACTGAGGGGAGTCTACGCACTATGTCCTTTGTGCAGTAGATAGAGAGGAGTTACATAGGCATGATTTCATTTTGATAGAGCAGGTTACACATCATGCCTCTCACAACTCACAATTCTCTTGTTCAGATCAGCAAGCAAGAGCTGTTCATTTTGTGAACAATCCTTTATTTGATATGGATGTCACTATGTCTTGTGACAATCCATTGTTTGAGTTCAGTGATGATCCCTTTCAGATGATGAGTGAGGATGATGATGATGATTGGGATTCTATCAGTACATCGGGTTTTCATACAGATTCTACAAGATGCCAGTCAGATTTTGCTGAGCAGTTTACAGAGGTGTACATAGTGACGAGTGCATACAGTTTTACTTTTTATCCTCATGTTCAGGATATCTACCAGTTGTAGAGTTCATCAGTGCATCTGTTTGATGACTGGTATGATAGTTTAGTTGGCACACAGGCTAGGGGCAAATCCAGTTTGTTGATTGAGTTGCTTTCGTGTAAGTTACTCACGGTTGAGTTACTCCCATGTGATGTTAACCGTCTCAGCATCATCGGTTTGAGTATTGATTTCACTTTCTCAGATTCTGTTGTTCTGCTGATGATGGAGTTGTCTTTGTTGGAGTTTGGTGATGATAGGGACATTACACATGACCATCCTTGGGATTCGGGTGGACTGTGTTGTTGCATTGGTTTTCTTGATTGCTTGAGGACAAACAATCTTGGGAAGGGAGGACTGTAATGTCCCCGATTTTAGGCCTCTGGGATTAGCTTATTTCAGTGACCCTCGTAAGCTAATCCAGTTGTCAGAGGGGGTTGTTTGGCAGAGTAAGTGGTTGGTTTTTGACAGTCCCAACCGCTGCTGAGAGGGGAGGGGTGAATCAACACCTCTAAAACTTTACTCAATAAAATTGATGAAGTTAACTTACAATTGAAAGGAAAATAGATTTATGCATATAATAACAGTAAGCAACCATTCACACAGTGACACCAGATTTATCACGTGGAAACCCGATTAGGGTGAGAATCACGGTGTGAGACCTCACAAAATTTGTACTCTTCTGGAGTACGCTCTGTTAGGAGCCTTCCTGGTTAGAGGATAATAATGCATTTGCTAGATGCGACCCAGTTAAAGGATTTGTTACAATAAGGCCTGTTAGGACCTGCCTGGTTAGAGGACTTTGAACACCTTGAAGGATGTTACCCAGTTAAGGGATTTGATACAAGGGACCTATTAGAGTCCACCCAAATTTTGGGATTTAACTATTGTAGTTTGCTAGAAAACAATAGAGTGAATGATCTTTTACAGTTGACTACACATAGTTTGATAAGATCTCTAATCGTGCTCAATCTGAGAAGTAACACCGGTCGGTGCAGGTGTCTTCTCCTTTACTTCTGTGCTTCTCTGCACAGTTCTCCTTTTCACTTCTTTCTATTTCACCTTGGCTTCAGCAGCTTACAGGTTCACTCTTTTTCTTAGCAGAATGAAGGCAACTTCTATTTGCCTAAGACAGAGGAATATATTGGGATCTGGCCCTAATTACACTCATTAGACATGACCTAACTCCAGATCATCATTGGATATGTTGCTCAGTGAAGTACCAGTTTACTGAGGAAACATCCTATACATGTCCTTGTCTTATCTGACTAACAAGGGAAAAAGCAGTAGTTGCGTGCCAAGCAACTTTTCCTTTGTAGGAGATGGCACTAGATTTAAAGCCACTGATCTCGGCTTTAAAACCTCCTGACTTGCTTCCATCTCAATCCGATTGCCAGTTTTAAAGCCACTGATCTTGGCTTTAAAACCTCTTGACTTGCTTCCATCAGATTGCCAGTTTAACTCAAAGACTTCCGGAGTTATCTTAGTCAAAGAGTTAGTTGAAACAGTTAGTTTGACTACGACTTTCTCGGTTCATGACCGGAGTCATTAATGTATCGGTTTCGGTGGAGTTCAGTTCTTCATGCCGTGAACAGGTGAGAGTCCTTGTTCCTGTTCCACCCTTTGTTTACTGGTTGCACCGTCCTCGGTTCTTACCGGTCAAACCAACCTCGGTTTGCTATTCCTTGCTTTCCCTGTCTGGTTCGATAATGTATCTTCCGGAAGATTAGACCAGTTAAAGACTGGTGGAATTACCCTCTTCCCTTTATACAGATTTTCACTACTGCGGCCAAACCATATATAGATTTCCTTGGATCTGTAGGCTTTATAGAGATGACCAATCTCTATACTCTTTTTGCCAATCAATGACAACACAAGTATCGGTAACAAGATTACCAGTTATCATCACCTAATGCCAACAGTTTCCACTGTAGAGATCTCAGATGCCAGGGTTGCTCTTCATTGGGGTCAGTTTGACAGACTCACTATTTATAGTAAGTGGTTTTTTTTTGGGTATTGCTTGTTTAGCAGAGCGCCTGTGCAGTAGTTTCAGATGATTTAGAGTTTCGTATGCAGAATCTCCAGTTTGAGGGACTTACTATTTTTTAGTAAGTCTAATTGGGTCTGGTTGCTATTTCTGGCAGGGAAGTGTGAGCTCAGGATATTGTTGTCAGAAGTCATATTGTTGTTGTCAAAGAGATTCAATTGCCATGTTTTAATTGAGGTTATTAAATTAAGTTATTTTAATTTAATAACTTATAAACTTTAATGTTATAATTTTGTGGTGTGTGGAAGAAGGCTCTTAAGTGAAAGGTGTAAGGAAGAAGCCTTCATTTAAAGCTTATAAATAAGACATGAAAAATCGAATTCATTCATCTATTGAGCATTGTGTTAAAAATTAAAAAAAGTGGAGAATCTATTGGGAGAAGAAATCGAATTTCTTGAGGAAGGAACAAGGGTTTGAGTTTAGTCTTCATTTTGGAGAGAACTCTTCCAGATTT
Organism: Chamaecyparis obtusa; assembly: GCA_027943335.1. Lineage (NCBI taxonomy): Eukaryota > Viridiplantae > Streptophyta > Pinopsida > Cupressales > Cupressaceae > Chamaecyparis > Chamaecyparis obtusa. The sequence continues at coordinate 273,284 of BSBK01004976.1, read as the reverse complement.
TTATGCAATCTGAATTGGTGGATATAAGAATGGAATGTGAGTTGCAGATTTATTATTGAAATTTGATACAAGCCTGCCGTACGGATAATACAAAGAGCTGCGTCAATTTCCAGAAGGGCTGCAGATATTGCTTGAAGCTGTCGTAACCTCTGGTTGCTACCTTTCAATAGAGGTTGGTGCGTGTTAGTTAAGGGAGGCACTAACCAGCTGAGTACAGTCTTGGTGACTGTTACTACTTATGTGGAGGTCACATTGAGGGTATGAGTGACTGCTTCAATCAATTGGAAGTACTGGGACGTCTTTAGGAGGTTGGAGTAGTATTAACAGTGGCTGCGTCTAATACAGAGGTTGACGTTTCCAGCCAAGGATTCCTCTCAAATGTTTGGCAACCATTTGACATTTAAGGTGCCATTGATATTTAAACTTTGCTTTGTATTACTTGCAAATGCTAAATCAGTTTATGAACATTGAAATAAAATTGCTGTTGATATTTTTTAAAAGTTAAAAATTATATATGTTTGAAAAATTACAAAAATATTGCAAATTAAATTGGGAAAGAAGCCAGTTTATAATTGAGAGGCAGTTGGGCTCATCACATGTCACTTGCTTTTGTCAGCAAAAACGACCCAAAATCTTCTAGATTGGCCCAAAAGCCTCTTTTTCCCTCCTCTTCTCCTTTATAAATGGACTTATTTGCTTCATTCATGGGGCTCTCTTTTGGATTCTCTCAAAAAGTTCGCTTTCTCTCTCATTCTGGGAAAAATCTCTCTGCTGCTCTGGCATTGTCTTGTCTATCACAGCTCTCTTGCTCTCTTACTTGCTACAATGATCTCTTACAACATATTCAGTAAAATCTTTCTATCTCACTTGTGTCTTTGACCATCTTGGGATCTATCACATCCTTTTTCTATAATCTATCTCATGCAATAGCGGTTTTCCTCCATTAGCGGGGTTTGTTTCTCTTTGCATATCTCTTTGTCTTTTGGTCTTTCCATTTCTAGAACCAAAATATTATTTTCTTCATCTATAATAAGATATTTTCACTGGTTTATCTAGTTTGGAGGTATCTGAATGTGTGTTGTGAAATTGGCTCTCAAGGGAACATAGTTTCCTTTTGGTAAGGTCAAATTATGACATTACAAGTACCATCTTGTAATGTCCCCACTTTAGCTCACCATGGTTTGTGGTTTGGTTTAGCCTATCATTGGCCCTTATAGGCTAAGTCAGAGGGTTAGAGGGTCCCAATTGGCAGAACAAGAGGCTCTTTCCCTTCCCGATCGCTCTTCATTTGGTACAGTTTGGCACACTTACTATTTATAGTAAGTGACTATTTTAGGAAAGTTAGGATTCTAATTATAGCAGGGCACTTGAACAGGCTATGTTGCAGTGTTGAGCTTTGGCATCTTTGGATTGAGTAGTCATTCAGGGACTTATTATTTATAGTAACTCATATTCACAAAGTTGTTTTTGGCAGGGCACCTGGTCACATGGCATATGCAGTTGACATCATGATTCCCAGTTGACCCAGTGATTTAAAATTAATGGCACAAGTTCATATTATTAAATTATTAATAAAGTGAACTTTATTAATAATTTATTATAAATTCTAGTATAGAGTTTATTAAGTAAATGGGGGCCATGAAACATCATTAAAGTGCATTAATTGATTAAATTAATTGGGCGCCTAAACCAAGGAGATTATAAGTTAATATTATAAAGTCAATTCAAAGCAATTTAATAAGTCATTAATGTGAATTATTTGAGAAGCTTCTTGAATCGAACCTCTTGGAGGAATTATAAAAAGGGCAGAGTGAAAATCGATTCATTATGAATATGATGTTTTTGACTTGTTTCTTGGAATGTCTTGGGAATGGTGTGTATGAGACAAGGGTTTCTGCACAACAACAGCATTGGAGGGTGACAATTCTTCAGTGTTTATGCAAACTGAGGTGGTGAAAGACTCATTGAAGTTGCATTCCAGTGATGGCTACACACAGGAGCCATAATTGTGCTTGAAATTGATAGTTATAGGGAGTCATTTGAATTAGATTGAAGAATAAATGTAGAGAAAGGTTATAAACAACCAATAATTGAAGATCAGCTCTAGGGACAGTTTGTGTGGCAATTTTGAGGCAGTCGTCTTCTATACCAAGCCCCACGCGAGACCCCTAGGCTAGGCGTTTTCCCTTTAGCACTGATCGATCAACATTTGGTGTCAATTTTCATCTCAGAATTGGGTGTTCAGCAGATTATAGCATTGCATTGTGATTTGGAGGGAATTCTGGCATATTTTCAAGGCTGCATCTAGATGCAAGGTTCATCTACAATCTGCAAATTCCAATTTCAGTGTAAGTAATTGCATATGTATGCATTGTTATTATCTATGAATAAAACAAAGTAATCATTGTCAGGAATTTGCTAGTATTTAGATTTGATTTCATGATTTGTTCTTATTTTCAAAATCCTCAAAAAAAGCATAAAATCTCAAAATACAAAAAAAATACAAGTTCTTGAAAAACCAAACTAGTCGGTTGCCAGTTGGATAGAGGTTGAACCAGGGTTCATCACACATCTCAGCTTGCACGATTTTCAAAGTGTTCTTCCTTCTTAATCATTGTTTCAACTCCACTTCTATATCATCATAAAGAAGTCTTTGCATCTCGAGCAATATCTCTTGATACTCAACATCTTCAAGCCTTTTGACTCATTGTGATGGTTCATATTCCCAAATTACTTCATCTTCACGACTGTCTTCATCCTCTTTGTTTTGGAAATATTCTCAAATTGTTCTTGAGATTGCTCTTGTTTTGGTATCTTGACCTTCTGTGATAATTGGGTTCTTCATGTTCATCTTGGATTTCCTTTGGAAATCCAAGATTATGGTAATCTTCTTCATTTGTAGAACTTGGTCATTTTCCTTGCTCTTTCTTCTTGATGTGAATCTTGTCCTTTTTCCTTGCATAACTTGATCATTATCATGATCACCTCCTTGATGTGTTGAACTTCTTCCTTCGCATTTGTTGATATTAGATAAATCATCTTCTTCATGACGACCTTTGCATTGTTGACATTGTGAAGTCTTTCTTAGTCGTTTCTCATCATCCTTTGTTCATAATCTTGAATGTCTTAATACTGTCTTCCATTGATCTTGCTAAGTCCATGTAGCAATCCTCCTTTGTCATCTACTTGCACACCATCATCTTCCTTGTAATCACTTCTATAAAAGTTAAAGGAAACCTTGTATCAAAGTTTGATTGCAAGTTAAATATTGAAGAACTTTTGATGATTTTTATGATAAACAACTCTTCAATGAGATTTTGTTTTGAATTAGACAAATCACAGATTGGAGTTTCGCATTGGATTTGGACAGTTGAATTTGGAATAGGACATTCAGGATTTGGATTGGGATTGAATTCTTGGAATAATCTGATTTTGCCTTTAACAATCTTGATCATTAGACTTAGAAATCCTCTTGAAATGTTCATCACCAATCTGGAAATGCATCTTCCTAATTCTGATTTTGCTTTCTTCAAAATGTTTGCAATCTTGATTTTGAAGCCTTTTGAGATGCTTGATCCCAATCTGAAAATGCACTTTTCAATTTTTTTATTTTCGCTTCCTCTATGCTGGAAATCACCTTTTGATTTTCTGATTTTCAGTCTTGATTGGAATTGGCCCCTTTTTTATGATGGATTTGTTCTTCAGTTTGAAATGTGACCTTGCTATGTATTTCTGAGTTCATTCACACTTTTGATCTGAAAATTCACACTTGAATGTTTGTCTTAATTCTGATCTGAATCCCCTTAGGCCCCGTTTGGTTGGTGCATTTGTTAAAAGATGGATTTGAGTGAAATCCATCATATGTCAAATGATGGATTTGAAATCCTGGAAATGTTTTTTTGGACCTGTTTGGTTGACCCGGAAGATGATGTGAAATCTTGGAGATGTTTTTTTTGACCCGTTTGGTTGACCCGGAAGATGATTTGTCAAATCCGGAAGATGATTTGTCAAATCCATCTTCCACGTTTGGTTCCAATTTTCAAAAATGGAATTGGAAGTGACAATATGCTAATTCCTTGTTTGGTTCAACATTTTCATAGTGGAATTGGTATTTGACAACCATCTTTTGCGTTTGGTTCTACATTTGACAATTGGAATTGGAATTTGACAACAAATTTTTTTTAATTATTTTATTTTAAGGGATTATTATTTTATTTTTCTTGCAATATTATTATTATTATTATTATTTCTTCATTGGATTTTTATGACAAATTTTTGTTATTTAAAATTATTTTTGTCATATTGATGTTGTATTTTTCTCTTTATTTTATATGTTTTATTCCTTTGAAATTATTTATTAAATCATTTCTTCTCAATATTTTGAGATTTAAACAAATTGTTTTTCTCTTTGATAAGGAATATTAAATCATTGTTTCTCAATATTTTACGATATTATTGTTTCTAGGTTATTATTATATTTCCAATTAGACTGTTAGAAATTGTGAAATTTGTATTGTTTAGTGTGAGACAAAGCAAATGGGAGACATTGTTTGATTTTATGTAAATAATTGGCTAAAGATTGTGTTTAAACTTAGTTATATATATGTGTTTGTATCATTTTGAATTCACGCTTATGATAAAAAATAAAAAAACCTGATTGGTGATTAATTTGGATTGAGTTAGAATTATTTAAACAATTTCATTATGCAAGCTTTCTGTCTAATATCATTGCAACATACTGATTGGATAAGAATCATAAGAAGAGAACTAATGTGTTGGTCAAACTCAATTGGATTAGAGCTATGTAATTATGTTTGAGATTAATTATAAATAATTTTGTATCATGTTTGACATATGAAATATGAAATCACACTCCATGACGAGGAAAAGAAAATGACATGTTGTTTGATTTGGATTAGATTAAAGCTATTTAACAAAACTTACTTAATGTAAACTTAATTTCAACATAATGATTATACATGCATCTAGTTTGTACTTTGTATTAGAAGCCAACTCATTTTATAAATGTTGAAAAAACACATTGAACAATCTAAAGTTATTCTCAAATAACTTTGATTTTTACAAGTGAAATTCTTTACCTTTAGAATCACATTGGACAATCAGAAAAATTTAGATTACATTACAACTATTTAACCAACCCCAGTTAATCTAAACTTCTAAGTGACTTTTATCATGTTTAATTTCTTTGATATTATTTATACACGTATTTTTTCACAATGTTTTACAATTTGGCAGTTAAACAAACTAATTATTAAAAAATAAAAAATGTATTCTATTCGCAAATTCACAACATAATAAGAGCAAGATTGTTTTTACATTGAATTTACATTCTTCATATTATGTACATTGATTTGCTCGTTAGACAAAAAAAGACAGAAAACAATAAGCTGCAACTATTGCAATTATGACCCATATAAGACGTTGAAACACAATAGTTGATTGCAAAGCTCTGCATGTCTTGCACTCTTCATGTAGAGGAGGTAGATGTGCATGAGGTGCAAAGGATGTAGACGCATGGGTTGCCGCCGATGTAGATGTACCGTCATCAAACCATAGGAAGTAGTCGCATCCCCCACCGTTCTGCCCAAAAAATCATGTTAGTATGTTTGTCAAGACTAATCATTTGTCTTTCAAATTAGCTATATACTAATAAAACCACCTTTTTTTTATTTATGCATGTCCAAAATCTACGGCCTGGATTGTCGTCCGTGTGCGATGTTCTCATCACAGCATGCACTCCGTCGCCACAATCACAAAAAGGGGCAGTTACGATAGCCATCACCACTATAACAAACATATTATGTAAGTCACAACTGAAAAGTAAAAAGGATTCATTGATATCTTATGCGTCTTAAACAAAAATTTGAGAAAAATTGAGGTTAACAATATCCATGAGCTGGTGGTGTGAATACACCGTTCAATTTTGATGTAACTGGAGAGATCTAGATGATGTATGTGCATGTGCCCCACATTTGACGGCCAGCAGTGAATCTTGTATACTTGATGTAAATATGATACAATAACATATTGAAGTGGAATGCATCAGGTAGTGACATCAGAATTTCTGTTCGTTTTACAACCATGGACAATAAATCGAAACAGAGCTCATTGTATAATCAGTGAATAGTATATCCAGAACTATACACGGAAAAATGAATTAAATCATGACATTATCAAGTTGGAAAACGACGACCTACTATTCCAAAAAAAGTGGATGAAGCAGACTTCAAAATTCAAAATCAAAAGGAATAAGATAAAAAACAAAGTGAAGTCTAGAACCTCGATTGTGAAGAACAATGCAAAACCTATACATCGAAAACATGCAAGCTAGAATGAAGGTAACATAAAGATAGAACCAACAAGTAAATAATAATCCAGATCCGCAATAAAAAAAAATGAAACCTAAGAATAACAAAGACGTGATAAATCAAATTGATCACAACAGAAATGCACTTCATCAACAATGTTCAAAATCTTGTCAGCAAGCACAAATAGTACAGGATATTACAAGTGAAAAAAGAAAATAATTCATAAATAGAATTCGTCAGAACCAAGAAAACACGTCAAAGCCCATCGAAAATAATTGGATTGGATAGTTCTGATGTTCATTCATTCAACAGTTGAGCAATCATCATTTGTCACTCCTTGGTGCATTCCACTTCGATATCATCAATAGGAAGTATTATAGCCAGTTTAGTCAGATTAAAAAAAAACATATTTCTAACATGATTACTTCTACATGATAAAAACTGTCATAATAACATATCTGAAAACATGCATGATAAAAACTGTCATAATAACATATCTGAAAACATGCATCGTAATAACATAACTGTCATAATAACATATCTAAAAACATGCATCGTAAAAACTGTCATAAAAACATATCTGAAAACATGCATCTGAATACAAAAACTAGAGGATCCGATTGATTATGTTTTGGGAAAATGGCAGCATGGCTACATGCGAGCTTAGTAGCATGAAGACTCGTACCAGTTGACACCACAATTTTTTACTTCAAATCGCTAATTTCAGAAGTAATATGAAGACTCATACCCGTTGATGATAAGTCCTGTAGTTTCAAACATGTTATCAAAACATATACCTCTGCAGACTTGGTGAAAGTGGAAGTAAATAAAGCCAATGGATTTCTCTAGATCTATGTTATCAGAACATCATGAACATATATCAATGCTAGAACATCATGAATATCATGAACAGGAAATGATAGAAGGTCATGTGAACAAGACATGTGAAACATATCTGAAACAGTCGATGTGGACTAAACATACTGTCAACTGTTGTTATAAATGTTATAATGTTTTGAGAAACAAACCCATTACGGGTATATAAAGAGCAGAATAAAACAATAGTAATCTGACTAGAGGCGTCCATACGTCTCTTCCATCCAGTCCATTCTCCCGTGTTCATCCATTAGCAGGAAACCTTTGGCTCTTTCACGCTCGACCACAAAAGTATCGTACGCTTTCACGAAGACAGTTCGGCTGACTCCTGGTATGGATTTGAGAGCACTATACACGCTCTTCAAAATAGCATCATCCTCACTTTTATCAGTTTTCAGCAAGTGGGTCCTTTCAAACCCATCTCTTATTTGCATCATTGTTTCACAAATAACATCCAGCGAGGAAGACAAAGTTGCCTTCTTCCACTTTCCGTTCCTTCCTGATGATGAGGTAGGAGTTTCTTTACTGCTCGCAGTGGAGTTGTTGGCATTGACGGGACTTTCGTCCACCACGGGACTACCATCATCGGGCATGTCAAAACAATCTTCATCAGCATCAAGCTGCTGAATAGAGTCATTCAGCGGGTGTCCCTCTTCAACCTCAGCGGGAGTTGTGGTGGCATTCCCGTCAGCAATATCATTGCCAACAATGATGGCCAACTCGTTATAATAAAGGAAGGGCATCCTCTTGTACATTCTAGCACTCTTCATATCCTTTCTCTGCACATGCGTATTACTCGATGGGTTAAGCTCATATTAATCATTTAGAATATGCATGCAATGTTGCTTCAATGAGAAGAGTGCGAACTAGAAAGAGAATCCTACCTCCAGAATAGTTTTCCACACACTATCATCAGCGTCAACTGATTGAGTGCTCTCGTTCCAAGCAAAACCACTCGAGTTTCGTAGTTCCCTCATCATCCTAAAAGATGCCTTCCAGGTTTTCAATTTATTCTTAAAGTGGTCCTTGGAGAGAGTCAAATTCATTTGAGCATTGAACTGACGTTCAATGGAAGTCCAAGCTTCTTTTTTGAAGCCCCCTTCAGCCTTGCGGCCCAGCTGGACTTGCTCCAATCAACTTTCTTTCCATTTCCTTGGTCCACGTTTGCTTCTTTGGAGTAGAAGCGGGTATTTGGCTAGGCTGTACCGATTCCTCCATGCTTCGCATGAGATCAATATACGAGGCCATACTATGGATATAAACAAGATGGATAAAATGAAAAGTATCAGCATATCATGTGTAAAATGCCTTAGGCTCATATGAATATAAATGGCTGCAACAGCATAAATAGCCCCATATGAATATAAATAACTGGAAATACAATTTGGAAATAAATATAGATAGCTGTAACAACAATTTTCATATGACAATGAGGCATTTTATACTGATATGCGGTCCATCTGATGTTGGAGCCTCATATGAATATGAAATGCTAGAACATCACATGAACAAGAAATGTGAAACATATTTGAACAACATCTCATATTCATATGACGTAACGCCACGTGAGTATGAAATGTGGAACAAAATATGAACACCAATTCATGTTCATATGACATTGATAGTCTCTGCCTGAGATAGGCTTTCAGGTTAAACCAAGCATAAAACTTCCACGGAGAAGTACAACAAATGGAAACTCACAAAGAAGGTCGAAGGGAATCGCTAAGCACTTAAAGGTGCACATTAACATCAGAAAACATCCCACAATTTTGGAATGAATCTAGATATGTTTAACCATGCAACAAGCAAAGCTGCCAAACATTAGCAGAGCTGTCTGCGGATTCTTGCTGAACATTACTGAACCATGAAACTACCGCAGAAAAGTCCTTGGATGACTTGAAAAGTTGAAACCCACAATTTTATCAGTAGATTTAATGATTTGAAAACAGGAAGCAATTTATATTCATATGAGGTCCAATACATATGAAATGCTGCATTTGCCCAAATTAAAACACATTCTATAAACTGGTCAGGTCCGGCAAATGCTCAGGCTTACAAAGAGCTCATAGTTATACATACACAAATTTGAAACTCATAGGGACACTCAGATGTTGAGATTGAGATTGACATACTAAAAATTCAGATGTTGAGATTGACATATTAAAATAAAGCTAATAGAGCTGATAGGCTTAAAAAAAGTTCTGAAGTTGGAAGCTCATAGGGAAACTCAGATGTTGAGATTGACATACTAAAATTTCAGCTCCATGCTTCTGCAAAAGCTATAAGGAAACTCTACATTATTAATTATTAAATGTGGATAAAGAGAAGGAAAAGCTTGCTACAGTCAACTAGACTCATCAACAGCCCAAACTCTGCTATAGTTGTGAATGGGTGTGATGTTACTGCTGAAGTAGTTGCTAATGTGGTTGTATTTGTACAGGGTTATGAGCCTATTGCTGAAGCTGCTAGAGTTGAAGCTTAGAGATTATATCAATGTGATGAAAGAGAAAATTTTGGAGTAGGATGAGGTTATACTCCTATGAATACTGATATGAGGTCCATCCGATGTTGGAGCCTCATATGAATATGAAATGCTAGAACATCACGTGAACAAGAAATGTGAAACATATTTGAACAACATCTCATATTCATATGTCGTAACACCATGTGAGTATGAAATGTGGAACAAAATATGAACACCAATTCATGTTCATATGACATTGAAGCAATTTATATTCATATGAGGTCCAATACATATGAAATGCTGCAGTCATTCCATCTTCCACCTAAATAGGTGGAATTTGGATTTAAATGCATCATTTGACCTAATTAAAATGCATTGTATAAACTGGTCAGGTCCGGCAAATGCTCATTTGAAAATAATTAACCCCAATTTATACCTTGTCGGGTCCGCAGTGCCAACTGCCAAATGCACGAAGATGCGATTACACCGCAGTTTATACCTTGTCGGGTCTGTCAAATGCCCATTTATATGTTGATCAAATATGTTTCACATTCCTTGTTCATATGATGTTCCACCATTTCATATTCATATGATGTTCCAACATAGGGAGCAATGACCATTTACATAGTCATTACACTAACTCCATTACAATGATAAGCATACAAGTTTCTGGATTCGATTGTGTGAGTTTTTTTCATCAACGTTTCGGATCACACTCCGTGATCCATCATCACTTTTTACTTTCCATTTTCACACTCTCTATTCCTGATGATGGATCACGGAGTGTGATCCGAAACGTTGATGAAAAAAACTCACACAATCAAATCCAGAAACTTGTATGCTTATCATAATGGATTGTGGAAATCTGTTCTTGTCCATTACAATGCATGGTTTATATGCGTTTGATAAGTTCACACAGAAATCATGCATCACAACTTACAGCAGCAAGATATCTATAAATGTGCACTTAACTGAAACTGATTCGTTAAACCATAATCAATGTCATACGATATAATCTACAGTGATTACACTATCTACAAATTAAAATGCGTTGTATAAACTGGTCAGGTCCGGCAAATGCTCGTTTGAAAATAATTAACCCCAATTTATACCTTGTCGGGTCCGCAGTGCCAACTGCCAAATGCATGAAGATGCGATTACACAGCAGTTTATACCTTGTCGGGTCTGTCAAATGCCCATTTATATGTTGATCAAATATGTTTCACGTTCCTTGCTCATATGATGTTCCACCATTTCATATTCATATGATGTTCCAACATAGGGAGCAATGACCATTTACATAGTCATTACACTAACTCCATTACAATGATAAGCATACAAGTTTCTGGATTCGATTGTGTGAGTTTTTTTCATCAACGTTTCGGATCACACTCCGTGATCCATCATCACTTTTTACTTTCCATTCTCACACTCTCTATTCCTGATGATGGATCACGGAGTGTGATCCGAAACGTTGATGAAAAAAACTCCCACAATCGAATCCAGAAACTTGTATGCTTATCATAATGGATTGTGGAAATCTGTTCTTGTCCATTACAATGCATGGTTTATATGCGTTTGATAAGTTCACACAGAAATCATACATCACAACTTACAGCAGCAAAATATCTATAAATGCGCACTTAACTGAAACTGATTCATTAAACCATAATCAATGTCATACGATATAATCTACAGTGATTACACTATCTACATCACAACTTACAGCGGCAAGATATCTAAATCCTATTAACTTTATCTTCTAATCCTTTCAAAAATCTACAGTCAATAGACTAACTACATCACAACTTACAGCAGCAAGATATCTAAAAAACTATAATCAAGTTCAAGCAACATAATCTAGAAAAAACTATATAGTGACAATATGTCTTGCCGTACATGACGGTTATAATATCCGAACAGCGGACACGATGGAACATAACAGATAAATTGTGCATAACATCAGTTCAATCTACAGTCAATGTTCTAGAAGTTTATTCTCTAGCTCTATAATCTTCCCACATCTTATTTGCTAGGTCATCTCGAAATTGTGCCCACTCATTTCGGTCCTGCTGGGACATCCCATATGTCTCGAGCAGTGGGACATCAATCCCATCACGATCATCTTCTTCTACGATAGGGTCTACATCTGGAAGACCATCCATCACCGTAATGAAATTGTGGATTATGCAACAAGCTAAAACAATATGGGCTTGTGTCATGATACCATAAGTTGTTGCACGTTTCAGAATTGGAAAACGCATCTTGACAATGCCAAATGCACGCTCTATTGCATTCCTAATAGAGGAGTGTCGGTTGTTAAACAACTCTTTAGCACATGTTGGTGGGTTGTGTGTTGAGAACTCTTTATGGTGATAGCGCGTACATCGATAAGGAGCAAGGAATCCAGGTGCATTTGGATATCCAGCATCCACTAAGTAGTATTTCCCTACATAGACAAAGCATATTGTTAAATCTCGAAGCATGAAGACTGGCTAGAGGTATGTTAAGTGTCATTGGGCTCACCTGGGGGAACCACAAGTGGATCTGCTCTAGACAGAGCTGATGCCAACACACGGCTATTTGCAGCAGACCCTTCCCAACCCACAAGGCAGTATTGAAACCTATAGTCTAAGGAACATACACCCATAACATTCTGCGATAGGTTCCCTTTTCTGTCACGATATTTACTCTGCAAATCGATATCAACGGTGACTGGAATGTGGGTACCATCAATAGCTCCAACACAATCCTACAATACAATATGATGCACCAGGAAAATGTATGCTCAAGGTAGAATACGAGAAAGGATGTAAACCCAAACCAAAAATATGTACAAATACACAATATACCTTGAAGTACGGATCAAAACGATCCCTCCCAACAATCTCAGGAGGAGTTGCCATACTAGGTGGTTTGAAATAATCCCGGTGAAGTTTCAAGATAGCTGGCAAAATCTTGTGGAAGTATCGACTGACTGTCTCTCCCGAGTGCCCAAAATTATGGGCAATCTTGCGGTTCCTGAGATTGTGCCCAAGTGTGTGGAGGAACATCACTAGCTGTTCCTCTACCGTAATGTGCATCGTATCTTTAACCCCTCCATTTCGCCTTAGAATTTTAGCTAGCTCAAAGAAGGCAGCCCTACTCATCCGAATCTGATCGCGACAATCCACATTGCTGGAATGAACAATGTCACGCCAATATGTATTTCCTCTTCTTATTCGTCTACCCATTTGACTACCTTCACGGGCTAAGGCTACTTTGGCCACGGCAAGGAAAGCACAAACAACAATGAGAAGATGTGCATGCAATGTCTTCAGGACAATGCGTCCCTGGACTTCTAGATTATCAGTAGGATCCATATGTGGCCTAAAATGGGGACCGATACAATATCAGTATACAAACATACATCCATACAATGATACGTACATACATACATACATACACACATACACATGTAGATATGTACATACATACATACATACATACACACATACATATGTATGTACATACATACATACACACACACATATTGTGTATGTATACATACATACACACACATATTGTGTATACATACATACATATGTACATATGTACGTACGTACATACATACATACACACATATGTTAAAATTAGTCCACATACGGACCACAGCAATCAATATATAGCTATATTCTGCTTGTCAATTTGGCGTTGAAAATAATTATTTCAAACCGATATATGTCTGTTCTATATAGCAAAAGCTTGAAGTTGCTGAAGCTCAAGATGGTAATGCCCACTTGAAAAAGAAATTAATATTTGGGTTTTTTTGTTTCGATTGTGTTATGTATACATGCAAAACACACACAAACTAGTTAGGAAAGACTCAATCACACTAAATTGACCATAAGATATAGTCAGTACCCAGATTTTGTAAGATTACCCCCAACTTCATACATACATACACACATATGTACATACATACAACTTCATACGTACATACATACATACACACATATGTTAAAATTAGTCCACATACGGACCACAGCAATCAATATATAGCTATACTCTGCTTGTCAATTTGGGGTTGAAAATAATTATTTCAAATCGATATATGTCTATTCTATATAGCAAAAGCTTGAAGTTGCTGAAGCTCAAGATGGTAATGCCCACTTGAAAAAGAAATTAATATCTGGGTTTTTTTGTTTCGATTGTGTTATGTATACATGCAAAACACACACACAAACTAGTTAGGAAAGACTCAATCACACTAAATTGACCATAAGATACAGTCAGTACCCAGATTTTGTAAGATTACCCCCAACTTCATTATGCACATTAAGATTCAATTCTTACAATCAGATATCCTCATACTCACTAAGTAGAATTTAGAACCTATTTTTATTCTCATCCAAATATGTGTTTACAGATTTAGGTCTTTTATATGATGCTCTATTTTATATAGTATTTATCACCATTCCATAGCTTTGAGTAATTGCACGACTGCAACCCATTCATGCAACACGATTATTCGATTGTTGAGCATCGGATGGATAGTTTTAATAGAGCAATCTAAGTTTTGAAGCAGAGAGCAATCTAAACCCTTGAGTAACATGATAGTAACGATTATTCATGCAATCGAAGTTATAAACCCTTGTGGGTAATATTCATGGAGAGCTAGAACAAACAAAAACAAAAACCCCCTTTTTTAACCAAAAATTCATAAAAAACAAAAACCCCTAACAAACAAAAACCCTGTCTTACCTGCTAACGCTGTCTCTCCGCAGTCAAACCGTTGATTTCCTCTATTCCTCTTTGAAAGCGATTGCAAGTTTTCAAATGTCCGCAGTCAAACCCTTGATTTCCTCTCTTGCATCTGCATTTTTACCCATCTGCGTTTTTACCCAACACGGTATAAATTGCGCTATCGTGCATTTCACTGTGGACCCAACACGGTATAAACTGCACTATTGTGCATTTCACTGCGGACCCGACACGGTATAAACTACGCTGTCGTGCATTTCACTGCGGACCCGACACGCGATTCACATCTTCGTGCATTTCCTAATGGCATTGCGGACCCGACCAGTTTACAAAATGCATTTTAATTTGGGCAAACGAGCATTCGACGGACCCAACTAGTTTGTAAAATGTGTTTTAATTTGGGCAAACGAGCATTTGTCGGACCCGACCAGTTTATAAGATTCATTTTAATTTGGTCAAATGATGCATTTAAATCCAAATTCCACCTATTTAGGTGGAAGATGGAATGACTGCATTTGACCAAAATGGTCATTTGCATCTTCCAATTCTGGATGTTCATATTTGGAACCAAACAAGGAAGATGGGGGCAAATCCGGGATATGAGCTAGGAATGCTCATTCCGGCCCCCATCTTCCAGCAACCAAACAGGGCCTTAAAGTTTCTGATGCAAATCTGGAATGCACTTCTTAATGAAGGAATTTTGCTTTCCATGCTGGAAACTTGTACATCTCCATTCTGATTTTGATTCATGCGTCTAACCCGATTTATATTGAATCTTCTTCTGCTCTGCTCTGATAGAAATCACAGCCTTCTGCTCTTTAATTTGTTTCTGCACTTTCATCTACAAATTTGCCTTTAAGTACTTCTGATTCTGACTTAATTATGTTTGTTTCTGCCTTTAGTTTGTTTTGAAATCTAGGGCTTTAATTTCTGATATTCTGTAGATTCGCTTTTCTCGTTTTGATCTACTAGGTAAGTCACATTTGGTTCTGCTTTGCATCATGATTTTGTTTCTCTGCTGAAGTTTCGCCCTAAATCTGGAAAATTTTGCCTTCATATGATCCAAAATCACCTCTATACCTGACAAGGGGGTCGGCCAAATCTTGTGTTCTTTTATTTCCCTCCAAAATGATTTTCTTTGTGTTCCACTTACCTATTATTAAGGTTAGCTCCAACATGTTTCAGTTTTTTCATTTGTTCGCAAGTTGGCCCTTTGTTTGTTCAAATCCGCCTCGATTAGATGGTATAAATATAAGTTTGGGTGCTCAAACCAAAGCTCATGCCACACATTCTAAAACAAATTCTTCCTTGAATTAATCTGCTCTTGAATTTTATCCAATTCACCTCTGAATTCAAATGGATTTACCAACTCAGATCTGGAATTCTAACTGACGTCTTGAACCTGATTTTACATTTCCCTTTACAAATTCGCAACCTTTGTTGATAATTCTGATTTAATTTTGATTGGAATCTGAGTTTTTAATTTTCTGGTACTTCGCCTCTCTGCTAATGCAAATTCGTATTAAATCTGGAAGTTGTAACCTTTCGGTCTGATTTCCCTGCACTTAAACTGCTTTGATTTCAAATTCTGTAAATTTCTCCATCTCATGCTGAAGCTCACCCTCTTCTGCCTTAATTCGCTTTGAATCCTTATTTAGTTCGCCTTTCTTTTGATGGAATTTGTACTTAACTAATTAAATTCGGTTTTGAAATGTGGATTCTTCCTTGGTGAAAATCATCTTTGACTGCTGGAAATCACCCTTTACTTGTAATTTGATTTTCACCCTTCTGTTGGAGTTTGCACCTTTAGGCCTGGTCGTAGTTCACATCTGCTGGGAAGTTGCTACTGATTTGTGCTTGAGTGATTACGAACCAATGTTTTCCCTCTCTTAAATATTGCGATTCCATAAAGGGTTGTGACCTATTTACCTCAAGGAGTTCCAACCATATCAGCAATTGATTTAAATTTATGAATTTGCATTTAAAATCCTTCTTTCATGAGTGCCTAGCTTGGGAATTAGACATGGCCAACCTGCTTTGCCTCATTTACATTTTGCATTTAAAATTGCCCTCCAAAGGTTGCTGATTTCATATGGATCTGAATTTCAAACAAAATGTGGGCAATTTTATTAATTATTTTTGCCTTAAAATGTACTCCTCAAAGGGTGGAAATTCGACCCACACAAGGAAGAGTGGAAAATTGCACCCTACAAGGAAGTTTTTTGATAAAGAGTGGAAAGTTGACCTCCACAAGGAAGAGTGGAAATTCGCCCATGACAAGGAAGTTTTTTGGATCGAGGAGTGGAAATTCGACCTCCACAAGGAAGATTTTTTCTCAATGAGTGGAAATTTGACCTCCACAAGGAAGAGCGGAAATTCGACCTTTAGAAGGAAGATTATAATTACCTTGTTTTTTCCTCCTTTTTCGTCCTTCCTTTTCTTCCTTGTTTGGAGGGTCAAAAATCGTACCGCACAAGGAAATTTTGTCATAACAAAGGGTGGATTTCTTGGTTGACAAGGAAATTTTACTCTTCACCTTCATTTTTCCTTGTAAATTTTCCCTTAGAGTAAAAAATTGACTTCCACAAGGAAGATTCCACTTTAACTTCTTTTCTTTTAAATTTTCACTTGATTTTTCTTCAATTTCACAAGGTGGAAAAACGATACTTAGAAGGAAGATCTAATTTGCCTTTCCTCTTTCATCAACATTTAAACTCCAAGGGTGGAAATTTGAGAGGTACAAGGAAGGTTTTTGATTTCTAACTTGTCAAAGGGTGGAAATTCATAGTTGACAAGGAAAACCCAGTTTCACACCTTGAAACAAGCTTTCATCATTCAATTCTTGGTTTCAATTATCCTCCAAAGGGTGGAAAAATGACCCCTAGAAGGAAATTCATGAACTTAACTTACCTTGACTCAAAAAAGATGACTGCCAACATGGAATTCAACAATGAAATCCTGTACCATTCCATGCTGTTTTAGTTGGGTTAGTTCTTTAAAATATCATTTAGGATGTTTTTGATCAAATCTCGTGATGAGTTTTTGGGTAAATTCATCATAAGTAGTTATGTGTTGGTAGCCTTAGGTAACAAGGACATGGTGCCACCAATCATGGGTTGTTCTTGTTAAGTGGAGCACAATGAATTAAATGGCATTTTCTTCCACCATGGGGCTAAGTGAAACACAGGTGTCTAACTTTTGTGAATTTCCTAGATCCATCAAAGTTAGGAAGGGTCATCTTACCTACTCTTTCTTTTAAGTCTTTATCGGGTTGCCCTCTTCTCCTAGTAGGGGCAACTTGTGTTTTAACATCACAATAGTTCCTAAAGGAGACGTTCCTCCTAGCTTCTGGTTTTACTCTTGAAATACTTCCATAGGTTCATCCACATCATCACAGGTTGGGTTATTTACTTCATCATCTATTATGTTTTATTCCCTAGGTAGGGAGGTCTTGGTGGTCTAGGTGTTGATGCCCTTGTTGGGTTGTTATTTTCAGAGTGGTTGGAGTTGGTTTCTCTCCCAATGGTCGGGTGGGATTTAGAGTTATTGCGATTCATGTTTTGGATGGCTTGGAGGAGAAGTTGGGTTGCTTTTTCAATTTTTTCATTTTTCTTTATGAGAGTTTTGTTGGCTTGCTCTAGGAAGGCCCTCATTTCATTGCCCATTTGTTTGTTCATGGTGGATGTATGCTTCTTCCTTTCTCTTTCCAAGGCCCTTTGAGCCCTTTGGTTATTTTTTATTAACTATTCTCTGTCCCTTAGGCTGGCAGGAATGTTTCTCTGATACTAATTGTAATGTCCCCTTCTAGATTTATCCTATAATTTTCCTTAGAATCACAATTGCAACAAATTAGGGTTATATCTTTACCAAGTAAGATATCTCTTTTAGACAATATGAGCTGGGATTTAGACCGTGCAACCATAACCAAGGGTATGTATATACACACACTTTCAATTATTAAGTTTAGTTAATAACATGTAATAGTCTTTAAATCAACATATATACAATATTTGTAGGAAGAAGCATGATAGGTCTGCCTGTGGCCATCCCACAATAAGCCCAAGAGGGGACACTCGCCCTCTTGGTCCCATTGGCATGCAACATGGACATCTACTCATGGCGGTCTACCCAGTGAGGTGCTTGTACATTCTTTCCTATCCATGTCTCGTCCCCTAAGGTCAATAATCTATCATGGTAGAGTCGGAGAGGAGATCATAATAGGGGGCTCTTTGATCGTCCTATCTAAGCCCAAGAGCATATCTTTGCTCTCTTGGTCCTAGTGGCAGGCAACATGGACATCCACTCGGGCTGGCCTACTTAGATGGCAATCTTGTACTTTCTCCTCATCCTTACACCTTCTTTTTTCCCTACATGAAAGGGGATTACAAACAAATTTATTAATAGACATGCATTTTATATCCAATCATACATGTATCTATATAAAGGCATGAATGTTGACAAATAAAGCATAGGCAATATGTATACCACAAGACCAATTATTAAGATTGTTAGATGCTGTTATAACAGGTATGAAATGATCAGAAATTTGTTGCTTTCGTATGCCTGATCTGGGTGTTCTCTTCTTGAGCGATGGCTGTATTTGCTTCTATTTGATGATTTTCTGTTTATGATTACTTCCTTAGGAAGGTCGATGTGCCTTGGAAAATGATTGCTTGTTCATTCGATGCCATTCTCCAAACAATATGTTTTCCCTTTTATATTTTACCGACGCCTGTTCATGAAGGGAGGCATCCCTTAGAAAGAGATAAGTGCTCTAGTAGATATGACCCTTGGTTAAATTCTGCCTTTTAATCGTAATTGTTTTTTGTTTATTTCTAATAAGAGTTGCCCTTCTTTAAATTGCTGTTTTTTAATACAATTGCTACCTTGAATAAGCATTGCCTTCATACACGTCTGCTGCCTTTGACTTTCTCAAAATATGATCTCTGTTTCATGATTTGTGGCTTTTGGAAATTGTGATGTCTTATGCATAAGACAATTTTCTATTGATTTGGGCGAGATTGCATTAGTGCTTAGGTGGGGGAATGACAGCTACCTATAGAAGGCTATATAAGTGATCATATAGCTTAAGGGTTATGCTAGCCACAAGTTGGCTATGCATATCCCATTCCAATGAATGGGTTAAGGACATAGCATGCCTCCCTTTTAGAGAAATGTTGTCCTCAATGATAATCAATTGTGGATGTGTTTGCAACTTTGCATAAATTCTTAATTTTTCCATTTGATCAAATATTCTGGGATCACCCTTGTGCTTAGCCTCTTTGTACATGTTTGAAGGATACCCTCAGATTCCAAAACCATTTTCCCCTCCTTCTCAAGGTCTAATAACTTATTATGAGTTACAACTCTTTGTTCTATAGCCTTTTCTAAACATAAAACATGAACGTCTGGATGCATTTTTGTTGACATAGGTAACTCCAATTTGTATGTTGCACTACCAATCCTTTGCAAAACCTTATATGGACCATAATAACTGGGTGCAAGCATGTTATCCTTCTTTTTTCGTTTTAATGACATTTGATTATATGGCTGTAATTGCAGAAATATCTAATTCACTACTTCAAACTTTCTTTCACTACGTTGTTGATTTTCTTGTTGCTTCAATCAGTTTTGTAATATTCCCAATTTCTCCCTGAGGCTAGCATATACTTCTTTTTGATGCTGAATGCATTTTTTAATTGTTTAGACCTTTGGGTGTGTTTGCACTTTGCAATGAGAGGTGATCGATGGTAGGATGGTACCTATACAGTACCAAAAATGGAGACATTTTGGATGAACTGTGGAAAGAAGTGCTTTACCACCATCCTGCTAGTTGTCGCCATTGCATCTATCTCTCTTGTTTATCCAAAACAAAACACTGAAGAGAATCCTCAAAGCACTTGTTGACCACCTTGGGCTGTCTATCTAACAGGGGATGATACAATGAATTACAAACCCACTGAGTGTCCAAATGTGAATAAATCAAGCACTTGTTGACCACCTTTGGCTGTCTATCTGATTGGGGATGATAGAATGAATTACAAACTCATCGAGTGCCCAAATATGAATAAATCAGCCCAAAATTTACTTCTAAATATAGGGTCATGATCACTTACTATGACATTTTTTTAGAGTCCCATGCACTTTCTAAATATTATCCCAGGTAGTTTCTAAATAGTATTGAGAAAGCTTGTTGCTATGATGCTTGCTGCAAATGGCTTTGAAAAAGCACAAAAATGTGTGTATTTGGATTAATCAATCCACAACTACCGCGATGATAACTTTTCCTTTAGACTTGGGCAACCCTGTGATGAAATCCATCAATATCTCCTCCTCCTACCTTTGGCTTGGACTATGTTATGTCCCCATCCAAAGGTTAGTTCTTTGAGTGTAAAATCCCTTACTGGATCCAACCAAACTTGCTAATATTTTGTCTGCTACAGAATAGAAGTAGTGGCAATATATATAAAAATATACTATGAGTTCCCACAAATGAATACATTCAGAAATTCAACCAGGTTTAACTCAGATTTGCAACAACTGTATTTATTTTGCCTGCAGTCTTTGAATTTATTTGCCAAAATTCTTGTTTGACACTCACGGTATTTACAGGGAGTGAAAGGAAACAACAAGTTATCTTTTGTATTTGCCTCTCAATACAATTACCAATAACGTTGGTGCCTTTATTAAGATTACATAAGATTACTGTATTTTCAGGAAAGGAAATATTTGGTGCACCTGTTTTGATGCAATCATATCCCCAACAAGTAGTTGTTGGTGGAATTGTTAGGCTGTGGAAAATCCCTGCGATTTCAGTTATTGCTATTGTGTCACAAAAACTGACGGAAACCCTTCTCAAAGGAGACAACATTACAGTCCTGTTCCTGTGTTATTCTGAAGGCCAATGGCATCATAAGAAGACGATTCTTATTCCTTCCCAACTTCCGCTACAAACTCCTTCGTTCAACTCTTCGTGTCTCTGCTGCGAAGAGGGTGATATATCCCGATGTCGGGTTTGAGACTTTGACACACCAACACACCTGCGCTGCGCAGGGATTGCTTGGAACATCTTCCGCTATCAATGTAGTCGGGAAAGTCGCTGAATCATGTTTCCCAGTGTGAGTGACTCATATCATACGCACTGCTCTTATTTCCTTCTTCCAATTGCAGGTGATTAACTCATATAAATCTCATATTTTACCATTCACACCATTTGCATATATCCTCCAATCACGTGCGATTATCTCTGTATAAACTCTTGGTATCACTTAGGCCAAATCTTCCACTGGCAAAGGTGACCACGGGACTAATCACGGGGCTAAACCCGATAACAAAACTTTACATTAAATTTTCCAACCTTTTCCTTTACTCCCCAACATCCTCCTTAAAATCCCTTATTATTTCCAGTAACTCAGTTCCTGTGAGGAACTTCTTTTGCAACCATTCTTTTAATTATTAAATATTAGTTTATATTAAGAACACTAACATTAAATAATTAATATTTATTGAAAATTCTAATAATTATTTAATATTAGTTTATATTATAAAACTAATAATAAATAATTATTATTTATTGAGTCATTATTTTGGGACATTACATTGAGACCCTCCAAATTTGGGAAGTCTCCCATGGAGACGAATTTGGAAGTAAAGATAGATATAGAGGAATACAATCTATATGTCGAATACACAAGGTTGATTACAAGTAGGGTTGATAAAAAACAAGGATCTTACCAAAGGATATATTGATACAATAAAAGTGGAAAACACAGATTGATCAAAGTCCGTAGAGGTTGTCAGATACGTTTATCATAGTCTCATTACTAACATTTCATAAGAAGCCATTCTATCATATTTGTGTGCGGGAGGTGCTTGGAGTCGTCGTCTCCACATGATTACACAAATTACAGAAAGTCAGTCGAAAGAATACAACAACTTGAACAGCACCTTCTCCCATCTTTGCTAATGTACTCGTGAAGGAGATGTATCTATTGTGCTGAGGTGGCAATCCAGTCTGAGCAATTTGGTTAGCATAATTATAAGATGGAGTCAATAACAAAGGACAATATCAACTATGACAAGCATATAAGAAAGTGGCGAGTTGTTGATTATTTCCGCTATCCTAGAAGACCAATCAAGATCAAGATGTGACTATTTCTCCACATCAATGAGTCTGCGATTAATTGGTAACCGATATAATTAAGAATTGCAGATGTGACTATTGCTCCATCTCAATGAGTCTGTGATTAATTGGTAACTGATATAACTAAGAATTGCAATAGAACGTATGGTTGTCACTGCTAATAGTTTGAGCCTTCAAGAGGAAACAATACGATCAAGTTTTTCATTAAATCGAGCCCAATGATATTACCGAGAAGTTTAGCTATCTCCCATGCTAAAGAAAAGGATACAATGATATTAAATAAGCGATGTCTCAAGGAACTACAATCTCCTTCCTCGGCGATCAAGGAATTCATAAGGACAAGACATGATAATATATTAGTATTGTTTGGGAAGAAAGACAACAGCAAGACATTGTTAGACACTAAATAATTCATTAGTTGACAATTGTGAAAGGAATCAATAAAGTCTCATAAAGTATTGCTACTTTGGATTAGAATAGTGATGTATAGTGGTTTAAGACAACAATGACAAACCGAGGAATACACTATTGATAATAAATTGAGAAGTGGTAATATTAAGACCACCAATCATTGATATAAACAACTAATGTGATAAACACCAATCAGGATTTAATCATGGAAAGGTGTGACTAGAGACACATCTCATTTATTACAACTCATGGAAGAAAGATGACATAAAAAGGCATTCTCTTCATTCATTTCAATCACGCATTCATAACCCTTTTATATATTATCCTATTTGGATCTGCTCATATCAAGCAATTGCCTTCTTGGCATAATTCGGTTGCAGGAGTCTCAGTATATATCAGAGACAGCACCATTGTTGCAAGCACAAATTGATAAGATCAGACACATCATCATTGTATTTGTTGCAAGATTATAATATCTATCATTGGCAGAGTCAAAATATCATATTTGAGATAGCAATTTGATTGCTTTAGGTGATTTTGTGTTACCTTTCATTTCAAACAGTAAAAGATCAATTCAGAAATAACAATCTAATCGCTATAAGCTATTATAGACAAAGTTCATAGCACACTCTCCATTGACAAATCAGAAAAGGCTAATATCTTTAGCATTGGATATATAGATCAACTTGCCTAATCATCATCATTTATATCAGTGATCAGTATCTTATATTTCTATTGTTCTTTGAATAATTATATCATTATTAATATACCTATCTTATCAATTGCATTCATAAGTAGTAATTCATAGTAATATATGAGGACTTGAAGTAAAGAAGTCTCTTGCCATTTGGATTGCAACACAATTGTCCCTGTTTCCCGACTTAGCCAAAAAGGGGATATGACAGACTAAATAAGGTTTGCGGAATACCTGAGGTCTTAATTGTCTCCCCTTTATATTGTTGGTATACCATGCCTTCTGCTACAAATTTCTAAACTTCACCTTTGAGCCCATTTGAAAAAAAGTCTTGCTTTATTCTATAACAAGTCTACAAGAATTTTGAGTACCACTTTATTGGAGAAGCATGTAGTTCTGCCAAAAGATTAAACTTAATGGTTTGAGTTCTTACATAGGTACAACCTCCCCTTGTATTATGAAGCATTTCCTTCCCACGCAAATTTGTTTGACACACTTAAATCTTGTTGGAATTTCTAAATGAGAGTTTGAGTATCAATGTCCTTTTGTCATTCTTCTTGTACCTCGTTTACTCAATCTGATTGCAATATGGACATGGCATATAGTAGTGACTTAGTGGGTTCATTCTTTAAAGGTGGAAGATCAGCTAGGACATTCTCCTTTCCTTAAATATATGATCTCAACGATCTCAAACGGACCTTTACGAGCCACTCAACTCGCCTTGTTTCCCTATAACCGTTTCGACAACTCAATTGGTCATTTGTACTCTAGGGTCATATCTAGGCAAGGTTCGATTTTGGGAAATCAATTGACAACATGGTATACGGGGTCATACCATGGGTGTGAATATGCCAATCTGACCATGAGGATAATGGGTGTCCAAAACACCAATTCATTTTTGAATAGCCTAAGCAAAACTACTCTCTGTGGTAAATGCGCAGCTATGCAAAAGACATGCACAGGAGGCAAAAAACATATGCACAAAAGATATGGAACTATGCAAAGAAAATATGGATGTATGCACAAAATTGAGGTCAGGGTCAAGAACTTAGGAAAATAAGGGTCTAGGGCTTGAATACTTAGTTTTCGATCGTTGTAAAGTCAATTGTCAACCCATTAGGTATTAGAGACATACAAGGATATCAGATACACCTTTAACAAGGGTAAAGCAACATAATTACATTAATTTACATCCATGAACCTACGCTACTCAAAGAGAATCCAATATACACAACATTTAACATACAATTGAGACCATCAAGTCCTAAGAGGTAGATACATACAATCAATGGCTACATATTATACCAATTAGATGTTCGCATAAACATTATCTATGCTATCCAACTAATCACCACCATTCAAATGCAAGTGAGCAAGTATACATATTTTCCGGATAACAACTTCTTGATACAATGCAAGAATTGATTCAAGGATACAATGCCATGAGTCACAAGTCCATAAAGGGCTTTATGTGCTATCTAGGACCGCTCGACACCTACTCACCGATCCCCAACGGTGGTTGGTCACACCAGTCGACCACGAGGAACCCTCAAGCCCTCTCCCACCGTGCTCATGGAGATAACCATGCGGCCCATACACACAAGAAAGGAACACACACAAGTGAAACCACAACACAACACAATCCACATGAGACATGGTCACACTTAATACTAGTCATCACACACACTCATCCGAGTGTACCAAAAACAAGTTCAAAACATAAACACCATGCAAATTACAAGAATCAACAACACATATCCACTGACTCACTGATGAATTGAGTGGGTGCATAGTTCAAGAATGGGAGTGTCATCTCATGTCCACCTAGCCCATGTGGCGCTAAGCAATCCTCTCACGGAGACGAGGTGCTTGACGTGCCAGAACGTCTTGGCCCTTCTCCACTATGTCCTTGGCTAATGAGAGCCTACAAGGCATGTAGGAGGAATCACGGTAGCCGGTATACCCAAGTCCACATATCCATACTTATCTTGATTAAGTGTTCAACCCCATTAGTTTTATTTATATTATCACTCGATTAAGGACTTTGCAATGGATTACCCTGGTGGCCCCTTTGTGCCCTGATCCCCCAATTAAGAGCCACTCCCACAAATGGCTTCATATCCACTCATGTTCACACACACATGGCAATTTGATGAGGTCTCTCACATCCATACATGCATGGGGGATTTACGACATGTCCCTCGGCAATTGTATACTTGTCCCAACCATGCGGGGGTAACTTCAAGGACATACACAAGGTCTAATTTCACAAATCAAGCATGCCCATAGCATAATTGAGACCTCACAACGGTGGAAACACAAACAAAAACATCCATGCATTTTCCATTGCCCTCACATGAACACTACAATGCAATTACATAAAGCAAAATCCATTCAAGACCCACAAAAACCTAAAACTTGGATTTGGGGCATACCCAAGCCAAAATTCACCAAAAATTCAACTTTCACATATCAAGAAAATATGGAAACCCATTTGCCCTCATACCATGCACATGCCAAAAACACATTTAATTCATCCAAAAGTGCAAGTATGAAAGGTCCAGCCATGAATTCAAATAAAAACCCTCAGTAACAAGCAATACAAGCAAAATAGCAAAAAAGCTCCAATTCTTTTCCATAAATCTCTAAATTACCTCCATAGAATCCACAAATTAAACTTTAAGAACAATTTCAAGCAATGCAAAACGAATTTTAATAAAATATTGAAGAGAACAAGTGAGCATAACTTTCAATGGTCAAGAAAACCCTCCAAATGCTTAGAAAATGAAGCACATTTCACAAAAAGAGATGAAATTTTGAGGGGAAAGAAAACTCCACCTGAGAAATCCAATGGTTCAACACCCACAAAATCTTCTTACCCTCTCAAGCCAAATTCGAATTTATTATGTAGTTTTTAAGAAAACCTAAAATTCTTATAAAAGCAAGTTATGGAAATGAAGTAAAAGACACTTTTTTTTTCCAAAATCTCTAAAAAATTAAAATAAAAATACAAAATCTCAATAATCATGTTATTTCATCACCAATTAAATAAATACGAAAGCTCTCCAATTAAAATATTAAAGCCACAATATAATAAAACTCTATAGAAAACTAGTCGGTAACAACAATTACGACCAAACATTGACTGGTTCTACTAAATGACATAGACACACATGCCGAGCAGACGACTACGATACAAACTGGAGACTCCTCATAACACTCACACACAAATCATGCACATTGGAACAACCAAACGTTGCCATATTGCTTCTGGCGGGTGTTTTACATATAGGGGAAAACTGCCATCCAAAATCTGGAATGACAATTCTGGCTGAATACAAGTTGGCCACATGACTATCTCCTTATTTAACCATCGCCGGGGATATATATATATATATATATATATATATATATATATATTAGGCATGCTTAGACCTGCCAATTCAGGTGAAGCCGATTTCCGGTACCTGTCCACGTTAGTATGATAGCTGAAGCGTGCGCGCACACACACATATCATGACAACAATAACAAGAAGTGAAGGGGATTGAGACATCGTGTGGGCGTCACAAGTGAATAATTACGACTTTGTCCCTCTTCATACAAACACGTCATGCAGGATCAATAAGAAGCAGTAACATAAGGATAGCAGTAAATGAGCATCCGTAACTCATAAATAGGTAAGTAATCATTAACAATATCACAATGAAACATATTCAATGATCATATAACATAAACATGTCCATCACATCATTAAATCACAATATCATCAGATCTCTAACTAAAACAATATCATTAATCCCATGAAACATTATGCACATAAAGCCAATGAATCCATCAACATAGCACAAAAGATAGTAAACTAGATCATAGCAACATAAAATCACTTTTAGTCTTGAAATCAAAACATCACTATGAGGAATAAATGCATCCAGTCATCATCATATAACATCATGGCATCTACTGGCATACACATCATGCATATATGATCACTACTGAACCACCAGAATAATCATCTACTCACATCAGCAATAATAATGACATATGAACAAAACAATATATCAATAATCGAAGATAACACACAATAACACTCAAGAGTCTAGCTCAGATCAAAAGAATAAACACATAACAGGATGCAGACACAGTAGGCTCTACACTCTCAAGCTAATCTTATTTTGTATCTTCTTTATATTCACTTATATTATATTATATTATATTAATAAATATGTTCAGGCTATATGCCTTTAAAAGAAAAAAAAAACAAGCCAATTACAGTGGTGACATGAAAAAAGGGAAAAACCTGATGGTTTTACATATGAGTCCTTTCCACGGTTTTCACAACTTAGACGCCTATTTCAACATTGTAAAGTCTCATGCTATATAATAAATTTTAGCTTATTCATAGATAAATTCTTTAATTTTGTATTCAAACTCTATTTACAACAGTACAGATGATGTTCACAAGATTTGGTGGCACAGCACGTGTAAAGAAGTGTAGCATCAACAATTTCGGCACCAAAATTTAACTGTGAAGAAGCATAATTGGCACCAAAACATGTAAAATGTGTAACACAAGACTGAAGATTTGGTGCAAATATACAATGTTTGTGAAGATATAAACTATGATGCTCTGCAAATAGTGGAGAAGGCATTGAATCAATTTCATTAATTAGTGACTAGTAATCATGAAGTTAACTGTGTAGAAAGTTTGATTAATGTATTGAATGTGCAGGTGTGGTGCGATTCAGGATATCCTCGGTTGGTCCAAATGCCAGCAGAAATAGCCTTAACAGGAAAAATAAGCAAGCATTGTGCATGCCTCAAAGAGGATGAACTCAATAGACCAGGGGTGGAGTTGTACGTAGGCTGTGATCCTTTGGCATCTTTGTGCAAACTTTAAAGGATTTATTGTATTTCTCAACTGATCTTGTAGGACCAAATAAGAATCTTTGAAATTTGATATTTCTGTTAAGATTTGTGCTGCAATATTTGTCCATATATTCAAGTCATAAATTGGTTTTGCTTACATTCTGTTAGGGTCACTTTTGAATGTAGTCTCATTACTTGGGCAAGGCCATAGGAAAACTATTCATAAAATGTGCCCACTACGCTGTACCTGAGATATGTATGACACAAATGAGTGAATTGAGTGGTATGTCATTTTTAACTGAGGCTTATAGAAAGTTTGTCAAAATTATGAAACAAAGTAGCAGGACATGGAACACAGCAATGATACAAACTAGGAAGTCACTTTATTTAGTGCTTTTCAATTATATGGTTTAAATTGAGAATGGAGAAAGCTGCTGTAATGGCTTGATGTAAATATAAAAATGAAGCCAAAAAGTTTCCACTAGCATGTGATTAATATTACTTCAATCACATAATGCTTTTTTAATGTACACATGTTTAACCAACGAACTTCCAGATTTTACTGACATGTTGAGTAGCAGATATGACCACATTTAATGAGCTAGGAAAATCTGTATGGTGTGTTTTAATGTCTTTTACTACTGTGGCGTGAAGTTAATTTCTAAACAATTGTGGACTTAGAGAAGCAAAGAATTTTATGAACATGTTTTAACGAATACATCATTTACGATAAAGATGCTTTGAAACTGGAAGCTGCCAGTTGATCCCCAAAGTGCAAACTAATGGAAATGAGTGAGTTTTTCCATGAAATGAAAGTTACTGTACAACAATACTAGTCTTATCAATCTCAAGATGTTGAATGGTGGTGACTAAAACCACACTGATGAATCTTTAACATTTCATTTCCATCTCAATATGATCGTTATCTTGTAAACATTTCTTGTCTCAGTTTTTTCACAGATTTTAGGCTTAGCACTCATACATTGTGCACATGTTTCGTGTACAAATTCTGAATATAAATGCAGCTACATATTCTGAGTTGCAAATTGTGATCTTGTTGTGGTCGTGGCTCATATTTTGTTATTATTTGATTTAGTCACTATATCACAAGTTAACAGAGGAGAGGACACTGACTAGAAATCAAATGATAAAGGAAAGGAAAGGAGCTTTTATAGTCCATAATACCAGCCACATGTTTTTGGGCCTACATATGGTGAGAGTAATATGAGACTACCCTGTACTCCTTGCGCGAGTCACCTAATTGTGCTACAAATGAGGCATACATACCTTACACCCTATGGAATTTGAGCTTGTGACCTCTCTTTCTAGAGAACAAGCTCTCCACCACTAGGCCAACTCAGGCTGTATACCTATTAGATTTTGAAAATATAGTTAATTATGTTCACCTAGTGGATTTTGAAAATTTAGTTAACTCTTACATGCCAGAAGATCTATAGAATAGTACATCCAATTGCATCTTTCATAAGCATTGTGTCAAGGAGACAGATTAATATTTTCTTTTGTTTTTTAATAAAGGGTAAATAGGTTTTGATGGGCTCCTGAAAATTGGTATTATTAGTACCAGGAAAGTGGTTGAATTTGCTCCAGCTTTGATGGTATACACATCATGGCTTGGTATTAAACCTTAAAGCGATACACAGTTAAGTTTTAAGTCTTATGATGCTATCCATATATCAAAGCATCATATGGAAGGTCATGAAATGGAGCCCCAGCTTTCAATGATTGCTAGGTGCAAAGATCAAAATCTAGTTAGTGCCAGAATTTTTTTTGTCATTAGATAAATGTAGGATGCAAAATTGTAAATATTAGCAAATCAGTCCTTTATGAAACTACTTCACCTAGATATTGATAGACCATATCAATATTTTTGATATATTGAGCACACTAATCCATTAAACTCCAATATGTTGGCTTGCTACCATTATCTGTTTCTGTAAGTAGCATGCTTAAAGCAACCCAAAATATATTTTTTTCCAAATAAACAAAGATTCATTTAGCCACATTCACAACAAACTTGTTTAACTAAACCAAAACAAAGTATGTTGCCATATTTGGACACCTCTTTGTTAAAATGAACAGAATAAAGCAAGAGTAATATAAACCTGCATCAAATTAACAGAGATGAAAATGTCAAATACAAAGAAACAACAGATTTATGTGGTTCACCAACTTGGCTACAACACCAGGAAAATTGAGCTTAGCTTTCTCTTTTTATTAAGTTGCAGCGAATACATGAAGTTTTCATCAATCACAACTAAGTTAGCTTGCACAAGTGTTCTTCATATAACTCGTTGAAAATGTAAAGAGTCAAAAGACATGGGAATGTAAAGAGTTGGAAAATTGAAAAGGTGTACTGATTGGACTTCACAGCCGGATACTCTTTGAACATGTACAATGATACATACTTCATCTTATAATAGAACATGTAATTATAAAGAAATCAGAGGACGAGCTTTGCTAAATAGAGAAATTTTGTAACATTTTTTTAAATCTGCTCACACAAAAAGTATCCTACGGTTGCCTTATTAAGCATGGCTAATCTCTCCTTTTGTGTGAAAGTTTACGCAGCATTCAAAGTTTCCAAGGGAGATCATTTCACATATTCGGTAAGAATTCAAATGTGAGCTTCAGCAAAAGCCCTACCCACCATTCGATTCCAGGGATTAATAAGTTTCTTTGCAACATTTTCATCATAAATGAGGTTAAATCAATTTTCTTGGCAGTTGTCGTACTGATTCATCTTTCCTGTTGAAGTTAGAGCGGAGAGCATAGTTGTCCTTTGATTCACTTTAGTGAGTCGATACCAGTCCTTAGATATATTCAAACCTATAAGGAGTCATTTCTGAAGGCCAAGATAGAAAAGCATGAACAATGTTGTAGCTTAAAGCTAGTTCATTACATCTTCCCAGACACTTACCAAAGGTACAAAAGCATTCCAAGTTTTTCAAGATCAAAATGCAGGTCTTAAAAATGTGTATATAGAGTACTCAGAGCAAACTCATGGTTTTGGCTTCCACATCTATTTCAAACTAGAGTATCGGATTTAATGAGTTCAAGTGCAGATTCGGTGGTTGATAAAAGTCCCCATAAGCTCATTACATCTTTTGAATTGACATCAATACTTGTTTTAAAGGAGTTTGGAGTTTGTTTAATGTATTACATTGAGTAATCTAAGATCATAGTTGAGAACTACTACGTGGGGCAAATTTTAAAATACTTATTATTTAATAAATTGTAAGGCGTTAGGTTTTCAATCATTCGACTTCCATTAGACCAGTATGACATTAGAATGTGTAAAAGAGAACATTAAAGACTGGAGGGGTTTGGCTAATTTACTTTTGCGGGATTTTTCACTTAAGCAATTCACCAAGTGAATCGACAAGAAGGATGATGGAGGTCAACAAGAAAATATGAACTAAGAGAGTTGCAAAGCAATTATGCATCTTTCTGCTAGCAGCAGCTGCTCAACTTTCTAAGGCACAATTTGTGGAGCTGATGGGATGCATCATTTGCTGCTTATTTTAAAGCAGTCTTCATAAATATTATTTTTAAATTAAATTTTTAATTGTATTTCTTGCAAATAATATATGAAAGTAAAATTGTAGGCAAACAAAAAGGAGATGAAAAAATATGGTGAAGGCACGTGCCCCTTTTCTCAATAAGCAGCTTTTGTTTATTTCCAACCCCGCTTTTTTCAAAGCTTATTTACAATTTTTAAGCAGCAGTTGCTCCACAAAAATAGCAAAAGATTCCAAATTATCCTTTCCCTATTATTAAAAAATTGCATGGGAACACTCCAACTGCTTAAAATTAAGTAGGGAATGCACTTAAGCAGCCGCATGGGGACATGGGGTTAGTATGCTATGTTGACAGTTATGTATGTGATAAGCATGCAATACTTTTAGCTTTCATGCATCTTGGATACTCTAAACAAAATGGTTGTTGTATTTGATCGGAAGGTTAGGAAATATTGAAAAGTATGCATGCCTCATTGAAGATCAAGATATATTTGAAATCAGCTGAATTTGAACTATCATCACCTTGATAACAATTACACCAAAGGCTTAAGACTCATATGGATGCAAAAATGGGTAAGTGCACCAAGATGGGAAACAAAAAGTTGCCACTTTCCTTTATGGCCCCTACTAAGCTCTTTAGCACATGCCAATAGGCTTGGTCACCCCAAGCCTATTTTGCATGCGCCAAATAGGGTGCTAGCCAAATGTTTTGCATTAGAAACTCTCTCTCTCTCTCTCTGATAAAATGTTTCAAACTCAATCTCCTAACAAGAATATATACATAGAATTATAACATTTAACTATAAGTTAGACTTATACTTGCAGTTATATTTCATGTATAAATTGTGAGGATGTTTGTGAGTGGTTTCAAATCTCTAGGTGTTATAATGTAGATTCTATGTTATAGAACACATAAATTTTCAGACTTGGTCAAATTTCAGTACCAACATGCTCCTCTCTCTCTCTCTCTCTCTCTCTCTCTCTCTCACTCTCTCTCTTATAGGGTGTAGGGAATAGCATGTAGGATATATGATTTGAGGGTATAGGATATTAGTAGAGGATTTAGGGTTCATGATTGATGGTACGAGGTTTGGGGTACATAGGGTTGATGGTGCATTGTTTGTATTGATACCTCTCTTTGTTGATGGTGCATTGCTTGTATTGATACCTCTCTCTCTCTCTCTCTCTCTCTCACACACACACACACACACACACACACACAACTCTCCCCCCTTTCTAGTTCTCTCCCTCTTCATCTTCCCTCTCTCCTTACCTAGAGCTTGGTGAGAGAGGGATGAGAGACCTAGGAGAAGAGATAGATGTGAGAGATAGAGGGGGAGAGGGAGGTGAGTAATGACATAGGGAGAAAGGCTTAGTCAAGCAAAGAGGGAGAGAGACCTATAGATGAGGAGAGAGAGGGTGGGAATGATAGGCAGTGATCAACAAAATGGAGAGAGGGGATAGACAATAAGAGAGGGAGAGAGAAGAATAGAGAGGGAGGGAAAGAGATGAAGGTAATGAGGGAAGGCAAGGTAGAGAGGGTGGGAGAGACCTTGAGATGGGAGAGAAAGGTGAGAGAGAGAAGAGAGGGAGAGATATAGGTCTAGAGTTTGGGGGAGATAAAAAGAGAGAGATGGAGAGAGCGAAAGGATAATGGTAGGAGCATTGTTGATTACCGAAATTTGACTGTCTAAAAATTTATATGATCTTCTAAAACCTAGAATCTATATTATAAGTCCTAGAGATTTGAAACCACTATCGAAAATCCTGACAATATATACATGAAATATAACTAAATGTATAAGAAAGGGTGTGACTTATACTTGTTGAATTTC
This sequence comes from Chamaecyparis obtusa, assembly GCA_027943335.1. Lineage (NCBI taxonomy): Eukaryota > Viridiplantae > Streptophyta > Pinopsida > Cupressales > Cupressaceae > Chamaecyparis > Chamaecyparis obtusa. Next base: position 239,383 of record BSBK01004976.1, on the reverse strand, counting down.
ATGTATATATTGTTGGAAGATTGAGTTTCACTTGAGTACAAAACATTTAATCAAAGTGGAAGAGAGATACAATTTGTAAATGAAAAGCATTTGGCATGTGCCATATTTGACACCCACCAAATGCAAAAATGCATGTTTTAAGTTTAGAGCATGCCAAAATTAGCACAACCTAAAGGCTTAGATGACCATTTCAGGCCTTAGACATTTTTTTTCTTTTAGATATGAAAATATTTCACTTTTGGTCACAATCTCTATCAGGGTTGCACATGTTTTAATGCAAAGAAAAAATTACCATGATGTTATTAAGATCTCTCTTAGCCATCTAACCATATAATTTTTTTAACAATTTGATTATGCTAAGGTTTTCATCTCTAATTTCTTTTGTTAGTGTGTCTATTTTTTATCAAAAACCAATGTGTGCTAGTTTGGGCATAGATTTTTGCTCCATCAAATTTTGAAAAAAAATTATATTTTTAGAATAGACTCCATTCTACACATTGAAAAAAAATTATTTTCAATTAGTTTTCTAAAATCTTTGGGGGGACACTATTTTTTTTGTTTTTCAGGATGTGTCCACTTAGAAAATTAGTTAAAAACATATTTTCATTAAACAGACAACTAACAAATGTGGGCTAAACTTCATGGTGTTAGCTAATTTCGTATTAGAGCAATTTTAAAAACTTAAAGACATTTAGTAATTTTAAGGGGAATACACTAGACATAATTTTTTTTTTGAAGAAATCATGACCACTTTTTGTGCTTCACCTTTTTGAAACCCTTAATCTCAACTATTTTTGAAAAAAATCAATAGTTTCAAAAGTAGATTTAGAGCACTACAACTCTTGTTATTGTTGTATCGTCAAATTTTAAGTGTAACTATCTTCATTTTCTCATTGAAGTTTAAAATTTGTCTATTTCAGATTATATTAAAAAAATAGAAAAAAACAGTGGCATCTTTAGACCCCTTTTTGGTCCCCTATCTTGTGCATATACCAAAATGTCTCTCAACAAAAAATGGAAGTGTTTAATTTGACATGTTTGTGACACTTCAATGCATAAAGAACAAACAAATATTTTATTATTATTTTAAATTTAATATTATTTTTTTGCCCAGATTAATACATTAATATTCTTAATAAATATACATGAAAAGAAAAAATAATCTTACTTTGTTTTAGAAATATAATATAATAAAACAATAGTATACTAATAGATTAAAAATAATATTATGAATTATGGGAATTGAAAGTGTCCTTATATAAAATCTACTTTGTTTCTTGAAGATAAGGAGAAGAATGAATCTAAAATAAAAATATAATAATATGATAACATAATAATAATAAAGTAGGCTTAATAGGTTTTTCATTTTTGAAGAGTTTAATATAAATATAAAATATAATAATATAATAAATGAATATATTAAAACATAATAATATAATCATATCTTAATAATAATTTAATATTAATTACAATATCATAACGTAATAAAAATATATATTAATTGCTATATGTATATGTATATGCATGCATGCATGTGTGAGTGTGTGTGAAGTTGTAGTTTTATGATGCTACACCTTAATATTAATTCAAAAAAGTGTTACATCCAATGCTTGATCTTCAATTTCATTCTACCTATTTCTATATCACAAAATTGCTTCCTACTATGGAGCCATAAAATCTATCTACTATTATACAACTCGACAAATACTACATGGTTATCTATTATATTTATATTTGAAAACTTAAGGACATAGTAAGCAGCCCAAACCATACGAAAACTAGCATCATTTCCTGCACAAGCTTGCATGCAGGAGAGAACTGTTGACTCCATGTCCACACAGACCTTTTTGGCCAGAGGCCGACTCAGGATTTACAACCCAAAGTGAGAGCGCCACTTCCTCCTTAGCCTCCTTTGCATCAACCTCATTAGAAACCAAGCCCTTCGCAACAAGATAATTCTAAAGCCAACTCAGGCTACCCTCAACAGACAAATCCACCGATTTCTCAAGGAAGAGGGCATTCCTCTCCACAATCATTCATCGTTGAGTCGCCTAGAACAGCCATGTACTCAATTATGGGAAATTTTTGCACTTCCTTTCCCTTCTACTTTGCTACACAGAACATAGAAATCCCGGGGGAGAGGAATTTCCTTGATAAATCTCTTCACTAGTTTTCTGCACAGAGTGGCCATCACCTCCTCCTCACTTGCATCCACCAAACATGCCACAAATATCCCAAAGATAACAAAATTGACTCGATACCTATGCTCAGACAATATTAAATCCTTAGCTAACAATCTCTAAATAGCATGCACGACCCAATTGTGGTTTGCAAAAAATACCTTCTTTGGCCTTTCATTAGTTATCTCACCAAGGAAGGTCATCTATCGCTTCCTACACTTTAATCTTATGGGTGTATCCATGAGAGAACTAGCACAAAGATTTCTCTATAGAAATGGTCCTAGTTAACAACCTCACACCCCAAGCAAGCAATGAATTCGCCACCAATCTTGCATTGTTTAAAAAGATGTTGAGAGTCGTGCCATCTTTTCATTAATGATTTCAAAGGTAGTGTCAAGGGAGCTTTGGCACTATAAACATTAATTTTTCCATCTCTGCAAAGCATCCTTTCAATTGTCTGCATTATTTATTCTTTGCGGTGGGTATGTGAGTAACAATGCACGTCATGCCACTTGTCACCTCGACGCGTATCTTGGAGCGGATCACCATTCCTTTGAGCAAGGCTCCTTGCTCGAGTGCCACATGATAACCTACAATTGATTGAATATCTTGATGGAAAGAATGGACAAGTGAAAGACATTGATTGTTGGTCACCGAGCTACTAAAGTATATGCAAGACAATTAAATCAGTCAATGTATTGTCATTGATGTCAACTAGTTTTGACTATACTTATCATGATGATTACAAACATCTAAAGAAGGAAAATGGTGAAGGAATGAAATATCTACATGAAGATGAGATGGATATGAAAGATATGACTATGATACACATTGGGTAACTTATTGATGAGTCTATGGCATCATGTTGATGACTTGATTGCTTTACATGATTTTGTTATGTATTGAAGATCAAAACTGAACAAATTTGTGTGGTCAGTAAATGAAGATTCATGTATACATCGAGCTAGTGTAGTGTATACTTAGTATAGTATTAACCAAGCAAGTAATCACTAACACATTCCGGTAATGACCGAGTGAAAGAAATAAATAAAGTTTATAACAGCTGATTGAAATGATGAGCTGGACAAATTGCTTATGATTACGAGGTAGAAGATAATGTTTGTTATGATGATCCAACGACTGACAAAATTCAAGATTGATCAAATGAAAGAGAACGAAATGTGTTAACAACACAACTGCCAAGGAAGGTTAAAGTGACAAAAATGAATGATGGAGATTAAGAGGCAAAATCAATGGATGAAAAGAAAATGGTTTATTATGTCTATATAAGGAGACATGAGATTCATTATTGAGTTTGAGATTTTTGATACTGTAGGAGAATTCATGTGAAAATGATTATTTTTCATGCACCACTGATCAAACTGGTTGAAGACAGAACCGAGTTGAACTGCAGACATTACCGAGTGTCAGAGAAGCATACACTGAGTGGAATAAAGTTAGAGGATATGAAGGATTGAATTGATTATTGATTAGAGATATTTTGAGCTTAGCATAGATTTGAAAATATGCAAATTATAGTTGTATTTGAATCAGATCATTATTGTATTAGTTTAACTATTGTTACAGATAAATCTTTTAACCGAGTGAGACTTAACAATCTTTTGTATTTCAATATGACATTCAATGAATGTTGTTTGTTTTCTTGTTGATCCCATAGTGAATGTTGGTCAAGGGAGAACTGTTAGTGATAAATCCTCTAACCAGGTCACACCTCACAGTGTGTTTTGTAACCTTTAACAGGGTTGGCTCCTAATCGATCTCACTTTAGAAGAGTGAATTATTTTGGGTCACCGCTCCCAGGTGATTTTTTCCTTAATAGGGTTTCCACGTTAAAATCTATGTTATGTGTGAATGATGTGCTAAATTGTTATTTTTCTATACACATTTCATAATTGGATAGATCGATAAAACACAGTAGTTAATTTACTAGTAATCGGTAGATAAAGAGGAAGACACAGTTGATAACTTACCGAGTTGATTATTTGATTGAAAAGTTTTAATATATACATATGGGAGATTTGGGACTGTAGGATAACTAGACTTAATTGATTCACCCCCCACTCTTAGTTATCTAACAATTGGTATCAGAGAGTAGAGTGCTTGGAGGAAATTTTTGAAGGACTTAAGCTAAAGATCACAAGATGTATAAGAGAGAGGGGCCAAAGCTGAACAAAGATAACTTCTCAACATGGCAAAGTAGAATGAGATTGCATGTATATGGAATTGGAGAATCAGCTATATACTACTTGGATAATGAATTCATCCTATCGACTAGACCTTTGGCTGTTGATCATATGAGAGATAGACATGAACATAATGTCACAATGATAGAAATTGTTGCCGCCTTATCAGATTCTGAATTTGAAGATGTCAAGACATGCACTTCTGTAAAAGAAATGTCGGACAAACTTACACTAGTTCACGGAGGAGATGTAAATGTGCTAACCTTGGCAAAAGACAAGAGCCTTAGAGAAAAGTTTGATGATATGAAAATGAAAGAAGGAGAAAACATTTCACAATACAACAACCAAATCAAGGAGGTTGTCAATGCTATCCGAGGAGCATGAGGTATTATTGAAGAAGACATAGTTGTAAGTAAAATTCTTAGAACCTTGTTGCCTACTTATGCTATTAGAGTTTCTGCAATCCATGAAATGAGATTAGCTCCATGTAATCATCTTACATTTGATAGTCTAATCAGTAAACTGACTACTTTTAAGCTGAGCAACTTTGATAACAATATTGTTCCTAACGTTGAGTTTGCATTTATATCATCCTTGAAAACTGGTAAATTTAGCAGTAAACACATGATAAGAAATGAAAGTGACAGTGATAGAGATGCAAATGAACTTGATGAACTTGAAGCATTAATGGCTAGAAGACTGTAGAAAGGTAAATGAAGATATAAAGGGAAATTACCTTTGGTATGTTTTAACTGTAAAGAAATTGGCCACATTGCAGCTAGATGTCCTAACAGGAAAGGAGATGATAAAGACAATGACCGATCTAGTGAAAGAAAGTTTGACAGGAGATATAACTGAGAACACAGAGGCAACCGATAGTATAACAGGAGAGGCAACCGATACTACAAAGACAAAGACAAGAAGGCGTGTTACCTTGTTGAAGATGATGATGACACTGACACTGACACCGATGAAGACATCGAGGTGGCATTCGCAGCTTTGAAAGAAGATTCAAAGGAAGAAGAAAGGTATGTTGAAACAACACTTATTCCTAAAGTTAGCAAGAATGGTACTTGGATTATTGATAGTGGCTGTACAAATCATATGGCTGGTGATGAGGACAAATTTGAATACCTTGAACATTATAATGGTGGATCTGTTAAAATGGGAAATGATACACCTTGTCTAGTAAAAGGTAAAGGATCTATCTTGTTGAGCAATAGGATCGGATGTAAGAATGCATATTGGGTGAAGGGACTTAACTATAATTTGTTGAGTGTAGCACAACTGAACAACATAGGTCACCGAGTTGTATTTGAGAATAGGAAGGTGAAAATCTATGATGAGACTGGGAAGTTGGTCAGTACTAGTGAACAATTTAAAGGTAATCTATTTTATCACTAGTAAATTTTAGCCTATTTTTCGACGAGGATTAGTTGATTATTAGATGCCCATTGGTCGGCTAATCAACTATAACGGTCGTCAGAGTTTTTTAGTCGATATTACGACACATCAATTGTCCGTTGAAATTGCAATGTCATAAGTGGTTGAATTATCAGCGGAGATGACATCGAAATCATTGCTTCAACCTAGAAGAATTACCTGTTATATTGTTATACTGTTGGTCGAAAGTGCGACGTACAATCATCGTAATAAACGTTGAATGTATAGCTTTCTCGTCCATCTGCCTATTCTTTGTTGGTCAAAAAAGTGATGCACAATTTAATTTTGTAAAAAAATATATATATTGATTATCAAATTAAGCACAACAATATTATGTCACTGTTGTTTACTGTTTGGGAAAGGCTTTCTTGGATTGCCACTCTCCACCACCTGCCATTTCCACCTTAGCATTCCCATTTCTTGGGGATACTTCTCACCGCATATGACAAGGTAGAGCTCTTTTATAGACATAGGTTACTGAATCATTATCTCTGCACTGGTACTCAATCTGGAAACCCTTGTATGTATATAGCCACTCTAGCAAATCTCCACATCTAGAAAATCTCCACAAAAATCCCTTCTGGCCTCCACTGCATATACGTCTTCTCAGAATCTAAAAACCTTGGCCCATCATTGATTCTCATCAATGTACCAATTTGGATAGTAAGTCTAATTTAATTTGTCCGTGGATTGAGACCTTAAATTATTGAGCTTCTCTTTGTTTTGAGAAGAGTAGAACATTCTCTACTTAATAGGGCCAACCACGTGAAGGTGGAAGCTCATCTGGCCCCTCCTAGGAGCCTCTTATGACCCTTTACGACATTTTAAGACCTCTAAGATGTATTCTTAGGGATCGAAAATGGTCGTAAAGGGTCATAAGGGGTCTTGGGACACAACAACTGAGAAACATAATTGTAGGCATCGTGGTCACAATTTTTTGGAGACAACGTAATTGAGTTGTATACCCAGATGATGGAGAGCAACTCCTGCACCTCCGATTCCAAGTTGACTACATCTATTACTCATGAATACAAGGTCCTCCAATAGATGTATTCAATTTGGAATCGGGGGTGCAGAAATCGCTCTCCATCGCTTGGGTACACAACTCAATTACGTTGTCTCCAAAAGATTGTGACTATGATGCCTACAATTATGTTTCTCGGCTATTGTGAAATGTACATTTATGTTTCTCAGTTGTCGTGTTTATGTGCATGTTTTTTATGTGTTTTGGATAGTAAGTCTAATTTAATTTGTCTGTGGACTAAGACCTTAAATCATGTAATGAGGAGGTTTAGAACACTAGTATATGCAAATTTCATTATTTAATAATAAAAATCTATTAAAATGTTTATACCTTCTCTCATTTGCTGGTGTAATTCCTCTTTGAGTATCCCCTTTCTCCTTTGCATCCAAAATGAACTCATTCCAATCCCTCACTGGAATAAAGGGAGGATGCTCAAACTTCAGCGAGACTTCATACCAAGTAGTGTTCGTAGATTACGTTCAATGCGTTATTTACATTCGTAAATCAACGTTGCGTACAAATCTGCGGACGGTGCATGGTACGAAGCCTCGCTCAAGCTTGAAAATGATAGTTAATCCATAGTCAAGGTCAAGGAACAAATGGAATAACCAAGAAAACACTATATGTTAAATCATGTGATTGATAGCAGATTGGGGCTCACCTGAGCCAGAAACATGAAGAACTATTCTAAAAAAAGATGTAAACCATATATATGTGCACTTGAGGCAAAGAGAAGTTATGTCATATCAATATTAAAATATTAGCTACAATATGAAAATACTAAACTAACTAATTTCTGAGTTCATCTTTGCATATAGTTGCAACAAAGATATGCAATTACAATACAAAGAAGGCATTGTAAAAATATAATTTCACAATTTGCCCTAGCCTGACACGTTTTGCACTCAAATCCTTCATCGCGGATAAGTGGAGATGGGCGGATAGATGCAGATGAGTTGTCATCGACCCAACTAAAGTATCCATAGCCATTATTTCCCTGTGATACCCAGTCTACATTAGTTCTTATATTATAATGAATAGTATTTACATTAGAAACATTAAATATATACACATTAGCAACCTTTTTTCTATTTGAGCAACACCAAAATTGTCGTCTAGGGTTGTTCGGTGTCTGTGAAGTCTTCAACACACTCTGCCCACTACCACATTGACAGTTTGGCACATTGACAAGAGTCATCGAGCCTATATCAATAATGCACCGCACCATCGTTACTACATTTATTATTTTTTTATGATTGTTTTTATATGAAATACACCAAGGAGTACCATCAGAAATATTAACCATTTACAATAATGAAAAGTAAAGCTAAATCAAATAGCTCATTTTTTTATTAGCATGTGTAGTCTCTGTGTATATGAAAAATGAAAGAAATATGAAGCTGAAATAAAATAGTGAACAAAATAGTATTCCACATAGAGTGAACGAAATATACCATCAAAAGAAGGTGACAAAATCCTGTCATGAAGCACAGACATAGGAAATAAAAAAGGGACAAAAGACAAGAAAAAAGAAAAATCATTACGACTATAGAAAAATCATTTATACTATAATAAAAAAAAGAAACACTCTTTGTCAACAATTTTCAAAATCATTAGGACTATAGAAAAATAATTAAGACTATACAAAATCAAATTTTAGAAATGGATGGTTCTGATGCTTTTCCATTACAACAATTGAGCATTCATCATTTGGTATTGTTTATTTCATTTAAGTATGTCAACAATGTTCAAAATCCTGTCACCAAGCACATACAAGAAATAAGAAAAATCATTAGGACTATAGAAAAATCAAGTTCTAGAAATAGACAGTTCTGATATTGCTTTGCCATTACAACAATTGAGCATTCATCATTTGGTACTTCTTGGTGTATTCCATTTAATTTTTTCAGTTGTCGTGTTTATGTGCATGTTCTTTATGTGTTTGGCTTCTCTCCCTCGCAAGGGATACGTCGATAGGTAATTGATTTGAAAGCATAATGATTTGACAGTCTTTTTTCAGGATAGGCGTAATCATCCCGCCAACCTTAATTAGCAACATTTGTGATATATGTCAAGTACTTATAATCAGTATGCCCAACAAACAGAGACTTAGTAGTAAAAGCATGTCCTTTGGTTTTCTAGTTTACTTATAATCAGTATGTCCTTTGGTTTACTAGTTTAATCTGGTTTAAGAATGGTTTGTTTCATGTTTGAATGTACCATTGAATGAAGCTTGGCTATATTAAGTACAATCTTAAGACTCGTGACTCTTCAAATTCTCTTGTTTCCTTCAGAACTCCAAACATGTGTACTTTGACTAGCCCTCGAATAAATGGACTTGTGATGATTTTCACAATAGTACATGTGTAGGAGGACTACTCAAAGTACTGCTTAGGTAGGTGATACAGGTTGGTATGGGCAGCAAACATACAAACATGGATTGACTAGGACAATGCTGAACAGTCCTAGAAATGTAGACTTTTGGGATTTGAACTATGTTCAAAAAGGTACAGTCAAGTGTCCTATTGAAGGGAAGCCAGTAAACAACCATGTTCAGATGTAGACGGACAATGCTCCTTATAAGAATCACTTTACGTGAAGATTGTGCCATGTTCATAATTTCTGAGCTATGTCCATTTGATTAATTCTCCAAATCTTGGTTTCACTCCTTGCATTGGTTGACATTTTCCTAATTATAGGGTTTGAATTTCACAACAGAAGGAAATCAATGCTAAGATGAAATTTTGGTATGTAGGATTTGCATTTCCTATATACATTTGTGATCAAAGATATGGACTGATCTACAGTGCCTCCAAAGCTTCTACTCAAAAGAATCTTCTCACCACTCGTGACTCTTCAAATTCTCTTGTTTCCTTCAGACCTCCAAACATGTGTACTATGAATTTCCCTCCAACAAATGGACTTGTGATGATTTTCACAATAGTACATGTGTTGGAGGAAAGTTCACAGTACTGCTTAGGCAAATCTGAATGCTAAGTAAAAAATATAATATGTATGAGAAGGACAATTCATGATGGCTACTCTAATATATATATGTTCACAAAGGCAAAGAGAAATTTCAGTTAATACCACTGACTTGCAGGGATAAAGACAAGATAATAATGTGTTTTGGTGATACTATTCCTCTTCATAAGCAAGGAAACATTGTAGGTGATATAGGTTGGTATGGGCAGGAAGCATACACACATGGATTGACTAGGACAATGCTGAATAGTCCTAGAAATGTAGATTTTTGGGATTTGAACTATGTTCAAATAGGTATAGTCAAGTGTCCTATTGAAGGGTAGTTAGTAAACAACCATCTTCAGGTAAAGTGATACCTATGCTAAAACTGAGAAGTTCACCTCTTACCCCTCACTTATAGTTGTTCCTTTAAGGGAAGATTATAGGGCCCAAATGATAGCCTTCAATTATATGTACTAAGTGTTACAATGGAAACGTAGGTCTATATGGATGAGGTGTGTATCCTTGATCACAACCTCTTCCTTGCTTGATAGTGTATGTCTACTATAAACAAATCCCTTAGAAAAATTTAAAGATAAGAAGAAACTAAAATAGAAATCTGCGGGTGAACCAATAGAACAAGGGACGCAAGCGTAAAAGTTCTTGCCTTATATAATGTGTTTGGGGTAAGCTATGGTGAAATGAGAATATGGTTAAGTAGCATAGATTTTATGAAGATGTCTTTTGGTAGAGTGAATTTTTTTTTACTATTGTACAACATAAAGATTGCATTGAATTCAAGTACTTTCTAAGTTATGTTCTCTAATATCCTAGGTAAGTCTACAAACAAATTAACTCTCATAAAGATAAAATATTGTGAGGATAATGACAAAACATCCAGTTAGCAACTTTTGTACTGTACCTAAACCTCACCTTGCCAACACAGTTAGAAATCCATGGGCAGTGATGATCAAATTTCTCAACACAATGGTTGCAAGAAGAGCAATGCTTGGAATGTATAGGCCTGATCTGAAGAAATCAGCAAATAAAAACTAACATGCAAAATGTTAAATTGAATGACATTTTATTATAGAGATAAATGTGTTGTCTAGATTACTCCACTCTACATTTATGTTTTCATTATCTTGCATTCAAGGAACCATGAGAGGCTATGCATTTGGAAAAAGGGTTTTACCATCATGACTTCATGTTGTGTGCATCTAGAATGGATATTTAACTAACAATGCATGGTCTAATGATTTATTACTTCTCCTATCAATGAGCTTACATTCACTATGTTGAAACATATATTCACACTTCTGATAGAGGCATCAATTGTTTAGTGTTATGTTTTTCTTTAAGATATTGCATCTGTTGTCTTCAAGGGATTATTCATGGTTTTGAGGTTCACAGGGAGATGCATCTTTTATTTTGCGAAAATAAAATCTCTACTATTTTGAGGAGGGTTTCTAAGAGTTTTGAATTCTTAGATCTCTGGCAGTCATGGTAAGTGACAAAAGCACTCTTGTGAAGAACAGTGACAGTCACTATAAAAGAGAAGAGCAAGCAATGATACTATGTAGAACACATGATCCACCACATTCAAAGTAACTTCCAAGAATGTATGTCAAAGGAAAGAGTAGACATAGATGATAAGGTAGAGAATGGCATTGTCTACAAAAGTAGAGAGAAAAGGCCAAAATTCAAAGATGACTATTAGAGGAGACACTAGCTAAATGGGAGGGCATTCAACATGCATCAAAAGCAGTGGTATACAATGCAAATGGAAAAGACAATGTTGATGAAGTTGGAATGGCACTTTTAGAGTGTCATAGAGTTCCTCATGGCAGTGAGCACAAAAGATGATCAGTCATGTGAAGGAATAGTAAGAATGAAAGAAAAAAATGCATCCAAGAGTCTTGAGAAGTGACTATCAAAAGGATGTCAATAAATGGTGATCAAATTTGTAAGCAAAGATTAGTCCCCATGACAAACAAAACTTTCAAGTTCTTAGTTATAGACAAGGTTGACTGTTAAATAGGCTTGATGAGGTGACGATAAGTGTAACAATTCATGATTTAAAAAGATGCCAAAACAATGTGGATAAGAAATGTTTAAAGAAAGTTCTTCAATGCTTATCCACTGTCACAGTGGTATAAAGTGATAAAAAATAATGATTCATATGGTTTATGATAAGTCACAAAGACACTCTTATAATAGTAATCAAGAGATAATAGAGGTCATGCATGCATGATTGCAAAGAACAATGAATAAAGAACATGCATTGTTATGAAGGCTCATAGCCACAATAAGGAATGATGTCATAAAAATCAAAAGAGGGACAGTTTCTAAAGGGCAGTGATATTCAAAGATTGAAACGATGGTACTATATCATGACAAAGATGCAAGCATTAATATATTTTCATGAATGTGAAGGTGCGGTGATTAACAATGCCATAAAGAGACTATTGTTAGTGTTTCTACAAAATAGAATGACAGTGTTGTGAAAGAAAATATTCATGTTCAAGAAGAGTGCCTCAAAACAATGTTATTCAATGCTTGAGGGATGATATTTACTACTTTCATAATGACTACATGATGAAAAGATGGTCAAATTAAAAGATGTAAATCTTACCCACTGATATGATAGTTAGCTATAGGGCCACAGTGTATGTAATGAGAGGTGTCATATTGTCTTTCAAAGAGAAGAGTAAAAGCTGGCAGTAGCATCAAGAGGTGCATGTTTTGTACAAAGTTTTAGACCATGGAATGAAGAGCATGAGGCTATCATCACATCAATCCTTATGAGTTGTGAGATAAAAAAAGATTGAAGGCATTAGATCTTACAAGGAAGCAATGTCCAATGTAATGAAAGAAATGGAAAACCATACCAAGCATGAGGAATCATGGTGACTGTGTATAAAGGAGTAGTAGTGGTAAAGGGAACAATTAGAGCAGTGATTTAATGGTCAATATAAGATATAGAGATGTTTTCAAGAGGAGAGACAATGATATGTATTTTGTTTCTAATGATGTGTTCACTACCACAAGACAATTTTGCAATCATGGATAATAGAACTTTGGTGCAATATACAACAACAATCTTGTAGCGAAGATATAAGTCATGAAAGGACCTCACTATGTTGGATAAGAGAATAGGACAACACTGTGATTGAGTCTCAGTGAAAGAGATCATCCAATAGCTAGTAGCAGTAGTCAAGATGTGCTCAAGATGTGAAATTAGTAACTATGAGGAGAGACAATGTTATATCCACTATTATAAAGTATGGGTAAGGCTTAGAAATAATGATTTTGGACTCCAAAAAATACTACAGTTTGAACTGTAAAAATATAGACAAAATCCTTAGAAATCCCTTAAGGGAACATTACAGAAGTACCCGAGCATTGAAATCTGATAGCTATATTACATAGTCCTAACACGGGACATTACAAAAACCCTTTAATTTGGTCATTGCCAATGTAGAACACAATGTATGGATTCTTTGTGCATACAATCATTGAACCAGACACCAAAATAGGGCTTGGAGATATGGATTTCAATGTAGTACAAAGAGATGATTAAAATACATTCGATATTTTCATATGATTTCCCTCTGTGACTATTTGGTTTTTCTGAATGTTTTCCATTCATTGATTTGCAATTTATTTTGTTTAGACTTGCTTGTTCATTATTACAATCTACTACCCAAATGGTTTTCGAGAATGAGCAAGTTCTTTAATATGCGAACGGTGGTGGAACTCGATAGTTATTTCTTGGCTTCGATTCTTTGATGATAGAATACCTACAGTGAAATGGGGCTAATAGATGTATCGGGTTCTTAAGTTTTAATAGAGAATATATCTTGTTTATGTGTTCGAGTTTGCCTAGTCTCGATTGGAAAATGATGACAGTCGTATTCAAAGGAGACTAAGTTGGAACACTGGCAAAACCATTCAAAATGGCCTCCGAATGACAATGTATGTTGTCAGCATTTGGAGGTAGGAAGAGGTGACTATCACATATATTTCTGTTCGTATAGCGTCAACAGACCCGCGTCATGTATCAATAGTGATGTTGAAAGAAAACTGAGAAGGGGTTGTTTGTGTTTATAGATTAAGGTGATATTGAAGACTCTTATGACTGTACTCGGCCTTTGAAAATAGAAACGGGGAAAGGCATAATAAATGTGTGTACACAACGACAGTCCTGCAAGTTGAAAGAATTTGAACCGGGTCTAGGAAGACCCGCAAGGCACGAAAAAATAGTGACTACAAATTTTTGAACCCTAGAAATGCTACAAATTGAATGCAAAAAAATATAAATGTAGCACAAGAACTTTTTCAAAGATTAAAAACAAGAGATGAGTGTATTTGTTACAGATGAAGAGTGGTTCTTACAGGTGGAGTCGAGGCTAGGTGATGCATAGGCGATAGATCAACATAGCATCCCTTTTCTTTCACCTTTGCTTTGCCACGTGCAGAATATAAAATGAAATCCCTATGTTTTTTTTAGGTTATATTCCCGTGTTGGTCAAAATTTTGACAACTTGTCATGGTTGTCGAAATTCTGACCAACACAGAAATGGATTAAAAAAAAATCAAATTTTTCCTTCTATAAACCGACCAAGGAAAACCATTTTAATGCTTGGTCGGAAATGTTGGTCTAGAAAGTGGGTCTAATGTACTAGTGTATCTTCACAATGCTGAAACCTCTTGTTTATTGGCTAGAACTAGAGATGTGTGGTTATGGCACAAAGGCTATGTCATGTGAATTTTGACAACATGGCTAAAATCAGTAAGAAAATGAAAGTTAGAGGGTTACTGAACTTATCTAGACCTGACCATGTCATGTGTAAACAATGTCAAATGGGAAAAATGTCAAAATCTAGTTTCAAGAGGAAAAACTATTCATCTAATGCTATATTGGAATTGGTTCATACCAACTTGTGTGGTCTTATCAGAACTCAAAGTTATTATGGAGACAAATATTTTATCTTATTTGTTGATGACTATTCTAGGATGATGACTGCAATGTTCTTGAAAGAAAAATCTGAAGCCTTTAAGATGTTTAAATGGTATAAAGCTAAAGTGGAAAGAGAGAGTAGAAAAGAGTTAAAATGCTTGAGATCAGATAGAGGTGGTGAGTTTATTTCTAAAGAGTTCACTAACTTTTGTAATGAGCGTAGAATTAAAAGACAAGTTTCTGCACCAAGGACATCGCAACATAATGAAATTGCTGAAAGGAGGAATAGATCTATTGTTGATTGTGCTAGAACACTAATGATTGAAAAAGATCTTGCACAAACATACTGGAGAGAAGTTGTTAGCATTGCTATATACACATTAAACCGAGTACAACTGAAGAAAGGTTCAAACAAAATACCCTATGAGCTATGGTATGGTTACACACCGAATGTAAGTTATTTCATAATATTTGGAAGTAGTGTAGATCTCTATAGTTTTGTTGAATATTAGTGACCCGCACTTGGTCATTTATCTAGGCAATGATGGTCAGTCATCACTGTGACCGAGTCATTATGTAAATGCCGAACTATGTAATGTACACTTACCGAGCAGTAGTACTGCCAAGTAAACTTATGGTCACTATGTATTTTTGTATTATGTCGAGTCTAGTTTTGTCGAGTCATATATGCAATGATTACCAAGTGACAAAGATATCAACATATGTCGAGTATAGTGAATGCTGAGTATCAGGAACTGCATTTGCCAAGTTAGCCAGGAATAACATGTGAGTTTGATATGGCACATTGATCGAGGTAAATGGTTTTGGGTGACATTCATGTTTTGTATTTTGTTTGTTGAGGTAATTACGGAGATGATTGCACATCTATTCTACAATCATTGATCCCTATATAATACTTAGAGCCAATAAAAAATTAGTAAGGCTTAAGAGGCAAAAGGAATTAATCTGAACCGTAGATCTTGAATCATGAAGATGTTTTGTCAATTATATAAGGTTAAGATCTAAACCCTAAAAGATGTAAGAGTGAAAGATAGCATGAAGGAGAGAATGCTAAGGGTATGAAGGAATGAGTAGATAGGCACATTCAGAGTAGTGAAGCATTCAGACAGAGTTTAGTGACTGAGCTAAGCAGTGAAAGAATAGAATATAGATAAATCTGATAGAAGAGATCAATACAATATAGTAAAGAGAAGTTCTGTAATCTTCATACAGTGCAAACTGAAAGATCGGGTACTGAGACATTCTAGCCGGTGTATCAGGGTAAATCTCTTAATTGAGTAGTCCTAACAGACTTTTTGTAATCTCTTAACTGAGTGCTTACTTTGTTGTAAGTTTCAAATCCTCTAGCAAGGTAGACTGTATAAGTTTTTTAGCTCTTAACAGGGCAGACCCCTCATAGGGTAGATCATGTTTTGATCAGATTTTGTAAGCCCAAATAGGAAAATTTATTACTGTAGTAGTGAAGATTTGTGGGTGTCATCCCCACCCCAGTTTTACCTTTCAAGGGTTTTTGGGTAACCAAAATCATTATGTTATGAGTACTTTCATGGATGCTGCTTAAGTATGTTAGTTATTAAGTATTGTTGATTCTATGAAAATGTTTTATCCATATCAAAATGTTTAAGTAGGTGATATCTGATTCACCCCCCCTCTCAGTATCACATTTCCCAATTATATTTTCAACAATTGGTATCAGAGCTTCAAGGTTTCTCAGAAGAAAGTCTAACCACTTGAAGAAAAAGATCTTGAGATGGAAGTCTATAAGCTGGGAAAGGTCATAGAGAATTAGAAGATTGATGTACAACTAGCATTACAACAACTGGAAGCAGCCAGAGGCGAACTGAAGAAATCCTTGAGTAGAAGGAGAGAAATTGCTATTCAACAAAATGATTCATAGTATCAAGAAGAAGATACCACTGGACTATTTGATAATGGAAACTCTGTAGAAAGTGACATAGCCATAAAAGATTTACTGGAGAAAAATACCATACTAAATGATGACATCAGAAATCTAAGAAGAGAACAGGAAATTCAATTTGTCAAACTTTGAGAAGTAACTGAGAAAAAAAAGAAAGTTGAAGATGATAAGACAATGGTTGAAGAAGACAAAAGACAAATTGTAATAAGACTAGATGAAATGACAAGCAACATGCAAAGGTTGACTAATAATCAACTAGACATGGTAAATCAACTATTGTTGGTTAATCAAGAGTTGGGTAGGAAAGATATGGAAATCAACCAACTGAGGTCTGAAAATGATCAATTGAGGAATGAACTAAGAACTGAAAAGGAAATCAATGAAAGGATGAACAAACCTAATGAAGCTGCAAAATATTTTGAAGAGTTGTTAAGGTCACCTAAAAGATCTGGTGATAGATTTGGACTTGGACTGAATGAACATGCATCATCTATTGAAGAAGGAGAATCATCAAAGAATGGAGAATAGAAGAATGCAAAACCAAAAAACACCAAGCCCACATGCCATCACTGTGGAAAGCCAGGACATAGAACCAACATATGCAGAAGTAAACATGGTAAGTCTGATCCTAAACCTAAGTTCAATGGACATTGCTTTAACTATAAGAAACATGGACATCAAGGACATGAATGCAGGTCTAAGGTCAGTAATCCACCTACCTCACCTAAGTTTCAAGGTAATTGTTTCAACTGTCAGAAGTATGGGCATAGAGCTTTTGAATGCAGATCTAAACCTAGATGGTCATCAAATGAATAGACTAAGTAACCTATGAAGAATAACTCATACAATTGGGATTATAATACATGGTACAATTGTCATTACTGTGGAAAATATGGACACATTGGAGAAAATTGTATGAAGACTCATTTCAAAGGCAAATCTAGAAGTTGGATGAATGGAAGCATGGTATGTTACAAGTGTAACAAGATAGGTCACCTGAAGAAAGATTGTAGATCACCTATGTCGAGAAATGATTAGAATCAGAATGAAGACATCCATGAGAAATTGACAAATTAGATGAACAAGACATGGAAGAAGAAAGAAGAAGAAAGCACAAGTGAAGCTAACACATTTGCAGTCACCCAATCCGATGGATCAGGTGATCACACTTCTTCTAACTAAGCATAGAAGGTATGTTTGGAACTGAATCCTACAAAGCTTTATTTTACATTAGTTCCTAACATAAAGTTGAGTAAAAGTCCATATCTACATAAATAAAGATGCATTAGGACATATCTGAGAAAAGTAAAGAATTTTTTATTTTTTTTGTCAGGCGTCAGTGTCTTGACAAAGTTATCAATGTTTGTTGAGCACCTATTGTGATCGAGATGCTATATACATCGATTTGTGTCGTAACAGTTATATTGACTGAGCTTGTGTTAGCTGAGGTTAACATGAGTTTTTCAAGACAACTGTATTCCACTTAGAAACTTTGTACGAAGCATTTATGAGGCCCTAATTCTACTTTTTGGAATCTATAAAGTGAAAAGTTGTTGTCTATTTCATTTCACCAAGAGAATTGAGATTTATTTGAGTGATTCAGAGTGCAAGCAACCAGTTTGTCAAAGGCGATTCCAAATCTTTTCAGTGTGCCATCAGCAAAAATCATCTACAGGACACTTACGAGAAAGGTACATTACTGAGAAAACATTTCTTTTCAGAAATTTTAAATTAAAATGGCATCATCATCATCTGTTGCAATGAAGAAATAAGGGATGGAAGTTTTCAATGCACAATTGGTGAGAAACGAAGTTTGCAAGCCACAGACTTTTAGGGCAATTTTGGAAACCGTAATTAAAGGAGATTTGACCAGAGCCCTATCCTCAATTCTAGAGAATGTATTGATAATGAATGATATTAGGTCCTGTTATATGTGTAAAATCGAAGAAATCAGAGATTACGAGATCAGGAAGGCGTATGACAAATTATGTGTTAACAGAGTGTTGAAGCCGAAGTATAAATCAGTTGTCAAACAAGGGTTAGTGCATGCCCTAGATTTCCCACAAAATTTCAAAGTTGAATGGATTAAGATAGTATTGAGTTGAGTACAAGATATGAAACTATGGCTGGAAGATGGACCTGTGAAGATAACAGAGGAAATGATCCAACGAGTTACTAGATACCCTATGATTCAAGGGAAAAGGACAATGAAGTGTTCAAGCAAAGAAGACATTCAGGAAAACACACAAGCAGTATGGAACAAGTGTGGAATGACGATCTCCACCATCACTGATCCAAAGATTGACTTTATTGTTAGGGTTATCTCTCATAAATTCTACCAATCTAGTCGGTTGGACAACGTCCCTTGTATGGCAGTGGAATGGGCATGGAAAATCATAAAGAAAGGACACACGTATGATCTTGCTGAGCTCTAGCTGACTCAGCTTGCCGAGAACCTTAACTCAATCTGGACTGCAAAGAATTAAATGTAAGAAAGCCCAGTCAAGAATCAGGTATTGACTGAGGAGGATATACAAGCCGAGGCAGCAAATGACACATCTTTGCCAAAGAATAATATAATACTTTTTCAAGTCAAAGATTATCTGACAGTTGATGGGACATCAACTGTTAACATTACCTCTGCCAAACCTGTAGTTGTTACAATTGACATGTTAGTCGGTACAAGAACTACCGAGGAACAAAATAAGTCAGCACCAGAAAATCAACCCACATCTACCGAGGAGTTACAAGGACATAAAGAAGAGAAGTTTGAAGAAAAAGCTAATAGTCCTCATGTGGAGGATAAGGGAACAAAATGAAAAGAAGTCAAAGACAAAGCTATTGTGGTATAGGAGCCTACAGAACAAGAGGCAATACAAGCTCTTGTACAGATGTCGAGTGGGAGCACACCGAAGAAAGCACTAAAGGAGAAAATGGAAGACTTTTCCTCAGAGGTAACCATTGATGAAGTTATTGTTATTCCTAAATGGGATTCTGATAACTTATCTTATGAGCAGATCTAGATATTGAAAGATTTATTGACTAGGAAAAGCAGACAGGAAGAACTGAGGAGAGAACATCAGCAGAAATAGGTTCCTTATGAAATTAAAGATATATTTAATGATGTTTTTGAGTTGTTAGATGTAAATAGTTTTTCTCCTATATTGTTCAAAAAGTAAATAATGAAGTGAGTAGCGCCAGTGATAAGCTATTTGAGTGATCGAAAAGAAAGTTCAAGACCAAAATGGTGGAAAATGTATCTATCGAGATTGCAGTTAAACAGGTAGCACTTTGCACTTTGGTAGCAGAGACCGAAGTAGTTGTGAATGCACAATCTCTGCTTTCCAAACTTTGCACAGTTCACTGAGGGTAACCAAGGACTAGTTGATAAAATACAGCAAGAACTCAAATCCAAAGCTTAGATGCAGAAAATAGTTCCCAACATTATTCAAAGATTATGTATACATAAGGGAGGATAGCCGAACTGATGGCTAATGATAGAAAGATAAGAGCTCGTCTACTTTCTATGCAAGCAATTTTGACACCTCACCCGGAGGTCATACATAGAAAGTTAGTCAAGGCTAAGGACTTAAGCCAGAAGGATCCAAATCTGTCTAGAGCCGAGAGCCTAATCAGTCTAGCTACCAAGCTAGAAGTGCAGTTAGAAGTTTTAAATGTTTCTACAACTGGATGGGAAACTGCACTACACATGGTTATGATGTTGCATAAACCATTTTTGGAGAAATTCATTCAGTTCCCCACTCCAGAAGAGCTTCATCGTGCCAAAAAAAAGGGGGAAATTAAATGACATGACATGATAGAGGGAAGGTAACAAAATTTTGAATGTATATATCTTAGGGGGAGTATTCTACTAATTCTATAAAATTTTTTTTTGTAATTACTAGTATAATGTCATGACAAAGTGTTTTTGCCACTAATGTCAAAGGGGGAGATTGTAGGTCTCTATAGTTTTGTTGACTATTAGTGACCCACACTTAGTCATTTATCTAGGCAATGATGGTCGGTCATCACTGTGATCAAGTCATTATGTAAAGGCCAAACTATGTAATGTACACTTACCAAGCAATAGTACTACCGAGTAAACTTATGGTCACTATGTATTTTTGTATTATGCCCAGTCTAGTTTTGCCGAGTTATATATGCAATGATTATCAAGCGACAGAGATATGAACATATGCCGAGTACAGTGAATGCCAAGTATCAGGAACTACATTTGCTGAGTTAGCCAAGAATGACATGTGAGTTTGATATGGCACATTGATCGAGGTAAATGGTTTTGGGCGACATTCATGTTTTGTATTTTTTTTGTTGAGGTAATTACGGAGGTGATTACACATCTATTCTACAATCATTGATCCTTATATAATACTTAGAGCCAATCAGAAATTAGTAAGGCTTAAGCGGAAAAAGGAATTAATCTGACCGTAGATCTTGAATCATGAAGATGTTTTGTCAATTATATAAGGTTAAGATCTAAACCCTAAAAGATATAAGAGTGAAAGATAGTGTGAAGGAGAGAATGCTAAGGGTATGAAGGAATGAGCAGATAGGCACATTCAGAGTAGTGAAGCATTCAGACAAAGTTTAGTGACTGAGCTAAGTAGTGAAAGAACATAATAGAGATAAATTTGATAGAAGAGATCAATACAATACAGTAAAGAGAAGATCTGTAATCTACATACAATGCAAACTGAAAGATCAGGTACTGAGACATTCTAACTAGTGTATCAAGGTAAATCTCTTAACCGAGTAGTCCTAATAGACTTTTTGTAATCTCTTAATTGAGTGCTTACTTTGTTGTAAGTTTCAAATCCTATAGCAAGGTAGACTGTATAAGTCTTTTAGCTCTTAACAGGGCAGACCCCTCATAGGGTAGATCATGTTTTGATCATATTTTGTAAGCCCTAATAGGAAAATTTATTACTACAGTAGTGAAGATTTGTGGGTGTCATCCCCACCCCAGTTTTACCTTTCAAGGGTTTTTGGGTAACCATAATCATTGTGTTATGAGTAATTTCATGGATGTTGCTTAAGTATGTTAGTTATTAAGTATTGTTGATGCTATGCAAATGTTTTATACATATCAAAATGTTTAAGTAGGTGATATCTGATTCACCCACCCTCTCAATATCACATTTCCCAATTATATTTCCACCAAGTAGATGTTACATTCTGAAAGATGATAGAAGTGGGAAATTTCATTCAAAAGGTGATGAAGGAATATTCTTAGGATATTCTACTCAAAGAAAAGCTTACAAATGTTTGAATAAGGTCACTAACAAAATGATTGAAAGTGAAAATGTGAGGGTTGATGAGTTTGCTGAGATAAATGATGAAGAAACCAAAAAGGAACTAGAAGATTATGGTAGATTTACATACATTGAGAAACCTGACACTCTACCCAAGCAACAACCTGGCATTACCGGGCAACAAAATAATGATACCGAGCATTATCCTATAGAGACCGAGAATAATGAAAAAGTTATCGAGGAAGATCTTGATCCTAATCCGAATGAAGAACAAAGAAGAGAGAAAGTACTTGCAAAATTTGTGAGAAGACACCATTCACAAAATCAGATCATTGGAGACAAGAAAGTTGGCATGATGACACGAAGTAGGTTGAGAAACAATACATGTTTAGTTTTTAAATTTGAACCTAAAAATGTTAGAGATGCACTTGAAAATGATGAATGGATCAAAGAAATGAATGAAGAAATAGATCAGATACTGAAAAACAAAACATGGACATTGGTACCGAGACCGAATGACAAGAATGTAATTGGAACCAAATGGATATTCAGAAACAAGTTGAATGAAAATGGTGAAGTCACTAGGAATAAGGCAAGACTTGTATGCAAAGGATATGCACAAGAAGAAGGTATTGATTATGGTGAGACTTTTGCGCCAGTTGCTAGACTTGAAGGAGTTAGAATATTGCTTGCATATGTTGCCTACAAAGGATTTAAAGTATATGAAATGGATGTCAAATCTTCATTTTTGAATGAAATACTTGAGGAAGAAGTATACATTGAACAACCTGAAAGTTTTGTTGATCTAGATTAGAAAAATATGGTATGTAAGTTGCACAAAGCACTATATGGATTGAAACAAGCACCGAGAGCATGGTATGAAAGATTGAATTCATATCTTATTAGTATTGGATTTGTTAGAACAAGTGAAAAAAAGAATTTATGTTTGAAAGGTGAAACTGAAGATAAGATTCTTATTGCTGAATTTTTTCTTGATGATATTATATTTGGAGGACATGATAATCTCTACAATTCATTTGTTGATGAAATGAGAAAAGAATTTTAAATTTCAATGTTTGGATAGATTAAATTCTTTCTTGGTTTGCAAATTATACAACAGAGTGAAGGTATTTTCATCACATAATCAAAGTACATCAAAGAAGTGTTGAAGACCTTTGGTATGGAAGATTCAAAATTGGTAGGTACACTAATGATCACAGGATACAAATTAACAAAATATGATCAGTCAAACGAGGTAAATCATACATTATACAGATTAATGATTGGTAAATTGATGTATGTTGTGCATAGTAGTCTGGATATTGCACATGCAGTTGGAATTGTAGCAAGATTTTCTACTAATCCTAAAGAGTCACATATGATTGCTGTTAAAAGGATCTTAAGATATTTGAAGAACACAAAAAATTATGGTTTATGGTACAAGAAAGAGGACAATTTTGAACTACAAGTTTACACCGATGCAGATTGATCTGGAAACATTGATGACCGAAGAGCACTACTCGTGGAGCATTCTTTTTGGGAGAAAGATTATTTACTTGGATAAGCAAGAAACAAGGATGCATTTCTCAGTCCACTACCGAAGTAGAATATGTTTTTGTTGCTACAAATTGTTCAAACATTGCATGGATAAAACAACTCTTGAAAGGCATGAATGAGGAGATCACCGACCCAGTGATAATATATTGTGATAACACAAGTGCTTTAAACATTTCTAAGAATCTAGTGATGCATGCAAAGACAAAGAATTTATCTATAAAGTATCACTACTTGAGGGAACAAGTACAAGACAAGCAAGTAAAATTGGAGTTTGTAAAATCAAAGGAACAACTTGCAAATATATTTACTAAACCCTTACCTAAGGATACATTTGAGTACTTGAGGACTAGACTAGGGGTCCATCCCCTATCTGTCGGTCACTAAGGTGATCAAGAGGTTGCATCAACCTATACTTTATCATAATATCAAATGATGTTGATGCATATTGCTCACACTTTAGGTTTCCTAAGGTTGTGAAAGCTAGAAGATGGAGAACAAACTGACACTACATATCAGTACATGAAAGGTACTTGATCTGAGCCAAACACCAGAGATAATATTTTGGCTACTGAAGAGTTGTTTATTCTTTTGGCATTGTTGTCAAAGGGAGAGAAGAATCAATGAAATATTATAAGGGACAGAAGAAAACAAAGTATCAAATCTGCGAGGAGAGTCTGCATGGAATGTTAATGTTGTGTAGTGATTAAACATATTAAAATATACAAGCTAGGGAGAGCTTATTGAGCTACAACATTTGTTTATATATTTGTAGAACATATGTTTGGTATTATAAGGGATAGAAGAAAACAAAGTATCAATGATGTCAACTAGTTTTGACTATACTTATCATGATGGTTACAAATATCTAAAGAAGGAAAATGGTAAAGGAATGAGATATCTACATGAAGATGAGATGGATATGAAAGATATGACTATGGTACACATTAGGTAACTTATTGACGAGTCTATGGCATCATGTTGATGACTTGATTGCTTTGCACGATTTTGTTATGTATTGAATATCAGAATTGAACAAATTTGTGTGGTCAATAAATAAAGATTCCTATATACATCGAGCTAGTGTAGTGTACACTGAGTATAGTATTAACCGAGCAGGTAACCACCGACACATTCCAGTATTGACCTAGTGAAAGAAAGAAATAAAGTTTATAACATCTGATTGAAATGATGAGATGGACAGATTGCTTATGATTTTGAGGTAGAAGATAATGTTTGTTACAATGATCCAACGACTGATAAAATTCAAGATTGATCGAATGAAGGAGAATGAAACGTGTTAACAACACAATTGCCGAGGAAGGTTAAAGCAGGAAAAATGAATGATGGAGATTAAGAGGCAAAATCAATGGATGACAAGAAAATGGTTTATGATGTCTATACAAGGAGACATGGGATTCATTATTGAGTTTGAGATTTTTGATACAGCAAGAGAATTTATGTGAAAAGGATTATTTTTCATGCACCATTGATCAAACTGGTTGAAGATAGAACTGAGTTGAACTGCAGACATTACTGAGCATCAGAGAAGCATACACCGAGTGGAATAAAGTTGGAGGATATGAAAGATTGAATTGATTATTGATTAGAGGTATTTTGAGCTTAGCATAGATCTGAAAATTTGCAAATCATAGTTGTATTTGAATCAAATCATTATTGTATCAATTTAACCATTGTTACAGATAAATCTCTTAACCGAGTGAGACTTAACATTCTTTTGTATTTCAATATGACATTCAATGAATGTTGTTTGTTTTCTTGTTGACCCCATAGTGAATGTTGGTCAAGGGAGAACTGTTAGTGATAAATCCTCTAACCAGGTCACACTTCATAGTGTATTTTGTAACCTTTAACAGGGTTGGCTCCTAACCAAGCTCACTTCAAAAGAGTGAATTATTTCAAATGGTTATCGGTCTGTGGTGGTATTTCCCTTAACAAGGTTTCCACATTAAAATCTGTGTTATGTGTGAATGATGTGCTAAATTGTTATTTTTCTATACACATTTCATAACTGGATAGATCAGTAAAACATAGTAGTTAATTTACTAGTAATCAGTAGATAAAGAGGAAGGCACAATTGATAACTGATCGAGTTGATTATTTGATTGAAAAGTTTTAATATATACATCTGGGAGATTTGGGATTGTAGGATAACTAGACTTAACTGATTCATCTCCCACTCTCAGTTATCTAACACCATGTGTCCTTCATTCCATTTGCATCGTTCTTTTTCTTGCGATCTCGAGCCTTTCAAGAGTTGTGCACGTGGCCTTCTCATAGGTGTTTTAAGAAGACTGATTCATTTCCTTCCTGACTCTTAACGTCATTGTGTTGCGTGTCCCAATTTGTTCCTTGACCAAATTTTGTTCTAGATTTCTCAACTGCGTGTCATGTTCCTAGCAAAGATATAGCTGAATCTCTACACTCGTTCAAACACCCATAATTTCAGAGCCACCTTAGTAAGGTACGATTGTTCCTGGGGAGCAATAGCCATCCGAAGTTGTTTCTTTTACCCAAATGCCATTATCATGAGCTGATTTATCTTGAGGATCAAATTGTGTGAGTCACCTATCTCCTCGGGCCAGAGTAGAAAGCGACCTCTCAGTTCCTTCAAAAGTGCAGTGCCACACTTCTTCTGCAGTCATTTTCTTTCTTTGAATTTTGAGGTTCTTCCTACCTAGGGTTATATAATGTTCATTTGTAATGAAAAAAGGGATTCCAAGGGGGTAGAACTTTTGAATACTCACGCTTCTAGAAGAAACTCTCTTTTTACTTAATTGTATATATTTTTTGAATCATTAATACAAATCAATTGTGCATTTTGTCGTTTGGTATATCTGGTGGGTCATTGTTCATTTGTAGATTTATATGTTGTTTAGAACTTTAGCGTAGCATCTGTATTGCATATTTGGAGTAGATTATGCTTCTAAAGCTTTTCTATTTCATATACATTACCGTGTGCTCTGATCTATGTTTGTGGGCTAAACTTTAACTAGGTGTGTTTATGTTCTAAGTTTGGTTGGTTTCATAAGTTGCCTTGAGATTCCTTGTTGGGAATAGCTTGTGCATTTAGTTGTTTAAAGTGTTCTAAAAGCTCCAACATATCACATTTTGCAATTTTATCATTTTCTAACTCTTTCCCTCAAAATACAGTAAGAAGAGCTTATTCTAAAATCCTAGAGGTTGCTCAATGAAAAGCATTAGAGTCCCACATTCACTGAATCTTCCCATAGGTCGTTACACTTAAGAGTAATTTTAGGAGTCAACATGTACTATACCCACCTTGAATCCTAGAGGAAAGTCCCATCACCTCAATTTGGCACAAAAACATCAGGAAATATCCATCCTTCACTGGCATTTATTATCATCATCATTCCCCGTGTCATCTCCAATTCATCACTCAAATCATCTACAAATCTCTATAAGATTTCTTATAAAGGGTAATTATTATTTTTCTCATATGTTCAAGCTCCTCTGTGCAAGGTTGGAGATGCCACCAATGATCACCTTTTAAACATGTGGCCACCTCATTACACATTGATTATCCATGAATACAAACACATCAGTTGGCCCCTCCCACCTGAACTGTCAGCTTAGATAGACCACCAGCTTCTTGGTTTCCTTTCATAATAAATGTGTGTAACCCTAAACTCCTTAAATTTTTGAATGATGGTTTTAATGAGACCCAACCACATTTCTAGTTTCTAATTAGGAATTGAATTTATCCTAATTGCATTCACAGTCAAGAGAGAATCACCTTCTAGATGAATTCTTTCTGCACCTAGCTCAAGCCCACATCTTAGTCTGATTAGTGCCACCTAAATTTCATTTGCATTATTTATGCAGATCCCCAAACCTTCTAATTCTTGACATAGAATTATGCCCTCTAGATCCAACTCAAGCCCACACTTAGTATGATTAGAGTCGCTTGAATATCAACTTCTTTATTTGTGCAAATCCCTGAACCTTCTAATTTTTTACATAGAATTATACCCTTCAGATCTCTGGAAATACACCATGCTCTACTTGGACCCAAGTTTCCCCTGGATGCCCCATCAAAATTAATCTCAATCTATCCATCCTCTAGCTTCTTCTACTCAACATTTTCTCATAGATCACATGAGAAATTAACCTTTCCAATTATATTAACGAAAAAATTACAATATATTAATGTTAAATTTATAATAATTTTTTAAATAGAATAATGAACACATATAGTATCTTTAGATTTACTTTTCTTATCTTATTCGAAAAATAGATATACTAATAATTTAATAACCTAATTTCGTAGCATAAATTGGATATCCGTTAAGTTTTCTCACACCTTGTGAGCATAAGAACAAAAGCCAAGAATACTCTATAGATAATTCTCTATAAGGAGTGACTTTTCAGGTTTATTGAAATGTGGAATCAAAATTCTACCCCTACTTAACATTTTGAATGTCATACACGATGAAGGGGTCTAGAGGGGTTGTTAATATTTTCAGACTTCGAAAATAAATTTCAATCTATAGATGATCTTTCAAAACTAAGATTTAGGCCCTAACAAAAATATAGATAAATAAAGTATAGATAATACTTGGTTATGTTGTAGAATCTCCTTGTTGATGCCTTCAAGAAGGTGCAATTCACTTTTAAGTCTGCTTTATTTCTCTTCTTAAGTTTGCTATAATTCACTCTGTATTTCTATTGTATTTCACTCCTTAGGATTGCTATATAGTCTACTATAATTCACTCCTGATATGATTGCAAACTTATAACTAAATGTTGTTGTTAAGGATCAGATTTAGAAGGAATTTTTTATTTGCTGCTAATTGCTTCTATGATGTGAATTAGGCTTGCATGTTATGTTTTCTATGCTTGCCTTAATTCACACCATGACTCTACATATATATGCTATCAAGAGGTGACACTCAACAAGGAAGGGAGGCCAACTTGCATAAGCAAGTCGTCCCTCCTTGCCAAATAAACATTTAATGTGCAAGTCATCCTTTCTTTCCAAATAAACATTAATATGAAAGTCGTCCCTTCTAGGACAAATTAATAAGGTTTCTTTAGAGTTTAATGCAAGGATTATGAGATGTGTTATAATATTATTATTCTCAGCATTTTTTATCTTACCGAAAAGACCACAAATACTAACACTCCCTCTTGGTCTCAAGGGAAGATCAAATTAAACTCATAATGCAATCACAATCTTTTATCACTCTATATTTCATTCTGAATGAATATGGAATCATTAAAGAAAACATAACATATCATGTATTCATATCTGATGTAATCAATGTGATTAACCATCCTCAAGATGTCCCAACCTTGGTAATTTCATCTACTATAAGATGTAAGGTTATACAAGCATTGTTCACATATAGATCTCAACTTTAAGCATAACATTATCTCAATAATAAATCTCAAATCTACGTAATCAGAAAATAAAACAATAGATCTCAAATCTATAACAATAGATCTTTAATAGATCTTTGTAATCATAAGAGGCATCATCAAAACATTGATAATGGAACCGTCTTCACAAGATGTAAATTCAAAAAATAAAACACTAACCTCAAAGTGTAAATCTCCTCCACAAGAGATCCCATCCATAAGCTCTTGGAAGATAGTCTCCAATGGTAATTCTATCCAAGAGCCTCAATGCTCAAAAATATGTAAGAGCCTCAGTGCTCAAATATGCAAGAGCCTCAATGCTCAAATATGCACAAGCCTCAACGCTTAAAGGTGTAAGAGCCTCGATGCTCAAATATGCACGAGCCTCAACGCTCAAAGGTGCAAGAGCCTCAACGCTCAAATATGCACGAGTCTCAATGCTCAAAGGTGCAAGATCCTCAACTCTCAAAGGTGCAAGAGCCTCAACACTCAAAGGTGCATGAGCCTCAATGCTCAAATAACCTGCAAGTATGTTAGTATAACAATATACTCACATAGTAATTAATTTAACATAACGAAGAATCATATTCTCAATGTAAAGTAATATCAACAAGTGATGCTAAAATCTAACATAGAATTAGAAAGAGTTTATGACTTTTAATGATCAGGAAGGCTCATATCCGAACTCCCTCTCAAGGTGAAGACTAAAGGACAAAATGTTCAAATCATGTTTCTTTTACTTCAACAATAGATGCCTGGAGGTTGTTTCGATCGGGACAATTTGTTGCCTTATGACCAAATTTGTTACATCTAAACAATTGTATCTTAGACATATCTCTCTTTTGAAATTTTTTATTTTGATAGTCTCTCCCCCTCCATCCATTATTGTTAGAGTTCCCTTCTTGTTTGTTTTGATAATCTCTCTTTCTTTTGTTCCTAAAGTTTCTTTCTCCTCTGTCTTGAGTTTTTCTTTTGAAGTTGTCTTTCTTTCTTTCTTTCTTGATTGGGAGTATAAAATTTGAAGGTCTTCTTTAGGGTTTGATCCTCTAGATATTAGTCTCAATTATTCTTGAAGACAAACCATTTTTAATTTATCAAATTTAGGTATTTTAGGACATGCACTAATTCCTTGAGTAAATGAGTCCCATGAAAGATGTAATCCATTAAGTGCTATCATAGATAGTTCCTTTTCATCGTAGGTGTGTCCAATAGTTGCTAATTGATTTATTAACTCAGTAATTCTCATAAATAATGATGTGATAGATTCTCCTTGTCTCATCTTGATTCGTGAAATTTTATTTTTAAGAGTCACAATTCTACTTGAATTATTAATTTCAAACATCCCTGATAATGTAGAGAACATTAGATAAGCTGACTCTAGACAGGAGATTGTGGGTATGATATGGTTTTTTATGCTATCAATTAGAATTATCATAGCTTTGTTATTATTCTTTTTCCATTCTTGTGTTTCATCTTCATCCATTTCATTTTTAGGTGGATTTTCTATAG
The DNA here is from genome assembly GCA_027943335.1 of Chamaecyparis obtusa. Lineage (NCBI taxonomy): Eukaryota > Viridiplantae > Streptophyta > Pinopsida > Cupressales > Cupressaceae > Chamaecyparis > Chamaecyparis obtusa. The sequence continues at coordinate 208,930 of BSBK01004976.1, read as the reverse complement.
TAGAATCTAGTTCTAGTTCTCTGAAGGCAAGTATAATTCTAATTTTCCAAGATAAGAAGTTTGTGGCTCCTTCAAGTCTATCTTCTAGTCTAACTCCACTTGTCATATTGAATTTCTTAGTTTTAAAAGTGTAGGTTGATTTCCTTAATCTGAAAGTTGTTCTTTCACTAACCTGGCTCTGATACCATGTTAATATTTTCTTACTTCAAAAGGAAATTTCAATCTATAAATGATCTTTCAAAACTAAGATTTAGGCCCTATCAAAAATATAGATAAATAAAGTATAGATAATACCTGGTTATGTTGTAGAATCTCCTTGTTGATGCCTTCAAGCAACTGTAATTCACTTTTATGTTTGCTTCTATTTGTCCTCCAAATTCGCTCCTCAAGTTTGTTATATTTCGCTCCTTAAGTCTGCTTTATTTCTCTCCTTAAGTCTTCTATAATTTTCTCAAGTCTGCTATGTTTCACTCCTTATGAATGCTATATAGTCTGCTATAATTTTCTCTTGATATGATTGTAAACTTAGAACTAAATGTTGCTGGTAAGGATCAAATTTAGAAGGAATTGTTTATTTGTTTCTATGATGTGAATTAGGCTTGCATGTTATGTTTTATATGATTTCCTTAATTCACACCATGGCTCTACATATATATTCCATCAAGAGGTGACACTCAACAAGGAAGGGAGGCCGACTTGCATAAGCAAGTCATCCCTCCTTGCCAAATAAACATTTAATGTGCAATTCATCCTTTCTTGCCAAATAAACATTAATATGCAAGTCGTCCCTTCTAGGACAAATTAATAAGGTTTCTTTAGAGTTTAATGCAAGGATTATGAGATGTGTTATAATATTATTATTCTTAGCATTTTTTATCTTATCGAAAAGACCACAAATACTAACAAGGGTTGTGAAGAATCGGTTGTTCAAGGGAATCTTACATTTAAATGATGATAGGCCAAATACAATAAAATGTTGGAACCTAGGTACACTCAATTTATCAATGTTCTTTCTAAGGGGGAAAACATTTCATATGATGAGCCCCAAAGGTGAGGATATGGTAACGTATGACATGGAACAATGATGGAGAAATAGGTTTCCTTGTAGCTACATTAATCTCATACATCACCTTATCTATTACAATCAACTTCACAAACCTCTTTTTCTTAAATTTTGATAAATTTTATCAATCATTGTCTTGATTACAATATGCAAATCAACCAAACATAACACAATTAAACTTCTCAACAATCACCCTAGCCAAAACTAACACAATTAAACTTCTCAACAATCACCCTAGCCAAAAATAACACCACACTAACTCATTATCCTTTCCAAACATGTTGATATTTATAGGACCTGCATTGTTTTGGTTTTGATTGTTCAGATTACATAGCCAAGTTTGGAGACACTAAGCTTCTTCAGTGAAAAGTCAGAGATTCGAAAAGAATCCAATGCAATAAACTTAATAACAAGGAAAGGCACCTATAAAAGGTTGAAATAAGAGATATAAAATATTCTTAGGGTGGGGTCCCATGGAGGGGGCTTCCTAGAAAAATTCAGCGGGTGCTGCAGAGACTTTTTAGAAATATTTTAAACCTAGTGGTCGGCTGAATTTATAATGCAGCCCAGCTTAAAAGTTTAAGCTCCTAAATTTAAGGAAGTTGGAGTCTCATATATTTCTCTTATAATACCTTTAAATAAATTTTATTTCACCTCACCCAAAAATTTATATGGAATAATATTACTTGAACACTAAATGAAATTCTACTTTGCCACTCATATTTGTGTGATGACTTGAAAGAAATAAGTATTCCTAATAGATTTTGTGTATTTAAAATATTTTTAAAATAAGAAGAAAAAATGGCCACAAAATATAAGAAAATTGAAGAAACATGTGCATAAGTAAAAATAAAATAAAATAATTTAAAGACATAAATAAATTATAACATTCCAACATGGACAAGAGATAGACAAACTTAATTTTCCCTCTAAAACTTTATTTTGGCAGGAATCTAAATTTTTAGATGTCTGACAAGTGGTAAATAATTTTCTTAAGTTGGTGGGGCAAATTCTAGCCTCACCATTTTTTTGTGGAGAAGATTCCAAGTAGTTATGTAGAAAATTGTTATCTTGTTCATGGGACTTCCTGTTCCTTGAAAATAGAAGCTTAAGCCCCTCCATGAAACCCCATCCTTAAAGTGTATAAAGGCTCTCTCCCCCAAAAAAACAACATTAAAGCACTAAAAATACCCAATTTCAAACCACATTAAGAAAGAAAAAAATTAGAAAAATTGCCCTCTAAGTGGAAACAACATCTAGCTCAAATAGTAAGAAAGCAAATAGGAAAGCCATTCCAAATCATGTATGTTGTCAACCAATAGTGTTGTTGAAAGATTATTTGCGAAAAGGGACACAACAAACTTATGTGAGAAGAGGCGTTGGAAGAAGAAAAAAAATTGTCAACAAAATCCTTAATGTAAAATCCTCCTTCAACAATCTAAGGCATTATAAGGGATTCCTCCTCCATCAACAATCGAAGGCAAGAGTAAGGGGTCCTCCACCAACCAAAGATAAGCGAATAACGATTGACATAAGGAGGAAATATGTTGATTATACTCTTCCACATGTTAGCGTAGAATTGAAATTAAAGGCGATTGAAAACATAAACAACCAATAATAGAGTACAAACTATAACAAGTAGATTTACACGGAGAAACCCTTTTGAGAAAAATATCCACATTCAAAGAGACCCAAACTTTTTTAATCCTTTAAAAGAGAGTTACATCAATACAACTTATCCCTTTGAATCTTGGTAGTACTTCATCACTCATACAAACTACAAAACAACATATGCATCATCTAACTCAATGCACCAATTTATATAGAAGTACAAACTAGAAACCATCCCATGGTTTTGGAAAAATATCAACATGACCATGAGTGGTATTGTGCTTAAATGGTCAGGGTACAAAATTCAACACCCTTCTTGATCTTTGGTTTTCTAGGCTATATTAAGCATATTCTTTATATGTCATATATTATAAACAATAATATTTGACCACCTAAACTTGGGTGTCCCAATTTCTCTTCATTCTCTTATGCATCAGATGCTTTACAATAGGAGTTCAACTTTGTTAAAAGATTGGTAAAGATTCTTATCTAACCTCCCTCTTATATGTTATTATGTATCCTAAGAATTTGCAATATGTAACCCCTATGAAGACTAGTCAAGATGATCTCACACACCTTTTAAGGTGTTAACATATACCAAAAACTTCTAACTCAATATGGGACACCTACATCCTCATTTGACAACAAAAGTCAAGAAAGAGCAAAATTAATGCCACTTGCGAATGGGATGACAACTTTCTCAAGTGAAGACAAAATAAATTAAGACGAAACAATAATAAATAGTAAATATTAAATATGAATTCTAGGATTATAAGTTCTAGAAACCTTATCCTAACATTATCCCATTTCAGGAATATTATACAATAGAAAAAGGGAACTTTTAACCTTGAAAATCTAATAGCAATATCAATTTAAACTTAGGTTACATGGCTTCTTTGCACCAACCAAATATCTCCATGCTCAATTAGTGAGAGAATTCATAACTTTTGAGTTGTCTACTTTCTGTAACATGCCATTGCCATCTTCACTCGTTTCTAGATAAAACTAATATTGAGCATTGTTTGCTATTTTTTGCACCATAAACCCATCACAAATAACCAATCTGAGATGCCTTCATCATGGGCTAACATCTACCTAGGCCAACACTAACACATCATGTTATCTCCCTGGTGGGCCCCATTCTATTACTATAAAGATCGAACATCTTCATGATGATCAATAGCTCTATTTTGTGCACGCTTGCATGATTAGTTTCAAGATAATCACTCAGTTAAATGTGTATGCCCCCAGTTTATCAGTTAATGTATCTTGTAGCCCCATGGTGGTGTAAGAGGGTAGTGTGATGTTTGCAGGTGTGTGAGGTAGCGATAATTCATCATGTTATCCTACCTTTTGGTTTCCCCCTATTTCCTTGTGATGTCACCTTATCATTTTCCTTGATTCTTACGAGAATGCAAGGAAAGGGAAGTTCACACCTCGCAACCCCTCAGTAATATGAGCTAAAAGGAAATGATGTTTGCGAGTGTGCGAGGAACCAAACACCAAGGATATAAAGGAGGATTTTACCCCACATCCCCATGGGGAATTGACATGCTAGATAATGCTCCTTGCAAATGTGCAGGGAAGTGATAACCTATCATGTTTGTCATTCCCAACAAGATTTTACCAACAATGAATTTTGAATATTCTAACGATTGTGATGTGGCTATAGGGGTTTAATTCTATGTTGAACTACTTATTTGGACCTATACATGCAATCTAGTGTTGTTACCATGTCTATTTACCATTTGGATGTATTTATTATCCCCTTTCTATTACTTCCATGGATCAACTTGCATGAAATCACATTTTTATCTGATTTATGATCTTGCGTTGTCCTACAACTTAACTTCGGTCTAGTTGGAATTTGAACTCAAATGACAAATTTGAGTTATGCCTGATCTATAAAGACAATTCTTGTACATATTTTCAAGGTACTCCTTTGTTCTCTTGCAGCATGACCATGCCCTACAACTATAATTTCCTTTTTCTTGGATTAATAAAAAATCCATGTTTTTACCTCTTCTCTTAGTCTAATATATTGTGCAAATTTTCTTGCCTTGTATATATGAATTGTTTATTTTCTATTTTCCTAGTTTGTATGTTGTGTATAATGTTCTCATGAATGTTGTATTGTGAAGATTATCCTTCCTTTTAGAATTTCATTAGTTATGAACTATGTATGAGTCCTTGGAAGATAGATTAGAGTTGAGATCTATGTTGTTTGGGAGGCCTTACTAATATTTTGTGCATTTATAGGTAGGGAGCAACAATAGTTTTAGTCTAGTTCATTACCCCCATTTTCTTTCCTGCAATCCTTCTTCCCTTTTCCCTCAAAGTTTTTAGTTTATGTGCACCCTTATTAGAAGGAAGGTTGCCTTCTATAGAGACTCAACCTCAACTACACAAGGACCCACAATTGCAGATTGATTCAATATTTCACAAGGCTACTTGGGGGTCATAATCCAAGCATGGGTGCAAACTTTTGTTATAACAATTTTTGGCATGCCTAGTGGGACAAATTTTATATCAGTTTCAAGAAAATTCCCTGATGGAGCAATACAAGCTCATCATTCACCAATAATTTGGGTATTTTGCTCATTGACAACATCCTTTGGAGGAATTTCATCAAACATCATGATGACTTTAAGTGCACATCTACTGGTTTCAAGTAGTCTTAGTGCTAGTATGTATAAATATCATTTTTTATCTTCCATGATTTCCATGTTACTATGAATTTGGATTATATATAAATTCTTTAACATGGAGCCTAATTTTCATAGAAATACACTCTATCATCCCCCATATCATGATAATTTTTCCCGTACATCATCCTATTATCAATATCAACCCGAACCTTAGCACAATTATGAAAAAATCCATTTTCAATTTCAAACAACCACATGTCCAATAAGCTTATCACTCTCCCACCCTCTTCAATCCTCCGTACGACCTCAAATCTCAATTTGTATGGTGATTAGTGAGCTTCATGATCAATTTGTGAACATTTTTGTTGAATTTACGAGCCTAGGCCAGGTCTTCAATCAAGTTCTAGTCATTCTCCTATATATAGAGGATATGGATTTTCAAGAGTTGAGAATTATTTTGTGGGATTGGGTTGGATAGTTGCATCAAATTAGAAGATGTGGATTGAACATGCAAATGGAGGAACTAGCTTACCAAGCCCTTGAACTGTTAATGTTACTATCCAAAAGACAACACCTAGAAAGGTTTACAGAATTGAAGCAAAAGTTGGAGGCACAACAAGGTGACATGAATAGATGGGGGTCCAATAGAGATAGTTTGACACTAGTACATTTGAGACCTTTTTTTGATGGCAGTTCATATGAATTGGGATGGTTTACTGTCGATATAATGACACCACCCAGCGTCATAGTTTTGTAGTAAAAAAAACCAGCGGTTGTGATTGTTGTCATGCTTACAACATCACTAGACATCGCAAAAAGGGGGTGCCAACAAGGTGAACCTAGCATCAAACTTATTTGTGGCCGTCCCAATTGTGATGCATATGCGTCGCAATAAAATAACAATGGTGACCTGTAAAAATCTTTTGACGGGCTTTTGTTGTTCGTAATTTGTTTATCGACGGAGATGTTATTTTTGTGACTGATATCCATTGGAATTTTATGACGAATATACATCCTTTGTAGTTTTTAATGACAATAATGTTGTACGTGCGACGGAGTCGTGTCAAAATTTAACGATGTCTATCTATTGTTTATAGTTTTTTACTGATAGCGATGTTGTACATGCGACAGGTGGATGTCGGATATTTTCAACAAATAACCGTCATTGTTTTATGGATGTCACAATTGCGATGCTAATTAGTATTTTTTAAAAATATATATATATTTTTCGATCAGGTTGGTATCGATTTAGAAGGGTGTTCTTGCAGATCTGGTTCCTGCTCGTGATTTGGTTATGGATCATTCGAAGATTAATTTGCAATAGATTTGGTAGTGGTTCGTGTATTATTGAGTTAGATGTGATGTCGAGAGACCGACATGCAGAACTTACACATTAGAGATTCGTAGATCACTATGGTGTCCGTGATGACTTGGGAGAAGTCTTCTTCTTGGTGAACTGAGCTAAGAGACTTAGATTATAGAAAGTGGGTTGTATGATGCGACTTATGAGACATTGGATGCCTCTTCACAATGGGTTTATGGTGTGGTCTGTGGTGTTTCTTTGCGACTAGGTTCTTGGCAGAGATCTGTTGATTTAGTAGCCATTGAGATGGATCAATATATAATTGTCGTACGTGGATTGAGATCTTAAATTATTGAGCTTCTCTTTGTTTTGAGAATAGTTTAATATTCTCCACTTAATAGGGCCAACCATGTGAAGGTGGAAGCTCATCTGACCCCTCCTAAGAGCCTCTTATGACCCTTTACGACATTTTAAGACCTCTAAGATGTATTCTTAGGGATTCTAAAGGGTTGTAAAGGGTCATAAGGGGTCCTAGGACACAACAGCTGAGAAACATAAATGTAGGCATCGTGGTCATAATTTTTTGGAAACACAACATAATTGAGTGGTATACCCAGACATGTTGCATCGTCTGGGTATACCATTCAATTATGTTGTGTCTCCAAAAAATTGTGACCATAATGCCTACATTTATGTTTCTCAACTATTGTGATATCTACATTTATGTTTCTCATTTGTCGTGTTTACGTGCATGTTCTTTATGTGTATCTACTAGAAATTCTAAAAAAAATCAATATCTACAATAGCCCTCTGTTAATCACATTTATGCATATGGTCCCAACAAAGTAGTGAACAAACTACACAACAAAGGCATCACAGAAATATGATTTCTACTTTCGCCATTGAAGCAATCTTGGTGGCACTAGCTTCCTCTCGAGCCTTGCACAAGTTGCACTCATTTCCTACATCAAGTATAGATGTAGATGGGCTAGATGTAAATGTGGTTTGATCAACCCACCGAAAGTATTGACATCCACTATTTCCTTGCAATACCAAATGTACATCAATTCTTCATAAAATGATTAGTTAGTTGTCACATTATTTTTAAATCATAAAATATAATTACATATCCATACCTTTTTCCTATTTGGGGAAACCCAAAATTGACGCCCAAGATTACTTTTTGTGCGTGACGTCTTCAACATGCATGGGCCAACACTACATTGACACATAGGTACATTGACCAAAGTCATCAACGCTATTTCGACAAATATTGCATTATGACAAATATTGCATTGTCATTATTTTGTTCATTCATACTAATTATAATTACAATAAAATGAAACATACTAATGTAGACTTGCACATTTTTGGCTAAGTCGAAGTCTTTGGTTTAAATCACTAGACACTCAAAACAAAATGACAAACCAAAGACAACCATGCAATAAAAAGCAATTACTAAGCAATTCAGAATTAGATCACTCCATTGCATGGAACAAAGAGAATCCCCTATGATTTAACATCATTGATGTGCAAGGAAATAGAAAATTAGCAAAAGCAACTCTCATATAAGTAGGACATATAAAACAAGGTGAATAAGAGTAGTACATATAAAATAATCGTTAGAGCATGCCAAACATCTGGCATAATTATACATTTCATTCATGCCATTAATATTCTTCTTCATCCATTTCATCATCAAGATCATCGTCATCGATGACATCATCACCACCACAATCATCACCATCATCATCACCATCAACATCATCATCATCCTCATCATCATCCTCATTACTAGCAACATCATCGTCATTAGTAGCAGATTCATCGTCGTCTTCTTCTTCATATTCTTCTTCGACTAGCTCTCGATCGTGATCAACATCTACATCATCTTCCACTTCTTCATCTTCCTCGGTGTCTTATTCCATTGTATTATACTTTATCGGCCTTCCTCTTGGATCATGTCTAACAAAAAATGACCAACCCGGTTTATGTGGAACCTCTGAGTAAAATACCTGCTCACATTGGCTTGGAACAACATAGGGCTCTTCTCCAACTGGCTCAAACAACCTTGTATTAATAATTGGAAATCTATTGTCATGTTCAATAACAGTTCTATCAAGATCATTTTTATTGAGTCATAGTCTGTACCATTTCACAAAGAAAAGAACTAATTTGAAGGAATTAAAGTCACAGTCAAGTACATAAAAAAAAAACCATAGTATCAATTTTGTGACTCTCGAGGATGTAAGTCATTTCTAGATGAAATATTAGTCACCTCAAACACTGCACTTATCCCAGAATCACAAGTTATCTTCGTGTCATCCAACTTTTTGATGCAAAATTTATAACCATTGTAAAACATAGCCTTGTGGTGTTTCACCTACAATAATGTCAAACATGTATAAATTATTACATCAAGAGTTGAAAAACATACAGTTGATTAATTAACAAATTTATAAGTACTTGGTGATCTCTTAAACCATATGCTAAATCTATTTCTTTTTGTGTAACATTGGGATCTCCATTAAAATGAGCTTATATAACCAATCAAGATATGGATTCCCATGTTAATCTATAACCACCATGTTGACATCGTTCAATCTATGCCGTCATCCAATCTTGATTGTTTGCAATAAACAAATGTATTTCATCCCACTCTTTAGCAGCTATACAAAAGTAAATAGATGACTTACAACAAATTTATTTTGAAAATTAAGAATTAATTAACTACAATAACATCTTATAATTTATTACCTTTCAATTTCCTAAGTCTACCGTTGCCCACCAAGTACTCCCCTTCAATTTTTTTAATTGAGTCGAGATCCCAAATGCAATCTATATGGGTCTTTGCTGCAAGATTAGGAAGTATTGAGTAATGTACACCATCATTTGATATACCATATATCCCTCAACCATAGAGCCCTCAGAACGTGCTCTTTGATGTACCAAACCCTTCAAAAATTTCAAGTGTCTCTCATCCATCCACATTGACCTAGCATGTACAAGTCCACACAATTCAATCTCCTCAACTTGGTGTATGAGGTAGTGTTCTTGTGCATTGAAAAAAGTTGGAGGTAAACACTTTTGCATTTCACACATTAATCGATAAATTCTTTTCTTCCAATATTTTATATCTTCTTAATAGATTTCTTTAGATGCCAACTGTAATACCCCAAAAATGGGCTATAGGTTCATTGAACTCCTATATCGACACATCGAACGAAATCGACATCAAAGTCCTAACCAAAGGCACATCTGCACATCATTGAATCCTAATTGATTATCCTAAATTCTACATCGGTGAATATTCCTAGTAATATTCTTAATTATCATAATTATCTTTAATTTAATGATTATTTGGCGATTTAATCCTATTTATCCTAAAGTTTGATTAATTGAATATTCTCAATATTTAATTAATTAGATTTAATTATGTCACTTAATTATTTAATTGAAGTTAATTCTATTTATTCCTAAATTGTATTATTTAATTTTGACAATAAATCTAAAATCTTATGAATAATTGATTAAATTCTTATTTAATTAATTAAAGCAAGTTGTCAATTTTTAATAATATTGTTTTTGAATAAAAGTTTGAAAAATAATTAATTAACCCATAAATCAATTGTTTTATTTTTCAAAATCAGTTAAGTTGGAAATAAATCACTTTATTATTAAATTAATCCATAAATAAAACATGCACAATCAGAAAAGAAGACAACTATCAATTAAATCTAAACTCTATTTTGAGTTGAACTCTATTTTTGCATGTTTTTGTGAGTTAAATATCCTTTATTTAAAAATAACTCAAAAATCAACCTGAGTTATTTGAGTGATTTATGGCTTTCTTCCATGCATCCTCAAAGCCCTTGATTTCTATAAAATCAAGGCTCAGCTCTTCACAAATCATCTCATATTTTTGCATCCTCACGTTGTCGAATTGGAGACTGAAGAATCATCTTTGCGAATCCAAGCTATTGTGAGATCATTCTTGTTTTTGAGTATTGCATATCATTTAGAATTCATCTTAGATCAATTCATTGCATATCAATTTCATCTTAGATTCTAGATTCATATCAGTTTTCATCATATCATTGCATAGAAAATCCCCCAAAAAATAGCTTAATTTGCATACATCTCATATCTAGATCAATTGCATTCAAATCCTTCATTTAGGTGTCCTCAAGGTCACTGATCTTGATAACAATATGAGAACATCATACTCGCACCTATTAGAAGGCAGTAAATCACCTAGTTAGATTAGTTTTCATTTATTGCATGATTTTAATTTTAAGCTAACCTCTAATGTTTTACTGAAGTGTTGTGTCTACATAGCAGGTACAAAATTCACACACACATTTCTGGCACCCACCGTGGGGCCTTGAAATAGGTTTCCAATTCAATTCTATCAATTTCTATCTTTTCTTCTTGATTTTTGAGCCAAAACTGTAATTTTTAAATTATGTCCGTACAATTTTTGTATGAGTTTCTGACAAAAGTCATCTCAGACTATACCCATTGTTGTATGACAGTCTATTGGATCAAGAATCATGCCAGACTATACACACTATCGTTTGGAAGTTCAACTATCGTATCATCATACACCCAGTGTTGTACGAGTTTCTGGACTGTCATTTGGAAGCAGACCCATTATCGTATGAGTTTTGGCACCAGGTTTTCATTGTCATTTCATTTTTCAGGGTAGTTTGTCATATTTGGTTTTCAAATTTTGACTAACGGCTAATCTTAACAATTGAAATTCTCTATTTTTGATTGACTCCTATTGGTTTTGATTGGAAAAAGCACAAGAATTGCCAAAAATAGGTAAAAATCTACTAAGTGCGTTGTGAGGAATTCAGGTAATCTTCTCAGCTGATAAGACTTCAATTTTGGATCTAAAACGAACATCTCATGTGTCTAGCTTGAGTGACTTTTATTGCTTTCCTATCACAGACTTCATTTGGGCTATAAAAATGAACATAGATTGCTTTCAGTATCTTTGTTACACATAGTAATTAGGCCCCATGAACACTATTTGTGGATCTTGAGAGATTGGGTTTCCAGCGAAACTCTTCTCAATGAAGGATCCCTTGTAGGTGGGGAGGATACTGAGGGAGTCTCACGTTCCACTAGATCCACATTTTTTCAACTTTTGATCAAGGCATTCTCTCTTCGGAGAGGTTGATAGATAATAAGGGGTTGACGTCATAGATCTTTGTGAGATAATCTTGGTCTTAGCGTGTTGGATTAATCTATCTATTTTGTTTGGGTTAAAAGTGAAAAGGCTAGGGGATTATGCTCTACTTCTTTTTTGGATAGTACTAGAAACCCAAATCCTTGAATCTAGAACCAGTCTCCATGTGGTATATCTTGTGAGTCACCTTTAGAGAGGGTTAACCATAGTGGACATTCCCTTAATTGGGTCAACCATGTTGACGGAACCTCAAGCGGTAATAGCCATTTTTGCCATGGTAGACAACCGCTATATAAATGTCCTATTGGAAGAAATCTCCACAGGTGTGGTCTCTTGTTGGGCTGTCAAATCTCCCTAGCAGATCCTAAAGATTAAGTTCTCAGACTGTGTCAAAACCTCGGTGTGCCTGGATTGGAGTTCGCCCTCTTGGATCATAAAAGTTGCAGAGTCAAACCATTACTAAAAACCCTAGTGAGGCCAAATTTTCATTTTCTAGGAATATGTGCATTAATGCAAAACTTTTTGGAACATGCATAATTAGCACTTCTAAGGATTAGCACAAATAAGTCACTTGATTGTTCATGTGCAAGGTTGCTTTTTCCCTTGTTCATTGTTTTCAAACATGCTTGAAATCACTTGCTTGCTATTTTGCATGCTTGTTTATCTATCTAGTTACTGAAAATGAACAAATCTGTTACAATCCTCAAATCTGGACATTGAAATTTGCAAACAATCTGAAACTGAAAACCCTAAATTTGCAAAATTTAAAGTGAAATTCCTTTCTAGAGTCGAAAGTCATCTCAAGAGGTTAGAAAGTCATACGAGTTTTTATCAAATGTCATTTCATTACTGCCCAACTGTTGTATGGTAAAGAACCCAGTGTCGTACGAGTCTTTTTGCCAGTCAAATTCAAAAAGTCAAATCCTGCTAGCAACTGTCGTGCAAGTTTTGCAACTATCATATGAGCTTTTCAACTGTCGTTTCATAGCATACCCACTATCGTACGAGTCTGCAAAGTGTTGTTTGTGAAAATTTTGAAAGTTGTCAGAAAATTGTCAGAATTGCCAGATACTTAGCTTTTTCAGCCTATTTCCAGAATCTATCGAACAAATCACTGTGTCAGGAACAGAGCAGTAGCTACTGAGAAATCCAATCATTATCCCAAAGTGGCCTTTTGAATCTAATTTAGCCTTCTGTTTAATCGATTTGAGTCTTTATCATCTTGTGTCAAAACCTTGTCATAACTATCAATCTTCAATCAATCATCAAAATGACTAAGTGTTGTGATATCTTGTCCGCTATCTTTTGGGAATCTACCCATACATCCAGGGAATAGTATCCTTCACCCACATCTAATCGAATCTTCAAACCAATCAAACCTTGACAAGGTTGCGTCATCTAGTCATCTTGATTCAATTCATTCTTTAGTCGTCTTCATCTTATTCTTTTGCTTCACCCAAGGTTAATGGTGGAAACTAGAGCTTCCTCCCACAAGAAATCTAGGGAAATATCTCATACTTTACCTTTGACTCACATAGGTCCAACTTTTGAGCAACTTCATGATTCTGGTCTTTACGAAGATGACGGTGCTGGCAACCTTTGATTAAAAACTGGTTACATTCCTCCTTCATCAACTCACGGAGGTACCCAACAAACCCCACATCAATCTATTCCAAGGAGTCCACAAACTCCTACCATGTCTCAAGCAGGGACAAACTTTGACTCTCAAAGAGCTCAATCTCAACATGGTGCAGATCAGGAACCCACACTTGAAGAAATTGCTCAATATCAAGACGATGATAACTTCAAATGAATGATGAAGCATTTCTTGAAAGAAGATAGAGAGACATACTTTTTACAATTAGCTCATCAAGGAGCTAAACTTCCTCCCAACTTTAATGTTGAAGATATCATTATGCATGAGGAAGAAACTCCACTCACAGCTATGATGAAACAAATGCATGCCATGCAAGTCAAACTTAACAACCTTGAAAAAGAAAAGGAACCCAGGGAGTTCTCCATGGAGGCCCTATGTCCTTTTCCATTCAACAAAGACTTGTACATGCCACCATTCCCAAAAAGAGTGGAGATGCCTAAGTATGATAAGTATGATGGACACTCAGATCTTCAAGATCATGTCAGAGAATTCTATACACAATCTATGAAGTTCATGCACGAACCAACCTATCTGATGCGTCTCTTCTCTCGATCTCTAGCAGGAGCAGCCATCCACTGGTTCTCTAGATTGCCTTCTACTATCAAAACTTTTGAGGAGTTGATCAAATTGTTTTATCAGCAATACTCCTACAATATTCAACATCCAGTCACCATGATTGATATCTGTAATCTCAAGATAATCTCAAGAGATGGAGGAAGAAATTCTCTCTATATGCCAGACCTATTCCAAAAAAAGAAAAACTAGAAATCTTCATCAATAACCTTGTTCTAGAAATCAATGATCCTCTACAAATGTAAAATCATACATCTTTTGATAAGATGGTGGAAAATGCTATCAAAATCAAAAAAGTGCTTGTGAAAAAAGGAGAAATCACACTTCAAAAAGACAAGTACGAATTAGGATCCAGTTTTAAAGACAAGAACAAAAACTGGAACAAGAATAAAGGCATCATCATAGATGGTGTTGTTGACACTATATGTGCCCCATCAAAGGCACCAGCCTACAACCTAACTCTTGGTTCCCAAGCCATTAAAGCTTTAGAACAAAAGTCATCTAAACCATTCCAAAAGAAGCCAAAATACAAACCTTGGGATAAAAAGTGAAAGTTCACTCCTCTTGGAGAATCTTTAGAATCAGCTATGAGAACTCTACTAGCTGATAACATCATCTCTTTGCCAGTAGTCTGACAATCTGATCCAGAACCTAAGCCACATTGGTGGAAATAAAATGAATTCTGTGATTTTCATCGAGGTAAAGGTCACAAAACTAATAACTGCTTACGGTTGAAACACACCATTCAAGATCTGATAGATAGTGGAGACATCATAGTTGACAATCCTAAGAGAAATAAAAATCATACGGCATTTACAGAACCATTTCCGCAACATGGTCAAGGAGTTTCAACTTCTCAGCCTAATATGGGGGCAAAAGTCAACTATGCCTACCTTGGAAATAATGTTGTCATCAATATGGTTGAACCATGTCTCTCTGAAAGTTGCAATGTCATCACAATTGTATGAAGAGAAAGAGATCATTCCTCAGCTCATGCAATTACTCAATCACAAGCTCAAGAAAATCTGAAAGGACAAATCCCAGATTCATCTAATGTCCCTAAGATGCCCTTCAATCTTTCTTCCACTTCCAAATAGAAGGTTGTTTCTAAATCTTCCAATTCTAAAGATACAAGGCCTACATCTTATAGCATTGTTCAACAACTCCAGCACACTAATGCAAAAATCTCCATGTTTGAGTTACTTCAGATCTCTCCAGCTCATAGAGCTATACTAGACAAAGCTTTGCTCAGTTCCAATGTTTGTGATGACCTTGATTTAGATAGGTTCTAGACTATGGTTGGACATCTTACATCTCCACAATATATCTCCTTTTTAGAGGAAGATGACAACTCCTTGAGTCACCCACATAATCAGCCCTTTCATATAAAGCTCTTGATCCAAAACTATAGAGTCAAACGTGTGTTGATAGATGGGGGCGCTGGCCTAAACATTTGTCCTTACAGCTTGATCACACAATTGGGATTTTTAGAATTGGCTATTGATCCTTGAAAGAAGATAACCATAAAAGCCTATGATGAACAAGAAAGATATTCTAAAGGCACCATTGTCTTACCCATCCGAATGGGTCCAATTATCAAAGATACCATCTATCAAGTGCTTGATCTACCTTTGGCCTACAACATCCTCCTAGGGAGACCATGGATACTTGAAATGCAAGCTATTCCTTCTACATACCATCAATGTTTGAAGTTTACTTATGAAGGAGTAGAGGTTACTATCCCCACAGATCTGAATACAACTTGTAATACATTGAAGGAAAGTGTTGATAAGCTTGTTCCCAATAACAGAGAATCTTCTACTGAGCAACTAAATGTTGCTTCAACATCCAAAATGGAAGACATTGCTAAAGAGGTCAATATCAAAGAAAATGGGATGGGATAATATACTATGGAGCCAATCTTATCTTTGACATCTCTCCCTATCTCACCTAAGTCTTATGGACAATCTTTGAAATAGTCCAAGCCTAAACCTAAGGAACTTCTTGAAGCATATAAAAAGAATTTTGTAGCAAAACAAGTATCCAAGCAAGAGTTTGAAGAGGATGAAGCTATGCTATCATGGCTATACAAAGACAAACCCGAATCCCCAGTTGTCCAAACTCATGATTCTACAGTATCCAAAGATTCTTCTAAGTCATATGGCCCAGGAGATAAATTAATAACTAAGATGGGATATTCAGGTAAAGGACCTCTAGGAGTCAGAGGAAAAGGTCTTGAGGTACCTCTCCCACATACTGGTAGAGCAAATAAAGACAAAGTTGGCTTAGGATTTGAAAAGAAACCCTTCCACCTCAAAGGTAATTGTTCCCATGTCATAGAGAAGATCGCACCAAGAGAAGCCCTTCTTAAGAAAGAAGAAACATAACCATCAAATAGTGATTCAGACAGCTCAGAACTCATCCCCTATGAAAAATTTCCTAAAGAGGATCAAAGACCTTCTTGATGATAAAGATGATCCAATCAAAAGAATTAATGTAGTAGAAACACAAGAACCCACTATCAATCAAGAGATAGTTACCACACAAGAACCAGCTAATCTTGAAACTAATCAAGAGGATCAAGAAGAAGGTGGTATTTATTCTGAAACTGATTCCCATAAGTATGAATTCAAATTAGAAACTGAGGGTAACCCTTCTTGGGGTATTCACCCTGAATTTACTCATGTTCTAAGATTTCCTAGAGATCCTAAATCAGAAGCTGAATCAAATGACTATGAATGGGGAGCCATTCCAGAACTAGATGAAGATGAGCTTATTATAGAGAAACATGTTGATGTTATTCACCAATATGCACCTCAACCCAATGTAAGTCTAGAGTGAAATGATGAACCCATCGAGTCTGATCCACCTATGGCAGAATTGGACTCCCACAATGACATTGAGCCTATTCACGAATTGAATGTCTTAAGTTGTAATATCACCTTTGAACTCAAGCATTGGGTTAGGACCAATGATGATAGATCCATATCTGTAAACTCCATCTCCCAATCTTTCCCCACTTTGACTATCCAATATCCAAAACTTATTGATCAAACCTCCACAAATACAAGCCATGGTATTTATACCTTCCCAAATGACTATGCCCTTGCTTGCTACCTCAATGCAGTTGAGCCTATGAGTATTTCCATCAGTGAACTGAGCGTTAGCATGACGGAGTCGGACATCAAATATCTTAGTCAGAAAAATAAGAATAAAAAGAAAAAGAAAAGGAGTTCTGAAGGTGAAAACCACTTTGTGGCAGTCTCAGAACCTAAAAAAGTAAAAAGAAAAGATGCATCCAAAGGTGAAAACCTCTCTGAGGTGCCTAAGGATGACATATTTGATGTCCTTCTAAGTCATTTATAGGATAGATCTTTGGTTCTAATTGAGCCCACTCAATCTATCAATTTGGGTACAACAAAGGAACCACAATTGGTACATGTAGCACAATCATTATCAGAAGAAGAGAAACACAAATTTACTACATTCCTAATAGAGAAAAAGATCAACTTTGCATGGAAATACTCAGATATGCCAGGGTTGGATCCTAATCTTATCATGCACCATTTATATATAGCTCCTAATATAAAACCTGTCAAGAAAAAATTGAGAAAGATGAATCCTCATGTTGCACTCTTGGTAAAAGCCGAATTGGAGAAGCTACTAAAAGCCGGGTTCATCCATGTCATAGACTATGCTGAATGGATCTCTAATATTGTACCTATTTCTAAACCAAATGGTTCAATCAGAGTGTGCACAAACTTTAGAGATGTGAATAGAGTGTGCCCTAAGGATGATTTTCCATTACCTAACATTGATATGATAGTGGACATGACTGCGGGATTTGAGATGTATTCTTTAATGGATGGTTTTTCTGGATATAATCAAATAAAAATTGCTCCAGAAGAACAGGAGAAAACTGCTTTCACATGTGCATGGCATACCTTCTGTTGGAATGTCATGCCATTTGGGCTTAAAAATGCTGGTGCTACATATCAAAGAGCAATGACATCTATTTTCCATGACATGATGCATCAAACTATGGAAGATTATGTTGATGATACTTTAGCAAAATCTATGATTAGAACTAAACATCTAAAAGACTTGAGCATGATCCTAGATAGAATGGAAAAGTTCAGTCTCTGACTAAATCCTAAGAAGTGTGCTTTTGGCGTCACTTCTGGAAAGCTCTTAGGATACATAGTTTCAAAGAAGGGCATTGAAGTTGATCCAGCTAAAGTCAAGGCTATAATAGAGATGCAACCTCCCAAGAATATTAGTCAAATGAGAACCTTACAAGGGAGAGTACAATCTATCAAAAGATTCATATCACAGCTTGCTGATATATCACAACCTTTTACAAAAACATTACATAAAGGTGTGACCTTTGCATGGAATGAAGAATGTGAGAACAACTTTAACCATACCAGGAAGTATCTATCAAATCCTCCTATCTTGATGCCTCCTATTCATGGGAAGCCATTGATCTTATATGTCTCCACTATAGATACATCACAGGGGGCATTGCTAGCACAACATGATGAGAACAAAAAGGAAAGAGCTATATACTATATCAGTAGAACATTGGTTGCATATGAGAAGAACTATTCAGTGA
Source organism: Chamaecyparis obtusa (assembly GCA_027943335.1). Lineage (NCBI taxonomy): Eukaryota > Viridiplantae > Streptophyta > Pinopsida > Cupressales > Cupressaceae > Chamaecyparis > Chamaecyparis obtusa. The sequence goes on along the minus strand of BSBK01004976.1, from coordinate 190,263 downwards.
TTGAAAAAGCTTGTCTAGCTATGATCTCTGCATCATAGAAAATGAGACACTACATGTTAGCTCATACCACACAATTGGTAGCTAAAATTGATCCGCTCAAGTACCTACTAAGCAAAGCTGCCCTCACAGGTAGATTAGCTAAATGGGTTATGCTCTTAAGTGAATTTGACATTGAATATGTGGAAAGAAAGGCTATCAAAGGACAAGTTATTACTGATCAATTAGTAGATGCACCTATGATTGATGATACACCAATGCAAATGGAATTTCCAGATTCCTCTATCATGACTCTTTCTTCTAGAGAATGGTAGTTATTCTTTGATGGCTCCTATACACAAAATGGATCTGGAGCCTACATCTTGTTCATAACTCCTCAAGGATACTCAATCCCAAAAGCATCCAGGTTAAATTTCCCTTACACAAACAATATTGTAGAATATGAAGCCCTTTTGAATGGTATGAAAATAGCAATTGAATGGAGAGTAACAGAGCTACACATTCATGGAGACTCTCAACTTGTTATTCATCAAGTCAATGATGTGTACCAAACTAAAAATGAAAAGCTTATTCCTTACAAGAGAATGGTAGATGATTTAAAGAAGTATTTCATATCTATCACATTTGAGCAAATTCTTAGAATAGAGAATAAGGTTGCCGATGCAATGGCAACATTATCTACTTTATTACAGCAACCTGAACATGAGCTATGCTATGAGTTCCCAGTGGAAGCACTATCTTATCCTGCATATGACTCCCCTGAAACCCACATGATTTGCACCGTTGTAGGTCATGATTCATCTAGATACAAAAACCTATTTACCTATCTCCAAAACCAAATCATTCCTGATACCTTCAACCACCATGAAAAGAGATACTTTATCCGTAATGCCTCCCGATATGTCATCATTGGTCACGATCTGTACAAACGAGGTCTAGATGGTACACTACTTAGATGTTTAGAACGGGAAGAGTCTCAATGTGCGTTAGAGGAAGTCCATGATGGTATTTGTGGGTCACACTTGAACGGTTTAACACTAGCTCAAAAATTTATTAGGGTTGGGTACTATTGGCCTAAAATAGAGAAAGAGTCTATCAAGTTTGCTAAGAATTGTCAAAAGTGTCAAGTGCATGGCAACTTAATTCATGCTCCAGAGAGAGATCTAATTCCCTTTACTACACAATGGCCTTTTCACCAATGGGCCTTTGATCTTATAGGAGCTATACATCCTCATTCTTCTAATGGACATACCCATATAATCATAGCTACAGATTATTTTACAAAATGGGTAGAAGTAGTCCCTTTGACACAAGCAACTAGGAAATAGATATCTATGTTCATATTGAACTATATCATATGCAGATATGGGATACCTCATTCCATAATCACAGATAACGGTGGCCAATTCAAAAACAAAGACCTAGATGATCTATGTGCCAAATTCAAGATCACACAACATTGGTCATCTATCTACTATCCTCAAGGGAATGGTCAAGCAAAGGCTTCTAACAAGAATCTATTGAAAATCTTTCACCGCATAGTTAATAAAATAGGAAGAGACTGGCATCTCATGATCAATCTAGCTCTCTGGGCCTACAGAACAAGTATTAGAATGTCTACTGGAGCTACACATTTCACTTTAGTTTATGGGTCTGAAGCGGTACTACCTATTGAGGTTGAAATCCCATCACTAAGAATCAAAATGCATGGTCTAGTAACTAATGATGACTACAGTGTCTAGGTTGCAAGAACTTGAACTACTAGATGAGTGCAGACAAGAAGTGTATGATCATCTCAGAGTATATCAGAAGAAAATTTCTAGAGGCTACAACAAGAAAGTCAGACACAGAGAATTCCAGGTTGGTGATCTAGTCTTGAGAGAGAATCCAAAAAATTAATCACATCGAGAACGCAAGGGGAAGTTTGAACCCAACTGACTGGGTCCCTTTGTTATCACTGCTACTTTTGGCTTTGGTTCCTATCAACTCTCAATGACTGAAGGAGAACAACTCCAAGAACCAATCAACATTCTCCATCTGAAGAAATTCTACGCCTAAGGCATTCAGTCTATGGTAAAATGTCCTAAAAAATCTTTAAAAATTAAAAAAGTCTTGAAAAAAATGAACATCTTGGTGAAAACCTAGCAATAGGCACCTTGATGATTCACAAAAAAATTGAAAAAATTAAAAGTACAAAAAAATTGGAAAAAATGAAATATACAAAAAAAATGAGAAAAAAAAAAGTGCCTTGGTGAAAACTTGGAAACAGGCGCTTTGGTAGCAAAAATAGAATCTCTACCAAGATGGTGAAAACTCGGCAAATGGGCACCACTTGTTCAAAATGCTCCATCTATCAGTGCAATCTTGGTCTTTCCCAGCTTTCAGTCTTGCTTTAGTCTATATATATCTTTATTTTCAATAAGTCGGTCTGTACACCAATCAACTCAAGCATCTGTATCCTATCAATGTTAAAACTTGGGGGAAATCAAAGTCATATCCTATGACCTCCAATGTATCTTAGATGTATCATATCCAGTAAAAGTCCTTTGAAGCTTTATTTGAGTCAGTCAGTCAATCTTGTCTCTAGAAAGGATTTTGCATCTACAACAATGCAATCAAACATCAAACTGAAAATAATCTATGCTTTTTCATGCTTTTATCTCCTTGTATGCTTACTGGTTTGCATTGAGATTTTTGCATATTGTGTCCCTTTGAGCTCTTCAATGATGTCCTTTACAAGATTTAGAGAGTGATGACTGGGGGCATAATCTTTTCTTTGTTTTCTGCTTGTATGTGAAAATCTAACAACTTTGGAAATTTTGGATTAAAATGGTGTCCGACTGTAAGAGCCTCTATCTCGAATTGGATGGCCATGTGTACCTCGACCATTGATATCCAAATAATTCAAGGAAGTTTGATCTAACTATTATCTTTTTGAGTGAGTTCTTTCTCCTATTGTGAAATGTGATCTTACCTAAACATGTGAACAATAAAGGGTCACTACGGGTAATTCACATTGGATTTTGAATGATCTCTTGACTGTTCGATGTGTTTGTAATGCAAGGCATATTCAAGTTATCATGATGTTTATGTTCTGATGCTTATACAAATTGCTATATCAAAATGGACATGATATTCAGGTCATCCTGGTGTTTGTGCCTTGGTGCTTATATCTAATCTGACATTTCGAAAACAAAATCAATATTCATATATCCATGGTTTCCTAACCAGTGGGTGTTGTATTGATTCTTGCGCATACAACTTGATATTCATATGTCTATGGTTTCATATCTAGTAGGCATTGTATTGATTTATCCAATTACCTACAAGTTCAATGATGATAACAAATCGACATATGATCAGTGAGTAGGTCCTAGGTCCTAGGTTGCATTTCATTTCACATGTTTCTTTGCATTTTGCATGTCTGCATGATCTCGCAAATGTTTGGAAACACTTCAAAGCTTAAACAATTCTTCATATCAATTCTTCACATCTAAAGAGAGCTGAGTCTCACTCGAAGGTCTCTTCACCGAACCGCAAGTAGTAACCCTCCTGGGTTAAACATCCTTTTGACATAAGACTGAGTACTTGTCTTCATCAACCTGCAAAAACATATCATGTGTATCGTTGCATTTACATCCCATATCATTACCATTTGTTGCATTAAATTACATCCAGTGCATAAGCATAAATCATACATACATCTTTTCATAATCCATTACATTTGCATAACATCCATACATAAGACATAAATCATTGCATTGCATTGATCCATACATACATTCTACACTACTCATAGCATAAACATCACATGATATCATCTTAAATCAAAACATGACAAGTACAAATGAAGTCACGACCCAAAATATCGATCTCATATATATCATCAACTCAAAATGTGTCAGGGGTGCACTACTGGCACAATATACAAAAGAATGAGCTCCAGAGAGCTATCAGAGTCAGACCAGCATATCAATGATAAAAAAAGAACAGAGTATATCAAAACATAAGAACAGGAATCAACTATCAGCATGCTCCTCGGCATCTGGTGGAGGAGGGGGTGGTGCATCTAGTATAGCCTCTACTCTCAGTGCCCTAGCTCCTTTTGAGGCTGCCATATAATCTAAATATGTGGGTACTCTCTGTGTGTGTGAAAATTGTACCTGATCTGTAAACACAACACTTCAGTAAAACATTAGAGGTTAGTGATAATCAAAATATGCAAAATTGAAATCTAATCTAACCAAGCAATTTACTACCTTCTAATAGGTGCGAGATTGATGTTCTCAGATTGTAATCGAGATCAGTGACCTAGACGACACCTAAATGAAGGATTTGAATGCAAAAGATGGATATGAAATTGAATGCAATTAATCTATATTTTTGATATTTTCTATGCAATAAGAATGATAAACTGATATGCTTTGAATGCTATTGAAAACTAATATGAAATGAATGCTAAATGATCTAACAATGAAGATTCTAACAATGATATGAAAACTATGAAATTCTATGCTAAGATATAAAAACTATGCAATTGAAATTGATCTCACAAAGCTTTGAATTTGCAAGTTGATTCCTCAGCCTCCAATTCTCTAGTGTGATTGTGCAAAAATATGAGATGATTTATGAAGAGCTGAAGCCTTTAATTTATAGAAATCTAAGGCTTTGGAGGTGCATGGATAAAAGCCATAAATCATTCAAATAACTCAGCTTGATTTTTGAGTTATCTGATAATAACAGATAATTAAGTCACAAAAATATGCAAAAGCTAAGCTTTAACTCAAAATAGAGTTTAGCTTTAATTGATAATTGACAGTTGTCTACTTTTATGATTGTGCATGTTTTAATTATGAATTAATTTAATAATAAAGTGATTTATGTTCAACTTAACTGCTTTTAAAAATAAAATAATTGATTTATGGGTTAATCAATTATTTAATCAAACTTTTATTAAAAAATATATTATTAAATAATGACAACTTGCTTTAATTAATTAAATAAGAATTTAATCAATTAAAGATAGGAATTTTGATTTATTGTCAAAATTAAATAATACAATTAATAATAGATAGAATTAAATTTAATTAAACAATTAAGTGGCAAATATTAAATCTAATTAAATAAATATGAAAATATTTAATTAATCAAACTTAGGATAAATGTGATTTATTGCCAAATAATCATTAAATTAAAGATAATTATGATGATTAGGAATATTACTAGGAATATTCCCCGATGCAGAATTTAAGATAATCAATTATGATTCGATGATGTTTAGATGTGCCTTAGGTTAGGACTTTGATGTCGATTTCATTCGAATTGAAGATGTAGGAGATTAATGAACTTATAGCCCATTTTTGGGGTATTACACTCTCTACATAGCAGGGACAATAGTGTAATATGCAGACACATAATACGAAGCTCGTGAGGTCTAATGGGTCACCTCTATCTGTAATCTCTGAACCTCTCCATGAAACTCTGCAAAAAGCTCTGTATGCTGCCTATCTAACTCTAGATACCTCTCCTCCCACCTAGCACTTTGTACCTTCAGGTCCCAAGCCTGAGCTAATATCTAATGAAGTAGGAGGTACACTAGGCTCATCCTTTGCTGCTAGCATATCTGTGTCTTGTGTCGGTTGTGCTGGTTGCTCTGCCTGCTCTGTGGTACCTGCTCTACGTGCCTTACGACATCTAATCTCAGCCCCTAGATCAAAGGGATCATCTGTACCCATATCTGTACCAGCACCTACAACCTGCTCAGCTGCTAATACATCATCTGCAGAACCAACATCGCCCAAAGTGCCACTCTCACCCCTGGTCCGTCTCTGTGAACCTGTGGATGTACCTACTGTAGAAGTAAAAGGACAAGGGGGCCTCATATGTCCTACTGGTCTTTGTAGTGGAGTCATCGCTCTTAGTCTGGGTGGTGTAGGATGTACTGCCTAAGGTCTGGGACCTGGTCTCATAGGAGCTCCTGTCACATCCATCACCTCCTCCATGGAGGGTATCAACTCAGTGGGATCCAAAAATCTATGGATAGGGTGATCTGCAAGACAAGAGATGTATCAATCTATGACCCCTGCATCAACAACCTGTGGACGGTAGTCCCAGTCTCTACCTATTGTGTGCTATAAATGTGTCACACTTCTATGGATCATTACATGCAAGGAAACTGAAGAATGAGCCCTCACAAATCAATCCATAGCTCCCTAAGCATGGAGTGCAAGGGTTTTTAAGAATGCTCTCAGCTAGAGCTATTTAGCCTATAACCTTGCTAGTAAACCATGCAATGGGAGATTCAATGAAGACAAGGGAAAGAATGCCAATATCCTCAAGAATCAAGAATGAAAATGCAATGCAATGCTATGCTAGAAATGGAAATGCAAGCTAAGCTATGAAAGGAAATATGCAAGTGTTACAACCCAAGCTAATTAATCTATGTGAGCTAATCTAGAGCATAGAAATGAAGCTAATCTAAGAAAGCATAAATATGAAGCTAAGCTAAGAATGCAAGAATGAGATGTAGAATGTAAGAATGAGATGTAGATGCTAAGAATGCTCCAAATCTTCAAAAGCTCCAAAGTGTACCTAGAAAACCTGTAGCATAATATTAGCATAAAAAGTTGGGGATCTAGAATGAAGAAGAGAGCTCTCTTTTTAAAGGAAATGAGAAGGAATGGACCATGGAGATTAAGAGGCAAAAGATTTAATCAATGGTGGAGCTTGAAAGAGGAGCAATCCATGTGCACAAGTATCCTCCAATAGGAAAATAAGAGTTGACTTTTGTGTCCATATGAGACAAAAAGTGCTTTTCCCTTTTTTATAAAATAAGAATAATGCTTTATTTGTGCAACTTAGGATAAGAGGAAAAGTGGGGGCTTTTATTTATTTAAAAGGGGAAGAAATATTCCTTTTAAATAGATAAAGACTTAGGATAAAATGGTTAGCCCATAGAAAATAATCGAATAAATGATAGAGCTAGGATTTGATCAAGAATAAACAATTGCTAATTTAGCAAAAGGGGCTAATAGTCTAGATGACCATTTTTAGGTGTATACACCTATGATAGTGTTGTACTCCTCTGAACATAAAGAATAAGTGAGCCTCTATGTCCACTCGAGCCTAATCTCACGAACTATATGGGCATATGCAGTATACTCCTATGGGGCATCCTGTCTCCATCCATACTGACGCCACACTCTAGTAATGAGAAATCTCTCCAAAATAGTGGAGGACTGACCAAGGAGTACCCGACGCTGAAAAAGGAAGCTATACTGCTCTCTCGCAGTGGACCAGGCCTCTATCTGCAAGTATGGTCTCTAATGCACAAAAGTCATATCATCCAAGCATCATCTAAAATACTCAGTATGGCCCATGTAGACCTGTGTGACATAACCAGCATATGTGTATATCACTGGCTCCTGTGGCTGACGCTGTGTCTGAAAAACCAGTCTCAAAAATGAGATATGCTCCCAGGCCCATAACTGTAACACAAGAGCTCCAAAAGCAAAGCTCTTGCAATCCTGATACACAACCTCATGCATCTCTGAAAACATATGTGCCAAAAGACACTGACCCCAAGCAAGCTCAGTGGGAGTCACCATAAGAAGTGCTACCATCGGGGCCCATCCCATTAAGAAACGGTCCTGCTGATGGCCCAGCATGATGAGCTCACCAATCATCCCAGCAATAGTACACTCTAGGTGGTGTGTCTGACCATATCTCTGTACAAGGGTCTCCCATGAAATGGACCCAGTCAACTGTGTATCATCACCAAATAGATGCCTAAAGGCATGAAGACCGGTCTGCTCAGTACTCACATACTCAGTTGGTAAATGAAACGTATGTGTCTTAGAATGGAATCTCTCAATAAGTGCAGTCAAAAGGCCATGGTTTACCCTAATATCAGGTAAATGGATCAAATACTCAAAACCACATGCAGTAAGATGAACCCTCATAGTGTCAGGAAGTGAGACACATAATCTCTGGGTCACCAGGTATGAATGCTGGACATGAACATCTGGATATGTGACCTATATCATACAAAAATAGGGAATTCTATTAGAAATTGGGTTCAACAATAGGCTAATAGTACAGAAATTGGACAGTTTGGTACTTTAGAAGGTAGGTTAAAAGGTCAGCTATCAGCATCAGCAATCAGAAAAGCAAAAATCTTGACCTAAAATAGAGTTTTGAGCTCACTATTTTTCATACGACAGTCCAAACTGGCATCGAAAGTCGTACGACACTCTACAGTAGCCCATACGACAATCCATGGTCATATGACACTAGATTCATTATGGTACGAGTTTCCAAGGACCCGATGAAATGTCGTACGACTCATGGGTCCCCTTCATACGACATTGGGTGGGTCATGAAATGACACATCAAATACAATTCAAATGTCGTACGAGTCAGGGATGGGACTCGTACGAGTTTTCATACATGTGAAATTTAAAAAGAAAAACGTGTATGAAAAAAGTCTAAAATGCTATAAAATATGAAAAATTTAAATTTTCAGAGGGGCACAGAGGTCCACATACTGGATGTCCATACTATTGAGGTCTAGATAGATAGTTGGGGGGCCCTTGCCGAATAGTAGGGGCAGTTTTCGAGAGCAAGGGGAGCCCAACCGGGCGAACGCAGCGGTAGTTATCACGTAATCTTTTAACGCAGCCCTTATTATAAAGGTTGGGGGCTGTTGATCCAGCCAATGAGTCAGTTTACCCAGAAGCAGGAGAAGCAAAGGTAGTGCCAGTAGTATCATTAGCAGGAGCAAAGTAACCAACAGCCCTACTATTCTAATGGGTGAGATCGAGCATGTCTCCGGTTGCACTCAAATCGATGCGAACTCATAGGTACCTTTGGTTCTCGCTGTTCTGCCATTTTCTTGCTCAGAGGGCTCCACAAGATCTCAAAAGTCAAATGGTTGAAATGATTTGAAAATAACCCTTTTGGCCTTTATATAGCTTTTGACCTAATTTTCAAAAGTGTTCCGTTTTCCATGAAAATTGCACCCCTGGCTAATTTCGATGTTCTGAATCCATTTTCGGAATCAAAATTAAAATCTAAGATCGTTTATTATGTCAAAATCATGATTTAAAATTTTGGGCCCAGGATGGTCTACTGCTGGCATATTCGACCTTCCATCATCACAGAAATCTATAATTCAACTTAACTAATTATCTTACATCAAACTATCAAAATTTCAACTTGGTCAGCCATGGTCAACTCATGGTTTCACCTAGTCAAACTCGATCTTTTGGAACTCCAAACGATGTAGAACATGTTCTTGAACGTGTTTAAACACTTCTCAAATCAATTAACATGCTTCTAAACCATTTAATGTTGACTTTTCTTGTCAGATTTCAATTTTAATCCCGAAGGGGGCATGGTATTGCATATCATTCAAAGTCTGTAATCTAATTTGAAATCATATCTTTGCTGAAATCATATCTTTCCTCAGTAATCAAGACAACAACCACGTCTAGTTACTAATTCATCAAAAAGACCTCATCCCTCGGGGCAAATCAATCATCACTTGGGGCATATCAGATTCATCAAGATCCATATCAATCTGGTATTCTCTTAATCTTGTAAATTGTATCAGTTTTTGCAACTATCAGTTCAATTGTGTTATTTCCTTGATTCTTCAGAAACTGAAGGGTTCAGATGTGATACCAATGTGATTCAATATAAGGACAATCGAGTCTGGAATCAGTCACTCACTTCTTCACAATCATAAGGTTCAGAATCAGGTGTTTTGATGCTTTTGTTTCATTGGTTCATCGTTGCTATAGTGAACATTATCTTTGGTCATTCAGGACCTATTATCTTCATATCAAATCTTTCAATCAGCTTCTATCTCATATCAATTATCAATTTTGAATCAGTTTCATATCTTTATCGTACACAGACTATCTTTGAACCACTGCGCTTCACACAACAATTCAAAGAGGGGCAAAATGTAATACCCCAAAAATGGGCTATAGGTTCATTAACCTCCTATATCGACACATTGAACGAAATCGACATCAAAGTCCTAACCAAAGGCACATCTGCACATCATTGAATCCTAATTGATTATCCTAAATTCTGCATCAGGGAATATTCCCAGTAATATTCCTAATTATCATAATTATCTTTAAATTAATGATTATTTAGCGATTTAAACCTATTTATCCTAAAGTTTGATTAATTGAATATTCTCAATATTTAATTAATTAGATTTAATTCTGCCACTTAATTATTTAATTGAAGTTAATTCTATTTATTCCTAAATTGTATTATTTAATTTTGACAATAAATGTAAAATCTTATGAATAATTGATTAAATTCTTATTTAATTAATTAAAGCAAGTTGTCAATTTTTAAAAATATTGTTTTTGAATAAAAGTTTGAAAAATAATTGATTAACCCATAAATCAATTGTTTTATTTTTCAAAATCAGTTAAGTTGGAAATAAATCACTTTATTATTAAATTAATCCATAAATAAAACATACACAATCAGAAAAGCAAACAACTATCAATTAAATCTAAACTCTATTTTGAGTTGAACTTTGCTTTTGCATGTTTTTGTGAGTTAAATATCCTTTATTTAAAAATAACTCAAAAATCAACCTGAGTTATTTGAGTGATTTATGGCTTTCTTCCATGCATCCTCAAAGCCCTAGATTTCTATAAAATCAAAGCTCATCTCTTCACAAATCATCTCATATTTTTGCATCCTCACATTGTCGAATTGCAGACTGAAGAATCATCTTTGCGAATCCAAGCTATTGTGAGATCATTCTTGTTTTTTAGTATTGCATATCATTTAGAATTCATCTTAGATCAATTCATTGCATATCAATTTCATCTTAGATTCTAGATTCATATCAGTTTTCATCATATCATTGCATAGAAAATCTCAAAAAAAATAGCTTAATTTGCATACATCTCATATCTAGATCAATTGCATTCAAATCCTTCATTTAGGTGTCATCAAGGTCACTGATCTCGATAACAATCTGAGAACATCATACTCGCACCTATTAGAAGGCAGTAAATCACCTAGTTAGATTAGTTTTCATTTATTGCACGATTTTGATTTTAAGCTAACCTCTAATGTTTTATTGAAGTGTTGTGTCTACAGAATAGGTACAAAATTCACACACACAACAACCACCTACAAGGGATTCAAGACATAAATATATAAATATGATACTTTACAATATATTACTTGTTTTATATATTGAACAAATATCATTGCTTACCTCATGTATTTTCCAAGATCATATATCACTTGTTTGATATTATTGTTGAAGTTCTCTGGGAGAGATAGGGGTAGAAAATGTTGTAATAATTGTCAATTGATCATTTCATATAATGAAAATTGAATGCAATTACACAAATGTATTGTAAATACAAAATATTATGACTTACCTTAATGAAGGTATGCCAATCATGCATTTTCATCCCTGACCCAAAATCATTTTTCTTTGATATGAGATTGCTTATATCCACAGCAAATCCTGTAGGAAATCAAAAATTTTGAATCACTTCTTTTATGACATTACTTTGTTGCTGGTGCAGGAGCACCCTTCTAAGGGCTCCCACCATCTTGTTTTTGTTGTGTTAAACTTGGCTCAGTGTGTGAGTGTCTAGGCCTAGGCTAGGTCCTAGAAGTTCAGTTGGTCTTTTCTTGTAAATGGCACAATGATTTAGGGAATGTTGTCATCCTAAGATCATTGATTTTCTATGAAGTTAGAAGTCTTAGGCTAGGTGTTTGGTTAAGGTTTGAGCACATGTGTGCCTTGGTAGAACCTATAAATAGTCTTTTGAAGCACGAGAGAAAAAGTTGCTCAAAAGTTGCTAGCAACTTTTCAAAAGTTGCTAAACAACTTTTCTTTTTATATTACCTAGCTTTGCTAAGTGGATAAAAAGCCCTAACCAGACCCACACCCCAAGAAGAACACTATAAAGGACCTGAAAAACCCTAATATGAGTTTGGAGATCACTTTGTACGATTCTGTACAGAAAAGAATAGTCTGAACAAAGCATTGTGTGGAACAGTCACTATTAATGGACTGATTACATGTGAATAGAGGAAAGTTTGTGTGAATCTTTGTAGGGGATATTATTTATGTGTATTTAGATCTTCATGTGTGTGTGCTAGGTTAAATTCTTTCAAGTTTTAGTTTACATTTTGGTTCATTTCCTTGTTGTAGCTTGTTCTCTGCCAGTTTGGAGAGACATGTGAAAGTAGGGCTATAGCTTTTATTTCCACCGTGGGCACACCATGGAACCTTGGAATCTAAAATTACAAAACCTAACTTGTATGTATACAAATGCAGGGCCCTAGAGAATGAGTGCACCTATTTGTTTGACCATGCCCTAGGTGAGCTAAGGCAATGCTCGGTTAGGAGCGGTCAGCAGTGCAAGAGCTCTAGCAGACAGTGAGAGGAGTTTAAAAGAATGCCCTTTGGAGGGAGTCAAGGGACATGTGTGAAGGAAATATTTTGTGAAGGAGAGACCCTAAGAAATCTAGGAAAGGTAGTGAAGAAAGGCAAGAAGACCAGTAACCCTGTGGGGTTCCAAAAGCACTAAAAACCCTCATTCTTGGAAGAAGAGTTGTACGGATAGATGGAGGCCCAAGACACCAAAAATATTTGAGGTTTAGACATTTTTAATGAAGTTCCTTTTGAACAAGAAGTTTGATTTAGTGCAAGAAAGTGGTGAAAAGTCCTAGAAAGCTGGAGGGAGGCCTAATTGGGCACTTCCTTGTATCCCTGTTTTGGGAAGGAAGTAGGAGATCGGGTGATGACCCAACCTTAATAATGCCTTGAAGTTGTTTCAAATGTCCCACAAACACCTTGGAACTCATCAAATTCACTATCAGAGCTTGGGAGGGTAATTGAACCCTAAGAGACCCTTATAAGCCTATGTAAGGGATGGTGCTAGGAAGCAATGCTTGATAAGTTGTAAGATGACAAAGCAATACCTGATGGTCAAGTTAGGCTAGGTCAGGGGATCTTTTTTTGAGAAGAGAATCCTATAGACCTTCATAGGTGTAAGAAGAACACTAAGATCCTAGTTGAGGATCAGGGCATAAACTAGCTACTATATCCTAACCTTCCCATTAGATTGGTATCAGAGCCTCTTAAGGCTTGGGAAGTGGAAAGTGGATGTTTCAACCTTTAGAAGAGTTAGTTGGATCATCACACAAGTAGAAAATGGTGAGTAATGTAGAGCTTGCTAAGAAGGTGGAAGATCAGGAGGAAGCTAATAGACTCCTGCAGGAAAGATTGATGCAAATGGAGCAACTCTTGGATGATGTCCAAGTAAAGGCAGATAAGGTGAAAGATAGGATGGAGGAGTAGGATGCCAAAGGGAAAGAGAAGACCATTGATGATGATCTACCTACACCTGATCCTCCAACCCAAGATGAGCAATTTCTTAAAGCTTTGAAGGCTATCACTAGCAAGGCACTTGAAGGTGTCCCATTACTTACAGGAAAGATGGATACAGAGCTTGTGATGCAATGGATTGAAGGCATGGAGAATCACTTCGAATGTGAAGAGATCTTAGAGGCATAGAAGGTTAAAGTGGCCAAGTCTAGGTTGAGGGGTACGATCAAGCTTTAACCTGGTGGAACTACTTGCAAGATGAAAGGGAGAAAGAGGGAAAGAACCCAATCTCCAATTGGAAAGCAATGGTCAACAAAGTGAAAGAAGCATACCTACCTATTGATTATGAGATCCAACAGCATAGAAGGAGATTGAACCTCAGACAGAAGGAGATGGATGTAGCCACCTACACTAAAGAGTTTCACAAGTTGAGCTTAAGATCCAAGATCAAAGAAGAAGAAAGTATCAAGGTGACAACGTACCTAAGTGGTCTAAAATGGAGCATAGCAGAGGAGATGATTTTTTTCACTCCCACCATAGTACTTGGATGTCATCATATGGCACAAAATCTTGAAGATAAACAAAGAAGGAAGCAAGAACCCAATTCAAAGAATAGGGGAAGAGGTAGAGACTCTAGAGGGGGTCAAAGAGGAGGTTCTAGTGGAAGAGGTGGTGACTCAAGAAGTCAAGGGGAGAGAAGACTTTTGGAACAAATTTTAGAAATTAGTACAAGAGGATCTTTTGGTAGAGGATCACTATCAGGTATAGGTTCCCAATTCCAAGAATAGAAGACTTGATGGATTGCTTAGGTGGTGCTATGTACTTCACTAAGTTGGATCTAAAGAGTGGTTATCACCAAATTAGAATCAAGGAGGGTGATGAGTGGAAGACTGCTTTTTAAACCACAGATGGATTGTATGAATGGCTTGTAATGCCATTTGGGCTTACCAATGCCCCAAGCACCTTCATGAGGTTGATGAATGAGGTCTTGAAGGACTTCACAGGCAGATTTATAGTGGTGTATCTAGATGATATACTCATCTATAGCAAAACCAAAGCAGAACATCTTGAGCACTTGAGGTTGGTTATGAAGAAGATACATGAGGAGAAATTAGCTATCAACCTAGAAAAGTGTGAGTTCATGCAACAAGAGCTAGTTTATTTGGGATTTGTGGTGTCCAAGGGTACTCTGAAAATGGACCCAAGCAAGGTGGAGGCAATCTTGAATTGGCCTACCCCAAAAATAGGGACTGAAGTTAGAAGTTTTCATGGGTTAACCCAATTTTATAGAAAGTTTGTGAGAAAATTCAGTGGGATTTGTGCACCAGTATTAGACACCATCAAGGGAGGACTAAAAACCAAGTTCAAGTGGACTGAGGCAGCTGAGAAAGCATTTCAAACATTGAAGCAAGAGGTAGCTACCAAACCTATCTTACTCTTACCTACTTTTGACAAATTGTTCACCATTGAATGTGATGCAAGTGGTGTAGTAGTAGGGGGTGTATTGATTCAAGAAGGAAAGCCTGTGGCATTCTTTAGTGAAAAACTCAATGAGGCAAAGAAGAAGTATTCAGCTTATGACTTGGAGTTGTATGCATTGGTACAATCTCTCAAGAAGTGGAGGCATTACCTCTTGCCAAAAGAATTTGTTTTATTTACTGATAATTAGGCTTTAAGTTATATAAACACTCAAGAGAATCTTAGTAACAAGCATTTGAAGTGGATGGAGTATCTCCAATCCTTTACCATCACAATGAAACACAAGAAAGGGCAGCTCAACAAGGTAGCAGATGCCTTGAGTAGAAAGCTTTTGACTGTCCAAAAAGTATAGCGAAAAAGCATTGGAATAGTAGGTTTCAAAGACTTATATGAGGAGGATGAAGACTTCTCACAAGCCTACAAGGTGTGCCAAGACTTTGAGAACCATTTTCATGGTGAGTTTTCAAATTATACCCTTCAAAATGGATTTTTGTTTAAAGGTAATCAGCTATGTGTACCTAGAGGATACATGAGGGAAAATCTAATTCAAGAGAAGCATAATGGCAGTCTAAGTGGACATTTTGGCATAAATAAGACATTGGAGTTAGTGCAAAGATACTATTTTTGGCCTAAGCTAGCAAGGGATGTGAGAAGATATGTAGAGCAATGTGGAGTATGTCAAAGAGCTGAAGGAGGTTCAAGAAATGCAGGACTCTATCAACCTTTGCCAATTCCAAATAGGCCTTGGGAGTGTGTGAGCATGGACTTTGTGGTTGGACTCCCTAAAACCAAATTAGGTATGGATAGCATCTATGTTGTAGTAGATAGGTTCTCTAAAATGAGTCATTTCATTCCATGTAGAACTACTCATGAAGCAAGCTATGTAGCATATCTCTTCTTCAAAGAGATAGTTAGGATTCATGGACTCCCTCTGAGTATTGTGTCTGATAGAGATAGCAAGTTCATGGGTCATTTTTTGAAAACCTTATGGAAAAGGTTGGGAACTAATCTCTCTTTCAGTTCAGCATACCATCCTCAAACTGATGGCCAAACTGAAGTCATAAATAGGGTGCTTGGCAACTTGCTAAGGTGTTTGACAAAGGAGTATGGATAGACTTGGGATCTTGTTATATCTCAGGCTGAATATGCTTACAATGATAGTGTAAACAGGACCATAGGAAGAAGTCCTTTTGAGATTGTATATGGAAGACACCCTAGAGGAGTGTGTGAGTTGAGGGATTTAGGTTCTATGGAGTTGAAGAGTGGACAAGCTGAAGATTTCACTCAAACCATCAAGGAGTTTCAAGAGAAAGTGAAGAAGACCATCATGGAGTCCACTCATAAACTCAAAGCTAAAGTGGATGAAAAGAGGAAAGAAGTACAATTTCAGATTAGGGACTGTGTCATGGTCCATCTTAACAAAGCAAGGATGCAGAAGGGTATGCCCACCAAGCTACAAATGAGGAGAGTAGGCCCATGTCAGATTTTAGCTAAATATGGAGAGGATGCCTACAAAGTGGACTTGCCATCTAATTTAGCCATCTCACCGGTGTTTAATGTTGCAGACCTAGTTATGTTCAAGGGAGACATCCAATAGCAAGGTATGGTTCCACCTAAGGTGCTGCAAGACATAGACACCAATGCCATGCCAAAGAAGAAGCTGGCCAAAGCAAAGAAGATCTTAGAATCCAGAGTGAAGAAGACAACTAGACATCAAGTCTACATGGAGCATCTGATCAAGTGGATGGATCAGCCTGAATTTGAAGCCACCTGGATTGAGGAAGGACAATTCAAAAATTTTGGAGTTGATCTAACTCTTCTAGACCCCAAAGTCCCTTAGATTGTGTTGAGGGGGAGTATGGTGTAGGAGCACCCTTATAAGGGCTCCCACCATCTTTTTTTTGTTGTGTTGAACTTCTTAAGTGAAGCTTGTAATTATAATAAGAGCTTGGCTCAGTGTGTGAGTGTCTAGGCCTAGGCTAGGTCCTAGAAGTTCAGTTGGTCTTTTCTTGTAAATGGCACAATGATTCAGGGCATGTTGTCATCCTGAGATCATTGATTTTCTATGAGGTTAGAAGTCTTAGGCTAGGTGTTTGGTTAAGGTCTAAGCACATGTGTGCCTTGGTAGGACCTATAAATAGTCTTTTGAAGCATGAGAGCAAAAGTTGCTTGAGTAACAAAAAGTTGCTAGCAACTTTTCAGAAGTTGCTAAATAACTTTTCTTTTTATATTACCTAGCTTTGCCAAGTGACTAAAAAGCCCTAACCAGATCCAAACCCCAAGAAGAAGACTATAAAGGACCTGACAAACCCTAATATCAGGTTGGAGATCACTTTGTACGATTCTGTACGGAAAAGAACAGTCTGAACAAAGCATTGTGTGGAACAATCACTGTTAATGGACTAATTACATGTGAATAGAGGAAAGTTTGTGTGAATCTTTGTAGGGGATATTTTTTATGTGTATTTAGATATTCATGTGTGTGTGCTAGGTTAAATTCCTTCAAGTTTTAGTTTACATTTTGGTTCATTTCCTTGTTGTAGCCCGTTCTCTGCCAGTTTGGAGAGACATGTGAAAGTAGGGTTGTAGCTTTTGTTTCCACATTGGGCACACCATGGAACCTTGGAATCTAAAAGTATAGACCCTACCTTGTATGTATATAAATGCAAGGCCCTAGAGAATGAGTGCACCTATTTTTTTGACCATGCCCTAGGCGAGCTAAGACAATGCCCGGTTAGGAGCGGTCAGCAGTGCAAGAGCTCTAGCAGACAGTGGGAAGAGTTTCAAAGCATGCCCTTTGGAGAGAGTCAAGGGACATGTTTGAAGGAAATATTTTGTGAAGGAGAGACCCTGAGGAATCTAGGAAAGGTAGTGAAGAAATGCAAGAAGACCAGTAACCCTATGGGGTTCCAAAAGCATTGAAAACCCTCATTCTTGGAAGAAGAGTTGTACAGACAGATGGAGGCCCAAGACCCCAAAAATCTTTGAGGGTTAGAAATTTTTAATGAATTTCCTTTTGAATAGGAAGTTTGATTTAGTGCAAGAAAGTGGTGAAAAGTCCTAGAAAGCCGGAGGGAGGCCTAATTGGGCACTTCCTTGTAGCCTTGTTTTGAGAAGGAAGTAGGAGATCGGGTGATGACCCAACCTTAATAATGCCTTGAAGTTGTTTCAAATGTCCCAAAAACACCTTGGAACTCATCAAATTCACTGTCAGAGCTTGGGAGGGTAATTGAACCCTAAAAGACCCTTATAAGCCTATGTAAGGGATGGTGCTAGGAAACAATGCTTGATAAGTTGTAAGATGACAAAGCAATACTTGATGGTTAGGTTAGGCTAGGTCAGGGGATCTTTTTCTAAGAAGAGAATCCTATAGACCTTCATAGGTGTAAGAAGAACACTAAGATCCTAGTTGAGGATCAGGGCATAGACTAGCTAGTCTATCCTAACCTCCCCATCAGTTGCTTTGTTAATAACCAAGGAAGAGCAGTTGCATTAATCCAGTCTCCATTGCTATTTGATTCAATGATATTTTTCATTGCATGATTGGAATCATGAATGTCACTATAAATTTTGCCAAGTTTTTCTTTGTCACACCTTTCGTCCAATATTTTCCACAGTGTCTCTGTTACATTCTTTCCAATATGCATAGTATCAAACAAATGCACAATTTTTAGATGCTCATAGTAGGACAGCCTACTAAATTCTCTGGAATAACATTTTAGTCCCTTTGGAAGCTAGTCGATGATGCTTCACGACCTTCAAGATCATCAACTACATAATTAGACAACAAAGCACAATCAAAATATATAATTTTTAAACATCGACAATTACGTGGAACAATATTATCTTGAATTCTATTATATTCCAACTGCCATAGGTGAGGTTTCATTCTTCGGGGCTTTGAAAATATGTCTTTTTTCACTTCAATACTTATGATTTTTGGGGAGGAATTGCCTATACTCATCAAACACCTATTTTTTGAAACATTTTGAATGACGGGATTTCATCTTTGGACCACACATTGGACATGCAAATTTTCCCTTTGTTTGAAGACATACAAGATGACACAAGGTAGGGGTTAAGAGGGGCCAAAGGATGGTGCACCCTGATGATCCAAACCTACTCAACACATGCGGAAGCAAACAAACACAACAGTGAGAGAGAGAACGCCAAATCTTTCATATATTTTCATCAATTGAATCATACATGTCGGGCTATAAGGCCTTCTCAGTTATGGTCTTATATTACAATGAATCTCAAAAGTCCTCAAACATGTGAGGATCTGTTACAAATCTCCAATCTAATGTCTACTCTCTTCTATCAAAACTTACTCCCTAAACTACAACCAAACAGCTACATTTATACAAGAGGCTACCAAATTGAGTCGGCCTTCAAATCCACAATCAATGGAAGAAATAGTTAGATCTAGGACCACATGCTTCCCAATGATGGATACTGACATTAAATCTATGATCCAATATAAATGCATAAGTCGGCCTCAACAGAAAACAAAACTAAACCTATCGGTGAGCAAGGATGACCGAGCAGCAGACAAGCAATGCTGAGTGCCAGTGAAACAATCGACCACCCAGGAAATGACCATCCACACTCAGTAACCAAAGGAAACTGACCAACTACCAACCAACTTGGTCAAAGCAGGAACTGAGCAACACAGACAAACTCCAAAATGTTTTTGGTGACACAGGATTGCTAAGGACCCAAGATGCTCCTACATCAGACACTTGGGGTTATTTTGGAATGATTCTCAAAATCATTTGGTAGGTATGATCTGAGATGCATCCAACTCAAACTATGAAATCCATGAACTATCTTCCATCAATCTATTCTTCCACTTTACCAGATATTCCATATATTGTTTTCCTCTTGTGCTCTTGCCAACTCTTTGATTTAGAATATATTCAATCTCTTCATTCTGCTTAGGATATTATGTCGGTATTGTCATTTCTTCATCAGGTTCATGATACTCATACAAATCAGTGATGTTGAAAATTGATGATATGTCCATGTCATCAAGTAACTCAATCTCATATGCATTTCCACTATCAAATTTCCTCAAAACCTTGCAAGGTCCAAACTTCTTCATTTTCAGCTTTCCATATGTACCAACAAGAAACCAGCCTTTCTTCAAATGAACCATCACTTCATCACCAACATCAAAAGTCTTATGTCTTCTTGATCTATCATCTCTATCTTTGTATTTTTGATTACTGTCTTCCAGCTTCAGTTTCACATCTTCATGCAATGTCTTCATGTACTTAGCAAACTTCACTCCTTCAACACTTCTCTTATTTTCATCATCAATGTCTTTCAAATTAGATATTCCTCTCTATCGTATGCCATTCACAATCTCAAATGGTCTTTTCCCAGTACTCCTATTCATTGAGTTATTGTATGCAAACTTTGGTTGTGCCAACAAAGAATCCCAATTACTCCATGTGCCTCCAACTAAACATCTCAAAATATTTCCCAAACTTATGTTCACAACTTCGGACTGTCCATCAATTTGTGGGTGAAATGTAGAACTATATTTCAACTCAATGCCAAATTTCTTCCAACGGGTCTTCCAAAAATATCCAACAAATTTATTGTCTCAGTCAGAGATAATACTCCTCGGTAATCCATGCAATCTGACAATTTCCTTAAAGAAAATATCTACTATATGTATTACATCTGATGTCTTTCTACAAGGTATAAAATGTGCCATCTTAGAACATCTATCCACAACAACAAATATAGAATCATTACCTCTTACTATCTTCGGCAAGCCAAGAACAAAGTCCACACTGATGTCAATCCAAGGTTTCTCAGGTACAACAATCAGTACATATAAACTAGTATTATGACTTTCTCCTTTTGCAACTCGACAAATTTCACAACTTTTCACAAATTTCTAAACATCTTTATACAACTGCGGCCAAAAGTACTTCTCCTTAAGAAAATTCCATGTTTTATCAATACCAAAATGTCTAGCCAAACCACTAATATGTTTCTCTTTTATCAAATTAGTTCTCATTACTCCTCTCAGTATACACAACTGAATACCTTTGAAGAATATACCTTCCTGAATAAAATATTCATCCCATTTAGTATCTTGTTGATCTTGAATAGGTGCTCTGCACTTTCTCCATGGCTCAGAAAAATCAGGGTCATTTTCATACAAACCTTTCATCTCATCAAAACCAAGAACTTCAATTTTCATCTCGGTCATCAAAGATCTCCTTCTACTCAATGCATCAACAACTCGGTTAGTGACTCCACTCTTATGCTTTATCACAAATGTATAACTCTGCAAATACTCAACCCATCTCATATGTCTCTGATTCAACTTATTCTGACTACCCAAATAGTGTAAAGCCTTATGATCAGCATACAACACAAATTCACTCGGTATCAAATAATGTCTCCATTTCTTCAGTGCTTGAACAATAGTATAGAATTCGTGATCATACACAAAATATTTCCTTCTTGCATCATTCAACTTTTCACTAAAGAAAGCAACAGGTTTACCTTCTTGACTCAACAAAGCTCCAATTGCACTTCCACTTGCATCACATTACACTTGAAATACTTTACTAAAGTTAGGTAATGCCAAAACATGTAATTCAACAACTTTTTGCTTCAGATTCTCAAAACTTTTGTCAACTCCATGTGTCCACTTGAATTCCCTTTTGTCTCCTCTCATAGTCTCAGTCATAGCATTACAAATTGAATTGAAATTCCTTATGAACTTGTTATACACTAAGTTTGCACCCTTGTTTCAAGCTCTTGTAGTCTTGATAACCTAGTATAACATGGGAATCATCTCCAGGTGTGGGACCTATGCTAACTAAGATGAGACCTCCAGGTTCTAGGCTGGTTCCTCTTGGATAATCACCTTAATTTGCTTCTAGATATGAAAAGTAAAACTTGAGGGGAAAAGGGATAGAAGGAATGCTTGAAAGGGAAATGACTTGAAAGCAAACTACCTACTAGGAGATACACCGAAAATATGGTATGAATTACAGTATAAAGGATGAAATCAGTACACAATCTTAGGTCTAGGAGATCACAACTCAATGAATAGGCTTGCATCAATATTTTATAGAGGGGTCTGCAATAAAGAGATGCTATGTAGGGAAAGAGAGAAATTTCACAAAGCAGTAGCACTCCTAAGAATTTAGACACAAACTATAACCTGCAAACAACATTCACCTCTGCAATTGGGTATAAGAATGAGACAGATTGCCAGGGGTGGAAGTATACCCACAAAAGCATTCAAATCATATCATTCACAAGCATACACATAAATTGCAGAAAGGAAGAGGGATCAAGAACCCTAAAAATATCACTGAAACATACATATACTGAATTCAATAAGAGAAGATTCAGATAAGAAGGTATAGGGGACATCAAAGAATGTCACAATACACTTTGCAATATCCAAACAGTCAATGAAAGGTTATGATTGTAGAAGCCAGAGGGCAGAAAGAATGCCTTAGATAACTTCTTAGAAAGATGAACTATCTTTTTACAAACTATAAACTCTGAGCTCTAAAAGCTCCAAAAATTAATTATATACATCTCCTTTTTGGCACACAGGTCGGAGCAAAAAATCTAATTAGGGTTACATAAATCTGCATAAAATAATCCAACCCTAAACCTGTCAGTTTTTTATCATAAATGCATCTTTGAAATATCTTGGTTGATCAGACACTGTCTTTGCAAGCAAAAAACCTCATGCCACCACCATGAACTTATCCCTGCAAGTCGGCCTCATCATGAATGCTCAAAATATGATCCCATAGATATTTGAATTTAAAATCATAACTAGTCACAGGTGGTGCCAACCCTTGAATGCTTCTTCGGTGCAAGAACACTGACATGGTACCACACTATGGCCACCCATATCTTTTCCATAATCCTCCCAACTGCAACTGTCCTGAGAATATCAATTTTGAGCTACCTATGCTTGCAAACATTCTCTACAAGAAAAACAAAAGAAAACCCGCAAAAGATACTGCAACCCTCCTTTGAAAAAGTCAAAGGCCACATCATCAGTGAAGAGCTAAAAAAAATGAGCACATCACAGTCGATCGACACCTCAGAAGTCAAAAGAATCTGGACCTTGCACCAGATGGTGGTCGCATGATTGCATGGGCTTAGAAGATCCCATGAGATTATGTGACCACCGTTGATCTTGGATCAACTGGTGCCTCTGTAGATTCTCTAACCATCAGACCCACTAAAAGCCCTGTCATCATCCAGCTGACCACTGAAAATTGAACACATCACCACCCGAGGACCCACTGCTGGAGACCTAGCAATAAAGCAGATCTAACAGCTATTGCACGATCACATGGAATCAAGAGATTCCATATGGTCATGCACCAACCATAGATCTTATTCCATCGGGGACCTACCTTACACTTTGGGTCCACTGCAGAGTCATCCCACATCAACCAATAGGAAACTAGCATGTCATAATGACATGGCATGAAGGTCCCACCAACAGCTGCTACGATGCCGATACCATATCGATGGTTTTCGCATGATCACATGGGATCAGAAGATCCCATGCGATTATGCGATAACCATTGGATTTAACTGCGACCGAGAATGGGGCCCAAGGAAATATTAAAGGCCGAGGCATAGGAAACTTAGGAAAAATTAAAGTGCCAAGCGGTAAGGACTTGGGGAAATATTAAATGGGGACCGGCTTAGGATAAAAGACATGAAAACATGACCCCACGGGTGATAAAAATAAAGCACATGCTTTATAAATCAGTTAAGTAGCCCAAAAAGTAACTGCAAATTAGAACAAGCATAGGGTTTTAGGGTTTTTGGCTCCAACGGTCATTTTTTGAAGTAAAGCCTGCAGACTAGAGAGTTGGAGATTTGCAGAGACTAGGAGAATAGGTAGAAAACCATGGAATTTTGAGGTGCAACAGGGTTTGCAGAATATGGACTTCCCAACCAGTGGCCAAATTTGTATGGGGCAGGAAAATTTGGGTAACAGAACTTTCGATAAAAACTTGCCAAACCATGAAATGATTTTAGCTCACTATCATTCACAGGTGTAGGCCAATTCAAAATAGTTTCAACCTTTTTAAGATCCATCTTCAAACCATCAGTTGAAATCACAAATCCCAAATACACAATCTCTTCTTTCATGAATGAACACTTTTTCAGATTTATCAACAACTTTTCCTCTTTCAATCTCTGCAAAACTTGTCTAACATGCAACAAATGTTCTTCTCTAGTCTTACTAAATATCATAATATCATCAAGATACACAATCACAAATTTACCCAAGAATTTCTTCAAAACTTCATTCATCAACCTCATAAAAGTACTCGGTGCATTAGTTAAACCAAAATGCATAACCAACCACTCATTCAAACCTTCCTTTGTCTTGAAAGTAGTCTTCCATTCATCACCTTCTCTTATTCTGATCTGATGATATCCACATTTCAAATCAATCTTTGTGAAATATTTTGCTCCAGTCAAACTATCCATGATGTCATCCATTCTCGGTATAGGAAACCTATACTTCATTGTTATCTTATTGATTTCTCTGGAATCAGTACACATTCTCCATTCTCCATTCTTCTTAGGTGCCAATATAGTAGGTACTGCACAAGGACTCAAACTTTCTCTGATCAAACCTTTCTCTAGCAACTCTTGAATTTGTCGGTTCAATTCTTGATTCTCAGTAGGTGTTAGCTGATGAGGTGTCTTATTCGGTAAACTAGCTCCAGGGATTAGATCCATACAATGATCAATGCTTCTTTTTGTGGTAAACCATTAGGTACATTATCAAAAATTATTTCACTATACTCGGTGAGTAACTTATCAATCTCCTCAGGAACATTATCTTTTTTTTCTTACTCAGCTTGTTAGGAATTACAACAAAACATACATCATTCTTTTTCAAATCTTTAACAAACTTACTTCCTTCCATCAAGCAAACTTTCACAGATGTGCAAACATTACTAATAGGTTCTTCTATCAATGGTAACAAGATTTGTTTCTTTCCGTCAACCACAATAGTATACTTATGCAATCTCCCATCATATATAGCATGTCTGTCATATTGCCAAGGTCTACCCAAAAAAATATGACAATAATCCATAGGCATGATATCACACAACACCTTATCATAGTATTTTCCAATCTTCAAATTCACATAACATTGTTCACTTACCAGGAGTGTATGCTCATCTTTGATCCATCAAATTTGATAGGGCTTCAGATGTTCTAGCCTTTTCAACTACAATTTGGTGACCATCTCTTCAGATGCCAGGTTCTCTGAGCTACCACTGTCAATGATTACCTTACAAACTTTATCAGAAACTCTACATCTAGTCCTGAACAAAATTTTTCATACCGGATCTTCCTTTTTTCTTTCATTCCACAATGCTCTTCTTAACATCAAGTTGTTTTCTTTCTCTGGTTCATTCAGTGACTCTTCTTGCACCAAAACATTTCTACTGCTACCAGCCTTCTTACTTACTTGTGTACATTCAAATGATCTATGTCCTTCTTGTCCACAATTGTAGCAAGTTCCTCAGAAACTTCCTCTGCTATAACCACCTCGGTAGTTACTGCCTCTACCTCTAGATGAAATTTCACCTTTCCACTCGGTCTTGCCTTTGTCCAAATTTGTCTTTTCAGGTTTGGATCTACCATTTTCACCATTGGATCTACCTCTTCCTCTAGGTAATCTACCACCTCTTCCTCTCTATCTCTACTCATGTCTCTTGTTCAATTTCTCCTCGGCTTTCAAAGCAAATTGATAAACCTCTTCAATGTTCTCCAACTTGACCATACTAATTTCCTCTTGGATGGAAACTCTCAAACCATTCAGGTATCTACCAATCCTTTCCACATCATCTTCATCATGTCCAGATTTGATATCCAATCTATAGAATTCCTCAATATATTCTTTTACTGAGTTATCTTTCTATCTTAGACTTTGCATTCGTCAAACTAGGTTCATCTGATAATCATAGGGTAAGAACTTTCCTTTCAATTTATTGACCATCTTATTCCATACCTTGATTTTGTCTTTTCCTTTCCTTTTCCTATCCAATTGCAGATGTTTCCACCATAGGGATACATGACTCTTCAACTTAGTACTTGCAATCTTTACCTTCTTATCTTCAAGAATGTTCTCATATTCAAAATACTTTTTCATCTTGGTGATCCAGTCCACCAATTCATCAGAATCTAGCTTTCCACCATACTCAGGAGGATTGAAATGTGGTGTTGACTTCAAACTTGTCAAAGCCTTCAAAAATCTTTCTTCACCTTGATCCATAACAGATGTAGGTTTTGCATTCACTTGTTCTTCTTCAACTTCATCATCACTAACATCTTCAAGATGTCTACCTCTTATTTGGGTTGTTTCCATTGCTTCTAATCTAGCAACAATCTACCTTAGCATATCTGCCAATCCTGGATCTGCATCTCACCTCTCATAAACCATCTTGACAACCCTTTGCAATTATAGGTCAAATCGCAATTTGCTACCCCACAACAATCAACTAGGGCTTCAAGAGGAACCTACAAACCTAGATCTGTATACCTAGATCAGGATATCACCTCGCTTTGATACCACCTGACACAAGGAAGGGGTCAAGAGGGGCCAAAGGATGGCACACCTTGATGATCCAAGCCTTCTCAACACATGCAAAAGAAAACAAACACAACAATGAGAGAGAGAACACCAGATCTTTCATATATTTTCATCAACTGAATCATACATGTCAGGCTGTAAGGCCTTCCTAGTTACAGCCTGATATTACAATGAATCTCAAAAGTCCTCAAACATGCAAGGATCTGTTACGAATCTCCAATCTAATGTCTACTCTCTTCTATCAAAACTTACTCCCTAAACTACAACTAAACAATGACATTTATACAAGAGGCTGCCGAACTGAGTCGGCCTTCAGATCCATAATCAATGAAAGAAATGGTCAAATCTAGGACCACATGCTTCCCAATGATGGATACCAACATTAAATCTGTGATCCAATATAAATGCATAAGTCGGCCTCAACATAAAAAAAAAACTAAACCCGTCAATGAGCAAGGATGACCGAGCAACAGACAAGCAATGTTGAGCGCCAGTGAAACAACCGACCGCCCAAGAAATGACCGACCACACTCGATAACCAAAGGAAATCAACCAACTCAGTCAAAGAAGAAACTAAGCAACACAGACAAACTCCAAAATGTTTTTGGTGACACAGGATTGCCAAGAACCTGAGATGCTCCTACATCACAAGATAACGATAAAATTGGATTAAATATGTATATTTTTAGAATTTAAATTATCGCGTACAACTAGAATTCACCATAACATACCACATAAATGTGTCAACCCTAGAGCATCATGAATTGTCCATACAAGCATTGCATGGAATTGAAATTGTCTTTGTCCAATTGGTCGGGAGATGTCATACATAGTGAAACCATTCCATAACACTAACATCTCATCGATAAGAGGTGCAATATATACATTCATATCTTTCACTTGGTACTTACCTAGTTGAATTAACAACAACATTAGATAATTATTGTGGCCATTTCACTCCAAGACTTATAATTACATGTAGATAACTATAAAATAATAAGATACATGGAACAATCATTGCCAACATAATGTGCTCCCTCTTTATTGATATCCATGGAGGAAGGTTATTGTTTATAACAAAAATAGGCCACACCGAGCAAATGGATCTCATCTCTCCATTTCAAGCTTCCTCTTTAAAATGCTGCCACAGAAAGTCTGAGATTTCAAGGTTCCTCTTTAAAATGTGGCCACTTTTCCTCTATGTCCATAAATGATGAACCATCCACAGGCATTTGAATAATGTCATCTTGACTCCTACCGCGTGCATGGTAATCCATAAATTGTGCCAAGCTATTGCACCTGAATAATCATTTCAGACATGGAATAATAGGGATGTGATGAAGAACCTTGCGAGGCACCTTTTTTGTCACTTGATCATCTCAATATCTTCTCGTATGGCATTCAGGACATTTTGTTGCATTTTTTTTTCTTTATAATAAATAATATGATCTTTGGGATAAGCATCTATTGTTTGATACTTCATTCCAATATATTTCATAGTGGCACATATTTCTCGATACGAGCAAGGGAGAACATTTGATGGTGGTAACAGAAAGTCACCTGTCAATCTGCAACAAATAATATAAGTCATTACTATAAAAAATCTTAATGGTACATGTTTCACCTTTTATAGACTATAATGATATATATGACAAACCTTAGCATATGTGACATTGCTATGTTGGATAAACCATTCATAACCTTCAAATTCACCAACAATAATATAGCAGAGAGAAGAGTAGATTGGGAGCCTTCGTAAAGGGTTGTGTTCACCTTCTCAAGTAGAGGTACAACCCTAGTATCCATCCCCAAAAGGCCATACAAGTACTACGATGTGAAATGGAGCTAGGCCTACATTTTGTACACACTGTCAAAATTGTACAGTGAACTGTGAAAACAAAAGGATTTAACAAAACACTAAGTAAACTTAACAAATGAACAAACTCAAAGCTTGAATCATACTACAACATAATGAACACCAGATTCCAATAACTATAAATGATGATTCAATCCATATAAACTGAAAATTAACTCTGTTCCTCAAGTCCTTTCTATATTCTCTGTAAAAACTCCTTGCTACAGTGAGTCAATCCATACACAATGATTACTCTGACCCTAAAGTAGGGTTTTTCAAACTTATATATCCTTATCTCATGTTTTTTGGCCTATTAGGCATTCCTAAACCTCATGAAGACCGAAACCCCTAAAGTTAGGTTTTCTTGTCATAGCAACTTTTCAAAGTTCCAAATGTTGCTCGACAACATTTTGACAACTTTTACAACTTGTCAATCTTTAAGGTGTTCTAACTCCACCCAAGCTTTCCCAACCTTAATTAGACTTCCTAGAGCACCTAAGGCCCTAGGAACACTAAAAACTCATTGCTCACTAATTGATATCACTAGGTACAGAACTGTCACAAAGACAAAATGAACTCCAAGATTCTTCCAATGAATCATCTAAATACTCTCAACGTCTTTCAAAAGTGCCTTCAACTAGGAACAATACTATGCTCCAATCCATTGATATGACCAATCTAGGATCACAACACTAGCTCTCACCTCCACTTCACTTCACACCATTCAATTCCATAGACAAATTCAACTTCCTTCATAGGCCTACATATACTCAATCACTGTCATTGAACAACATAAAAACTAATAACTAATCAATCTTTAAAACATGGATTTCAACTCTGCCATTCTGGATAGACCCGCATATAGAGGCTCATAACTTTTGAAACAGATCAAATCTCCTTGATCACTTCAGTGAGTAGGGGCGTAATTAGGATTATCAAAACATATCCTAAGATCATCAAAATCCAACGATGCATTATGGAGATATGGCCCCCGCACTGAGACTGTGTTTTTCTATGACAGTCAAGAAAAAAACACAAACAACTCCCTTAATTCTGAACCAAATGCCATAATTCCAAAAACAAAATGAACTTAATTCATACTAATCTCATTCCTAAACAATAAACTTCCAAAGTACAAACATTTAGATGGATGCAAATCCTTGAAAAGGTGACTGCTATAGGAGAAACAACACAATAAATCATGCAGAGAATGTACTCTCTTTTTTAGCTTTAAAACACCATCGTATTGAATTCAAAACATTGGAATACAAATTGCAAATATACCATGCATGGCTCTTTGGCTGAAGGCCAGAGAGCTGATCCTTTTATCCCTTTTTTTTCACTCTTTCTCTCCTCTCCATAATCTATATCCTCTATCATCTTAATTACATAAAGATGTCTATTAAAGACCATCTTGGATAGTTACAACCATCCACTTTCCATGCCCTCCGTGTGCCTATTCGGTTACAATGTTGTCTCTTAATAGAGATTCTAGGGTAGTTGTAAAACCGTCCACCACCCATGATTTACATAATGCCATTTTTACATACATCAATGCAATTTTAAGAAAATTAACCATTTCTTGACATGGTTCCATGAAATCCTAAATAACTTAAACATACATATCGATATTATGCAACTTGGCATGATGCTCAAAATTTTAGGCGCCTCTGCGCCATATCTCTTCTATAATGATGGAGGAGTGAAAGGTAATGATCAATGAGGTTGCTGCTATTAGATCATACATTAATACACTTATTTTTTTAAATTTGAGCTCGAGCATCATGCAATGTTATTGTCGTCATTGCATGCTTGCTGCTGTTGTGCACCATATATTGTTTTATACACTATTTATTTCATTGAGACCGTGAGCTTGGTATTTGTAATGTATTTTATGTTATTGGATCAATGCTACCATGTTGTTGAGGCTGTAGATGCATTGAATCACCACTGACATTCTACTTTGATAGAAACAATATAAAAAATAGAGCACCCTCCAATCAAATAGGGACATAAGTAAGACATTTAATGCATTATTACTTCATCATGATGATAAAAATTCCATTAGCTCAAAGCACATTGAAATTCAAAACAGGAGGATATCTTAATCTTTATGAGCTCAAATTCAAAATAGTAAGTGCATTATTTTATTACTGATGTCCCTATTTGATCTAATAGCATCAATATAACAAACAAAGCACCAACCAATCAAATAGAGACATGAGGTGCTCAAACAGTGAGCTCATAAAACAATATATTTAGTTGTAGGTAGTTATCTCTTCTATAATGATGGAGGAGTGAAAGGTAATGATCAATGAGGTTGCTGATATTAGATCATACATTAATACACTTACTGTTTTGAATTTGAGCTTGGGCATCATGCAACATGACATTCCATAATTTGTCTAGGTTCTAGATTTTCCTCTCTAGTGCAATCTCATACAATTTTCTGCAATCTGACCATATTTACCACATGCTATGCAATTAACCCAAGTATTGTAATCCCAAGTGTAAGCATTACCTTGTCTTCTCGATTGATATGTCTTGTTTTGTCCTTTCAATTTCTAGACTTGATTCATCTTTGTCTTGCATTCCTGTGATATATGTCCATGCATGTTGCAAGTATGACAGTTCTTTTCCATGTAATTTCTCTTAGGTGACTTGTTCAGCTTTGATCTACACTCTTGTTCTTGATGTCCATATTTGTTATAATTATAACAATAACCATCAAATTTAGGAGTAGATGTAGGAATACCTTTTACTTTGTTACTGCAAACATTTGATGTGTGACCTAGTTTTCCACAATGATAACATGAGAGCTTCTTTGGCCTTGGATTTGCATAGGTATTCTTGTATTCAACTTGTCTTGATGACTCTCCTTGCTCGGTATAACCTAAACTAGTAGTGATGTCCAATCTTCTCTGATTGTTTAGGAACTCATCCATCCTTTTGGTACTTTCTTCAGTTTTCTTTGTCATCTCATTATGTTTTTGTTGAATATTCACTTCATTCTTCAGTCTTTCATTCTCCTCTCTCAATTCACTAATATCTTATAATCTTCTAGGAAGCTCATAGTTTACTCTGTTGATTTCCCAACTCATGAAAACCATCTGATTGGAAATTTCAAAATGATGCTCGGTAAGCCTTATTATTTCAAATTCCTTTTCTTCCATATTTTCATTCATTTGTCTTATATCTTCAATAGCCAAATTCCTTTTTTGTTTAGCTTGTCTTGCATTATTCATGACATCAATCATTCTTAGCATTTGAGTCTCTTGTCTAATTTGTAGTGCTTTCACTTGATCAATAAGGTGTTGATTCTTTTCAGATAGATCTAATATGGTTCCTTTAGATGCATCAAATATACTTCCAAATCTTGATCCTTTGGATAATTCTTCTATCTCCTCTTCCTGATAATCAATCTCATTGTGCCAAAATGCTAATTCCTTTCTTTTGATCAGTGACTCTCTCAATTTTTCCTTGGCTTCCTTAAATTATTCCATGAGAATCTGCATCTCCAATTTATGATTTTCAATAGTCTTATCAAGCTTATACCTTTCCATCCTTAAGATATTGTCTCTTCAGTGATTAAACTTCCTCAACAAGAGAACTAGCTATGATACCAATTGTTGGGATTATGGAAAGGTGATTTACTGAGAGGGGAGGGGTGAATCAGTAACCCTAAAAAAAATTTCAACTGAATCCTTGTAACAATTTAACTCGTTAATCGACGGTAGTATTTACTGTCTCCATTCACTCATTAACATAACTGAAATGTAAATACTTCTAATCTAATCAAATATCACTAGTACATTTGACATCATTTTTCGACCTTTATTTTCGACCATTAATGAAAATGGTTTAGGTTGGTCAGGGTATAGAAGGAAAATATATATATATATTTAAAACCATGCCCGTGTTCGTCAAACTTTCGACCACTAGCATGCCTGTCGAATGTTCGATGAATACGGGCATATTACTTAAAAAGAACATTTCAATTCTCATTTTCACTTTTACAAAGTGCGCGAATTAGGATTGTGAATTCTAAGTATGTTCCTTCTTTGTTTTTTTTCATTTCTTATGGTTGATAGCACAACAAGTTTAACTGATATTTCAGCAGTGTTGTAGTAACTCCAATGCATTCGTGTTATTAGTTTTTGTGCATTCGTGTTTAACTGATAAACAGTTTACATTGTCTTTATTCCTCTCTGTCCCATGACATTCTGTCAGGCCAAACTCAACACATTGTGTCAGCTTTGCCATGAAGTCGTGGCCCTAATTTGTGCTTTCATCACGGAGATTCCATGTCGCTAGGTGAAAAAAAAAATTAGGGTAATGTCATTTCATTTCATATGATAATTTCAATTCAATAATTTCCTTCAAATTTATCCTTTACCCTAGCAAGAGTAGCTTTCCTTTTCATCATTGTTCGTACAGGGTTGATTCTCTACCCAAGGTTTTACTTACAAATCCCCTATAGAATCTAACACCATTTCCTAGATCTAGGAAAAAAGAGTTGTCGGTCCAAGAAGACTGGGCTAAGAAAAGGAAAATTAGATTGCAAACAATTAACATGGACACTATCAATCACTGGCATAATATGCCTGGATGCTATCAATGACTGATATAGTCCACCTGTTTGTTGTTGATTCCAAACATAGTACTCCAAGACTATGTTGCCTATTCATAGTGTACAACCATTTTGAGCTAATATTTCAGACATAGGTTCGTCTACGATTCATTTTTCCATATTTTTGCTTAGAGGTTGAAAATCTATTTTGTAGCTTACTTTGTATGCTTATCATTATCAATTTCCCCCTTTCAACCCAATTCTTGCACTTTCAATTTCTAAATCACATCCAAATCAATTCAAACCAAAAGAGGAATAATCAATCACCAATCAATCATAGATCTCTATCTCTTCTAAGGGTTTGAAGTTGGTCCTAATTGATTAGTCCCTAATCTAATGGTATTGGGAAATAGTTTGTAGTTTACATGTTTAGTTTAGAGGACTCCATTTTCCACCATTTCATTTTGGTGAACTTGGTGTGTCTTACACTTGCATAATTTTTTATTTTTAGTTTTAGATTTGATTTTTTCCTAATTGTTTAAAATCTAGATGTATTCACCTATGGTTTGTGTACTTGGATTGGTTCAATAGTCCTAAAATTGCACACTTTACCACTTACATCACGCATTTAGCATATTTATCATTTGAAAAAAGAAAATTGTTTCCTTTTTATTTTCAAACAGTTTCATGATGCATATATTTCATAGATGTGATAGTGTCCTAGCATCCCGTGTATCACCCTATCCTTCTTGTAAATATTTTCCTACCTATGAAGACATTCTGATGCAAGAGATTATCAATAATTCTTTTAAAAATCCACTTCCTAAGGATGAATTTTTGATGAATCATGTTGATCCTTCTCCTAAAATGTACCTTCACCATGAGGATATTTTAGTGCAAGATGATAATATTATAAATACTTTTCTTAATGCTATTTTACCTTTCATGTACCTAAATGACATTATTACTAGCAATGAATCAATGAGTGATATTGTTGATCTCTCTCCCCCAAATTTTTCCCTACTCATGATGATATCATGGAATAAGAGGATGATATGATTAGCATAATTCTTGATTCTTTTCCTTCAAGTGATGAATCATTATAGATAAAAGAGCCTAATCAAGTCAAGTAATTCACATTTCTAGTCTTGTGAAGCCTAAAATTATTGTCCATCTTTGTCAAGATACCCATCAACCTCAATAATTTTTCAAAAAGCATTTTTAGGATCCAAATCAAAAAGAAATGTTGCTGTCAAGACCCCTATCATTATGCTTTGATGGATGTCCATACCCTATTCCAAAGCTCCCATTTTGGCAATATCCAGGAAGGATGCTGACAGGTTGTCAAATTTGATTTTACATGTGTTGATTGCATTTGCTTGAAATTTTTTGAAAGCCTTTTCAACAAGTATATTTTGTGATTATCCTATAATCATGGCATTCCATAAAACCATGATTCTTAAATGCATTTTTTCAAAAAGTTCGTTGGCCTTTGTCTATACTTCCACATTTTGCATACATTTTGCAAGGCAGGGTGTTAAAGAATATAGATCAGAATAAAGAATAAACGTAATGCTTTTTCATAATCGAACTTCTATTGTTTTAGATAATTGCCACTATGATTGATTTCTAAACAGTAGATATGATCTCATATAAGTAGAAGAATGAACGGTTATTATTGTGAAAGGAAATGATCGTACGTGACTGAACAGTTACGTAGGGTCATGTCTTTCCACAATAATAATCATTTGATAACAATCAACTTCTAATTATAATGATGTCGTTTCATATTACTGTTTTAACACTTAACACACAATGCACGATAATATCATGATTATCAACTTCAG
Source organism: Chamaecyparis obtusa (assembly GCA_027943335.1). Classification (NCBI taxonomy): domain Eukaryota; kingdom Viridiplantae; phylum Streptophyta; class Pinopsida; order Cupressales; family Cupressaceae; genus Chamaecyparis; species Chamaecyparis obtusa. The sequence goes on along the minus strand of BSBK01004976.1, from coordinate 155,484 downwards.
CGATATAGGTCACAATATGTATATGTATCATGACTGTAGTCATGATACAGATTTCAACCTTCACAAGCTTTGCATGCAAAGGTAAAGTATCACACTTATTGACTCAGTCGAGGTGGTGGTTTTATTCTTCATGATTCAGATTTGCATGCAAAGGTAAAGTATCACAGTTCTATTCTTATTTTAATGTACATGCAATGATAAGAATTAAATGATATTCATTTCTTTTCCACATGAAGGTGTAAGACATGAGAATTATCTAAACAATTTACTTTCTCTTGATTTGGACCACAATACAGAAGAATTATCCAAACCATTTATTTTATCTTGATTTGGATGCAAATCAATGTATAACTGAGAATAATGAAAGTAAACTTACGGAGATTAACACTATAATGCATTTTTTGTTATTGCATTTTGTAAAATCTTGATATGTTGGTTTCCTATTTATTTGCAAAGAGAACTTAGATAAGGACTGCGGAAATTTCTTCTATGGCTTTGACAAAGGTAAAGTAGGTTGATATTCTTGTGGGGTCAAAATAAACACTAAAATCTCTTAGAGGTGCTTGTGTGGTATGTAAGTTCCCTTGTATAATGATTATAGTTGACATACATCAAGGGAAATTTATTGAAGTAGTGGTTTCCCATATTATTTCTAGATTATATCCAAATAAAGAATGGTCGTGGAAGGTCCAATCACTTAATAAAATGAATGATATTGGGTTGTTTGTGTTGATCACATGTCGAAATGTTTCAGGTAGGAAATAGATTAGAGGTGTAAAGTCCAAAGTGGTGAATTTTGTAATAAATAATAATTAGTATTCCTCTTCCATACTAACAAATGTTTTGGGGTGCTTGAGTTTTTTGTGGCTCCTCTTGCCTTGTGATCATTATCAATACGTACACGAGGGAAAATCTATTAACTAATGACCACTCATGGATATTGGTCATCCAAGAAATGACTTAGAATATACATGGGTGAGATTTTCACAAAGATTAAAAACTCTTAATAGTTGTCTATAGAAAGCTCCAAAAATAATACTTAGTTATATTAAACTAGTGTTTAATAGTATCTATCACGTAAGATTGTACATCCTTAAAGCTAATTTTTGTAAGCCATTCAATTCCCTAACATTAGCAAATGGAAAATAAGAATTTTTAGAATGAAGTGTTTATATTTTGGTGAGATTTTTAACTACATGCAATAAAAGCCCTCTAGTGAGAACATTTCTTAGAGTTTCTTATGTGCTTTGTGGGCTCCCTTTAATTTTTATGATTACCAATATAGATAGATGTCAAAATAAATTACCAAAAATAGAAAATTGGTTATTGTGGATGGCTTCACCAATGACAATTAAGAATCTCATAGATACAAATGCCTAAATGATCTTAGATTTGGAAGATCCAATTACTAAAAGAAGGATTGGTGTGATATAATTCCACACTAATAATAATTGTGAGATAAGGATGGCCTATCAAGTATCACATACATCAAAATATTTTCCATTTTTGAAGAAGGATTCGGGATGAAAAATAAGTTGATCTGTTAGTATTGTCCTTGCTAATGTTAATGTTACTTGTTGCCACTGTTCATGAGGCAGTGTCTTATAAGCAATGACTACTCACAAAATATTGGCCATTGTAAATGACTTCAATATAGTTATAATTTTTTTATAAATACCCAAAGGGAAGTATTATATGGATTATATGTAGGGGAGCATACTTGTTACATTATAAGTTTTAAGAATGGAAGAGACTAAAAGGCTTAATGAACTCAATTTTGTGGAAGAAATCAAATATGCAAAAAGATAAATATTCACTATAATTGACATGTCATGACATAACCCTCTTACGTGCACATAGCCTTGTAGGCACAATCTGTCATTTTTGTGCAGTTACCTATGTATCTCTTATATTTATGTATTTGTTCTTGTTGGTTTGCCTGATACAAGACATATGATTGAGTTTTTTTTTTCAAATATTAGAGGTCAAAAAGAACAAAGAACTAAAGAGAAGAAATAGATGATGTTGCAATGGAAAATATTTATTTGGAAAGAGAAGATTATGTTCCAATGAGCATGAGTTGTGCTAGAGTATGAATGGAACAAGTAGAATAAAGGATAGCAACTTCCTTAAGAGATGAAGTCTTCCTAGTTTACATGAAATTCATTATTCTAGCAGTTGCAATAGTCAGTGGAGGAGGAAAAATTTAAAATAATGAACAACAAGAAGATGAAGATCCATATTCCAAGGATGACCCTAGACACTTTGATATAGAATGAGGGAAAGAAATTGTGGAAAATAGAATTTCCTCAGATTCATACAAATCTAGAATTAGAATACCTTAGAATGATCCATTATTTTTAATGCAGCAGAAGAGAAAGATCTGAAAATAATTTTGCATATATGCCATGGATGACCCTAGACACTATGATATAGAATGAGGGAAAGAAATTGTGGAAAATAAATTTCCTTAGATTCATACAAATCTGGAATTAGAATACCTTAGAATGATCCATTATTTTTAATGCAGCAGAAGAGAAAGATCTTATAATAATTTTGCATATATGCCATGAATGACCTAGACACTTTGATGAAGAATGAGGGAAAGTGAATTTGAAAATAATTTTCCACATATTTACAGAATAAAGCAGAAATAGGAAGAGAAGTTGGGGAACATAGGAAGACTAGTAAGTGGAAAAGGATGCAATTAATGGGCGATCTATGAAAAAAAAAGGATGAAAGAATTCCAGATCCTAGAGCTAAAAGTCCTTTGATTTCTTGAACATCATTACATAATGGTTTGCAACTAAAATTCAAGGCCGATGCCCTAGCTAGGGCACGATACATGTTTAATAGCAAAGTGGGAAGAATTTTGTGGAATAACCAGAGGATGGGACTGAATCATAACTCTGATTAAGTATCTCGAATGCATGAAAGACTTCTTGTAATCACGACCACTGAAAACACCCAATGAACGGCCATTCCAGAATTACAACAGGCATTGACATTTCAACAGCTAGCAATATGGAGAGTTAATTTTTACATGATAAAGAGACTTCATGACACATAATATTATAAATATCTATTATAAAGGTAGCTTCATAGCATTTATAAATAGCTATTATAAAGGTAGCTTCATAGCATTATATTGAAACCAACAAACATGTGACCATTCACTCTGGTGGAGATAATTGAGAACGTAAGACTATTATTCATATTTTTCTGATAGAGAATCATAGGTGTGCATGTATAGTTTTTTTAGACAGTAAAAATTGACATTCAAATAAAAAGATATATTGATTTGATGAGTACTTGGCAAGCTGATTTTTGACTTACACTTGGATTTGGATTTGGTTTTGGTTAAAAGAATTAGCCAGTAACTTGGCATTTAAAAAAAATACTGAATTAAAAATTTGATTTAAAGCTATTTTCTCTTTCTTTTCCATTGTATTCTTTATTTAAAGTGCTCAATATGTTTGACTAAGTTTTGTATGTCCTATTACAACTATATTGGGACAATCATCACACTATTTCCTAAGCACAGTATGGCTTTGCCTTCTCATCCACAAAAAACTCTAACATCATTCTAAACTCTTCCATACTCTGCCCATATCCATTCCAATCCGTTGATCCAATCCATTCATACTTCTACACAAACAAATTAACTCACCAAAATGTTGTCATTATAGGACAGTCATACCATGTCCATAAAACTATACCAATAGTTGAAATTATAGGTTCTTCATGGCACCTTTCAACTTGTCCAATTATGCAAACTGCCTTGCCTAGGGCAGTTGTATCTAGTTGTGAGATTTTCATATCATATTTCTCTCAGTAAGAATAGTTGTGGCATAGGATCCTTCAACTGTTTGTGGACCCTTTGTCTATCTAGGAGATTTTTGTACCTTGAAACATATGAATCATTCCTATTTGTGCATCCTCATTGTCTGTCTCATATTCATGTGTAGTTGATTTAAACAATAGATTCGTCAGTACAATGAGAAAGTTACCACCACACATCAAACATAAGGTGCATTTGATTGAAAGATTGGTCATTGTTTACAAGACAAAGGGTCCACAAACAGTTGAAGGATCCTATGCCACAAATATTCTTACTGAGAGAAATATGAGGGCTTCTAGAAAATATGTTAAGAGATCAGATATGAAAATCTCACAAGTAGATAGATTACTAGTATTGGAAGTATTATGGACCTGTAGAGGCAATTTAACAGTTCAGGAAACTAAGAAATGAGTTGTCATTATGGTAAGCCACAAGAATGGTCTTGGGAGTATTATTGGAGGTGCTTAACTTTGGAAAGTTACCATGTTAATGTCATTAAAAAAATACAAAAATTTAAGGCCTACGAGATTTTATGATAATGTTCTATTTGAAATAGGGTGCTCAAGTTAACAATGAAATAAAAAAATCCATGCTTGTATTCATATGATTAGGAGAGCTTTCTTTGTGTTTTCATTACTTAAGAGCAGCCTATATATGGAGGTAAGGAGTCCTACAATGTTATTCAGTTTCCCTAGTTATTTACCTTATTTTATTTATTTAAATCTACTCTTTACAACTATTTTTCTATCTATACACCCTCTATTGCTATTGTAATTTGGTATGATAAATGTCCCTTTGCGTTGAGAAAATTATAGTTGAGAAAATGGTTGTTTAGTAATGATTTGTATCTGCAGGTTGCAAACAAATCATCCTTCTTCCACTAACGAGTCATTCCATTCAAGAAAGACCATGTCTGATGATATCAATGCACAAAAAAATAGGGAGACAATTGCTAGACTATGGTCTAACTTAAAAAGAAAAGGTGATGGAAAATGTTATTGTCCTTGCAAAATTTGTAAGGGCTTAAAGACTTGAAGATATCTAATCAAAACAGCTGAGGAACATTGTAGGCAACATGGTCACATTGAAGGGGGAAACAAATTTTGTCCATTGGTATGTATTTTAATAATTTATAAAATACATAAGACATGATTTGATGATGACATCATGGTCATGGTTAATATAAGGTCATCATTTTCATATAGGTCAACATCCCTGAGTTTCATGTTATGGACCATGACAATCTAGAGAATGTGGATTTCCAAATGAGGGAACATGGAGGTGTGAATATAGAAGTAGAAGGTAATGATACCATGGAAGAAGACCGTGATGATGAAGAAGATCACAATGATCATGATAATGGTGATGTTGACGCAGAGCTTGATGTACCTATACTTGAGAAGGCACACGAGCCCCTATATGAAGGCTCTGAAACAACTCTTCTTGTCGTTGTATTGTTGTTGGTGAACTTGAAGGTTATGAATAGTTTATCCAACGTAGCAATGACACGTATGTTAAGGTATGTCATCTTTTTTCATTATTTTAGTCATAATTCCCTTACAATTAACATTGGGTGAATCATGTAGCAATTAATATTTTTTAAATTAAAAAATTATATTTTTGGTCGTAGGTTGATAGGTGAGTGTTTGTTACCCCTATCAAACATTCTACCTCGCTCATACCGAGAATTATCTACCATTATGAAAGATATTAGAATGGAGTATCAAACAATACATGCATGTTCAAATGATTATATTATATATCATAAACAGCATGAATTTGCAACAGAATTGTAAGGAAACTCAAGTGCGGAAACAGCTTCCTATGCTAATCTCTATAGGAGAGTATTGTGCAAATTCTTATAAATCCTTACAATTTCAAATTCGTTAACTACTTTAACAAAGATATTGCAACCACATACCATGCATATAGAAAAAATAGAGAATGAAAAAATGATATACCCTGGGAAAACCTTTCGGTAAAAACCCCAGCACTCCAAAACCTGCACAATGTATTGATCAAAACTATTATAGCTTACAATACACTTGCAATGCAAGTTCTTTCAGAAGATTTCCAAAACCTTGAAGACAAATCATGGCAGCATAAAAATGTTCCAACCATACACTTGCATCACTTCTCTTCGCAACCCTAAAAAATCTTATATCATGCGCTTCACTTTTTAGGGCTACTCCCAAAGATAACTGTATTAGGGTTTTTACCATTCTCCAAGAAAATAGGAAACCCAAAAAAAATTTCGGGGCAATGCCTCGAACCCCATGATTGGGGAAGAGTGTACAGTACTCAAATTTATCAGTTGCCACATGTCTTCACCTGTCATTGAATCTTCCTGACATAGCTCTTACATGTCATAGGAATCCATCGTAACCGTTTTAGCCATGATCTCCTTACACACAATTCAAGATGTCGACATATCAACATTATTTGCAAGAAATACATTTTACAAAACAAATAATAAGAATAAGAATTATCCAAGGTTGAGACACCTTATTCCTAACAAGAATGCCCTATTTGTCATATTAGTAGATATCAATCAGATCGAATAACAAAAAAGGTGCCTCACAAGGTTCTTCGACATATTCCCATTATTCCATGTCTGCAATGATTATTTAGGTGCAATAGCTTGGAAAAATTTATGGATTACCATGCATGCAATAGAAGTCAAGATGACATTATGTGAATGCTTGCAGATGGTTTGACATTTAAGGAAATAGAGGAAAAATAGCCACACTTTAAAAAAGAACTTCGTAATCTCAAGCTTTCATTGGCAACAGACGGTGTCAATCCTTTTGGAGAGATGAGATCTACTTACTCGGTGTGGCCTATTTTTGTTATCAACAATAACATACCTCCTTGGTTGTCCATAAAGAGGGAGCACATAATGTTGGCACTAATTGTTCTAGGTATTTTTTGATTTAATGGTCATCTAAATTAATTTATTATTAATAATCCATCAAAATGGTCATAATAATTATGTAATATTTTTGTTCATTCAACTAGGTAAGTACCAAGTTAAAGATATCAATGTATATATTGAGCCCCTTATCGATGAGTTGATGGTGTTATGAAATGGGGTTACTATGTATGACATCTCTAGACCAATAGGACAAAGACAATTTCAATTTCATGCAATGCTTGTATGGACAATACATGATGCCCCTAGGCTAACACATTTTTGTGGTATGTTCTATTCTTAACACCTCTTTTTTGGTATGTTATAGTGCCAACACAAAGTTAACACATTTAATCCAATTATACACGATCTTGTAGGTCTTCAGACAAAGGGAAAATTTTCATGTCCAATTTGTGGTCCAAAGATGAAATCTCATCATTCAAAAAGTTTAAGAAAGCAAGTGTTCGATGAGAATAGACACTTTCTCCACAGAAATCATAAGTACTGAATTATCGAAAAACATCTTTTCAATGGAAAAGAAGAGACTACATCAAAGCCACGGAGAATGACACCTCACCTATGGAAGTCGGCATACAATAAAATAAATCATCGAGGTAATGTCATTCCATCTGATGGTTTTTATTTCAAATTTATATTTTGATATTGTATTTTATTTATTGGTGATGTAATTGATGCTTGTGAAGGTCATCAAGGCATCAATGACCAACTTCCAAAAGGACTAAAAAGTTATCCTACGCAATTTACTAGGTTGTCGTACTACGAGAAACTCTCAATTATGCATTTGTTTGATCCTATGCATATTAGAAAGAATGTAATAGAGACATTATGAAAAATCTTGGATAGAAAGCGTGACAAAGACCAAATTGTCAAAATTTGTAGTGACATTGAAGAATCCAACCATGCAATGAAAAATGGCATTCAATCAAATAACAATGGAGACCAGATTGATACAAGTGCCCTTAGCTGGTTATTGTCGGAGCAACAGAGCAATGCTATAAAAGAAGTCATAAAAAAATATGATTTTCCATAGGATTTGCTGCGAACATAAACGATCTCATATCAAAGAAAAGTGAATTTTGGCCAGGGATGAAAACACATGATTGGCATACATTTATTAAGGTAATTCATGTTATTTTGTATTCACTATATATTTGTATACTGCATATAGTTTTCATTGCATTCTTTTATAAAATATTGACAAGATCATTTTACAAATATTGTAGTACGTTCTACCTCTATCTCTCCCACACCACTTCGCCAACAGTGTCAAACAAGTTATATATGATCTTGGAAAATACATGAGGTGGTTGTCATCTAAAGAAATCAATAAAAAAAATATAAAATATTGGAAGAGAAAAATTCATCTTCTTATGTGTGAAATGCAAAAGTGTCTACCTTCAACTTTTTTCAATGCATAAGAACACTACCTCATACATCAAGTTGAGGAGATTGAATTGCGTGGACCTGTACCAACTAGGTCAATGTGGATGGTTGAGAGGCACTTAAAATTTTTGAAAGGCTTGGTTCGACAGAGAGCACATCCTGAGAGTTCTATGGTGGAGGGTTATATGGTGTATCAGACCATGGTGTACATTAGTGAATATCTTCCTAAGTTTGCAACAAAGATCCATTTAGATCATATTTAGGGTCCCAACTCCATTAACAAATTCAAAGAGGAGTACTTGATGGGCAAAGGTAGATTGAGAAAAGTGAGAGGTAAATCTAAGATGCTATTGTAGTTAATTAATTTTTATAAATCTTCAATATAAGTTATTTATAATTGGTGTATTTTTTTTTATACAGTTGGTCGAGAGTGGAATGCAATACATTTGTATATTGCAAACAATCTTGATTGGATGATGGTATGGATTGAATGATGTCAACAAAATAGTTTCTCATTAACATGGGAAGGTGTTGCTTCATTGGTTAGAGAAGCTCATCGTAATGGAGATTTCAATGTTACGTCAATGGTAATTGATCTAGCAAATGGTTTAAGAGGTGGAGAGGTATGTACAAATTTATTAATGATCATGACTCGACGTATGTTTCATATCAACTCACGATGCAAATAATTTACACACGCTTGAAAAATTGTAGGTCAAGCACCACAAAGCTATGTACTATCATGGCCACAAATTTCACATAAAAAAGTTGGATGACACAAAGAAAACTTTTGATTCTGGGATAACTACAGTTTTCGAGGTCACCAATATATCATCTAGAAATGACATACATCTTCAAAAATCTCAAAATCAATACTATGACATCTTGGATGATATAATTGAGTGCAACTTTAACTCTTTCAAAGTAGTTCTATTCGTCATCAAATGGTACAAGTTACGACTAAATCAAAATGATCCAGATAAAACTGTTATTCAACATGATAATAGATTTACAATGATTAATACAAGGTCATTTGAGCCAATTGGAGATGAGCCCTATGTTCTTCCAAGCCAATGTGAGCAAGTGTTTTACTCAGAGGTTTCACATAAATAAAGTTGGTCATTTGTTGTTAGACATGATCCAAGAGGAAGGTCGATAAAGTATAATGTTATGGAAGAAGAAGATATTGAAGATGATGAAGAAGCAGATGATGAAGATCAAGATGATGGTAATGATGATGATGATGATGATGATGGTAATGATGATGATGATGATGGTGATGATGATGATGATGGTGATGGTGATCATGGCGATGATGATGATGGTGATGGTGATGATGGCGATGATGATGGTGATGATGGTGATGATGATGATGATGATGATGATGATGATGATGAAGATGATCAATGACATAATTGAAATGATCAATGAAATGATTGACATGATTTATTGCTTTCAATTGTAATGATTACATATTTATTGTCTCCAATTCTAATGATTACAACATATGTGATTTATAATTACCAATGTTTATATTGTGTTTGATTATCACCTTTTTTGCAAATAGGCAATTGACTACAGACATCGTCACCCCTTCTGTTGACAATCTTGCATTCCATATATAAGGTAAATTTGTTCATGTTTACGATATTGCATATTGTTCATGTTGTCTTCTAAGTTATTTGTAGCATACATATCATGTAATTTTTAGCTAACTTAAGATAAATGATTAACATATGTAGGAAATTTGACCCTTTTGGCGTGGATCGTGCACAGTGACATGGATCAGCAAGTATAAGTCAATAAATAGACATAATTTTCTTATATTCTTCTTGTTTATCACTGAGCACGTATGTTATAAATAGACATATTATATAATCATATAATGTATATATAGACAAAGAAGAACCGTATAGAAATATAGTTATATAATCACTTTCAACTTAGTACATTTTATATCTCTCACATATAGACAAAGAAGAACCGTACGTATGGGTCACAACTTGATTATTCTATATATATTATTTAAATATTATCAAAATTTTATTTGAAGCAGGGACGTGACAATATCTCATTTGATGGATTGCAGGACCCACCAAATAGGTACTTGTCAGATCTATCTACATCGAATGAGGGAAATGAGGGAATGGTAGATGAAAGTTCTACATGTAGTACGGCTAAAATAGGGAGATCAACTAGAGGTCAAAATATTAGAAAAAAATTTGATAAACGCATGCAATTTTTCCTTGCTAATGGGGGGTCATGTTCTTATGATGATGAGACCAAAGGTGACATCAAGGTGCCCTTTCGGTACACACACATTGAGAAAGAATGGGTACCCAATGAGCTACCTCCAATTAACACTGATTTTTGTGTTAATGAGAGGATATATCACATTGCTCCATCCTCATTACATGGTTTGGGCCTATTTTCCATGGATGGGATAAAGGTATATTACAACAAAGTTGTCGAATTGTTCAAGTATGTCGATCCGTGTTACAATTATAATGATTGGATGTGGATTGTTCAATATAAAAAAAGTATGCATAGGTATGCACTATCAGCTAATTATATACAATGGAAAGAAAATGATCAAAGTAAAAGATTTGCAATGTACATTGATGGGAGACCAAAAGCAACAGGTAATATTGTGATTTTTATAAATAGTACGCAACCTTCCTCAACTAATAAGCAACCCAATTGCATATTTGAGGCACGTGAGGGGAATCAAGTTTTTGTATGTGTGATAAAATCAATAAGTGCAGGGGAAGAACTGTTAATAGATTACCATTTAAATCTCATAGATACAAACAAAGTTATTATCTTGAGGGTGGTAAGTACTATATACCATTTTATTAATAAGTTTTTTTTGGGTAAGTCTATTTCTTTCAGTTCGCTGAAGTTTTTATGTTTAATCTTTGTCACAGGATGATATGAATCCCGCACATGATAGAGGCCACGAGGATGCTCCTCCCACCCATTCTTCAACAAAGGTAAACCTTATTGAAATTGTACAAATTAGATAGTTGGAAAATGTTATATTATTACGTTATTTTATTTATGGTTTTGGAGTTTTTATGATAGTTTTACTGATATTCCTGTCACAATTTGATGTTTAGGATAGGGGAAAAGCACCTATAGTAAGTATAGAGGCAATAGCTACCCCTTCTGATGATGATATTGTAGAAATGCCCAATGTAACTGTTGCCCAAAAAATTTCCTGTCTTTCTTTTTTTCGGCCACAGCCCTATTTTCCAAGTGAAATGCCCAAGTGTCGAAAACCCAGTGTGTTTTCGACTCCCTCTCTGCAAGCTCGGGATGTTTCTGCCTTTTGGTTTGAAAATTTGGTGTGTTTTTGACCTCTCAGCTCTAAAAATTTGGTGTGTTTTCGACCTTCATTCGAAAACCCTTTTTGTTTTCGGCACCGTTTATGTTTTCGACCCTAAGTGCGCAACTTTGACAGGCGGGTCTTAGTGCCTAAGGCCATTCCGATGCAGTGCCGATCTGATGGCTGTTGCATGATCGCACGGGATCTTCAGATCCCATGAGATCACGCAACAACCGTTGATGCGGTATCTTCGATCGGCGGTCAATCTTCAGTGGTGGTCGATGACTAGCCTCATGCGGTTTGTTGCATGATCGCATGGGCTCTTTCGATCCCATGCGACCATACGACAAACTATTAGTGGTTTCGGTGGCGGTGGTTCACGGTTCGGCAGTTAACATCAAGCGGTTGGTCGCATGATCGGATGCGGTCTTGTGACCGCATGAGATCATGCGACAAATCATCAACTGTAGTAGGCAGTTAGTGGGGCCTGAGGTTTCTACATTGGCGCAAGTGCGAGGAGATCCGACGGTGGTCGTATGATCTCATGGTATCTTCTGATCCCATGCGATCATGCGACAACCTTTAGATGGGAATCTGGTGGTTGCGGTGGGTCCTGTGCCAGGGGTGCCGAGGTGTTTACTGGGGTAGCGGCTAGGACAAGTAAGGGAGTGACACGTGGTAGATCTTGTGGGCCCGAGCATTTGTGGAAAGCGGAGGTGGATTTTCTAAGGGTTGTCGCATGATCGCATGAAGCCTTTCAGCTCATGCGATCATGCGACCACTGAATTTTCCAAGGTAGTGTGGTCGTGGGTCAGGCCGTGTGGTCAGCTCCTGTTGGGCCACGTGGCGGGGTTTGGCAAGTGTGGTGTCTTGCGGGTCCCAAGTGCTTATGTGGCAGCAAGGCATTTTTTTTAAAAGCTTATTGCATGATCACATGAAGGCCTTTCGGCTCATGCGATCATGCGACCATTGCTTTTTCAAGGTGGTGTAGCCTGTTTTGGCAGACTCTCTTCAAAGGCAAACATTATGAGCGCGGGTAGTTCAAAAAATTTATGTCGCCAGGGCAGTTGCAGCTAGAAGAATTTGTAGATCTTTTAGGCTGCCATTTTTTAGTCCTTTTGAGGATCTGATCAGATTTTTGAGCATTCATGGTTGAGTAGGTTGTAGGGGGTTGTCAGGTTGAGGTTTTTTCTGCAGGCAAGATCAGTGCAGAGATGGACACGCAAAGGGAGAAATATATGATCTGTTGAGATTTTTTGAAGAGCACATTTATGATCAAAAGTGACCGATTTTAGGGAGGATTATTATAATGCATATCTATGTAGCCCTAATTCAGGGATATTTTGATTCCTTCCTGCGTGCAGTGATGATATAATTTGTTTTTGGAGCTTTTGAAGCTCAGAATTCACATTTTGTAAAAAGAAAGGCTCTTTCTTGGGAACGTATCTATGGCATTTCTTCTTGCCCTCTGGTTTTCCACATTCTGTAAATTTCCATTGATAATACAAGTATTGCAGAGGCAGTTTGTGACAATCCTTCATGTCCTTGTGCTTCCCTGTTTGCATTAGCTCTTATTGGATTGAGGTTTATGAATGCTGTTAATGGAAATTGGGGTTCCTAGTCCCTCTCTCTTTCTATGATTTGTGTGTTACTGTGTTTGATCTGATTCAGATGTTTTGAGGGTATACTACAGCCCCTAGCAGTCTTGTCTCATTCCTACACCTAGTTGCAGAGGAAAATGTTTGTTTGTAGGTCATAGGCTGAGTCTTTTGTCCAGGCCTTCCTATGAAATACTTATGCAAGCCTATCTAGTGAGTGGTGGCCTATTAGACCTAAATCTTCCACTGGTTTCATTCCTCTATACTGATATCCAAACCCTAGTTTCAGTGCATCACCTAGTAGGTAGATTTTCTTTCAGTCATTTCCCTTTTATGCACTCCTTCTATCCCTTTCCCTCAAAAGTTTACTTTCCTGTTAAGAGCAAATCAAGGTGATTATCCAAGAGGAACCAGCCTAGAATCTAGAGGTCTCATCTCAGTTAGCAAAAGGTCCCACAATCTTGAGATGATTCCCATGTTATACTGGATTATCAAGACTATGAGAGCTTGAGATCAGAGGCGCAAATTCAGTGTATAATAGTAACAATTATGTTGAAGAAAAAAATAAAAAAAATCAATTTAGAAATAATGAGAATTTTGGATGAAGCAAATATTCCAACCAAGGAGATGATGAAGAGGCTATCTGATTTGAGAGCGCAAGCATGTCGTTATGAAGTAAGTAGTAATGAATCTTTAGTTATAACAAAAGTTCAATAAAGGTTTATATTTTATACTCTTTTATGTTGTGAAGTAAAATATGTAATATGTGTTCTTGTTACAGAATTTTTTGGCAACTAATCCAGAACTTGGTCAAGGACAACATGGTGAGGCCGGTACTAGTAGAGCTTCAGCCGCCACTGGTAAAATAATCCTTTAGTTGACAAGTTACAAGGAATTTTTTATTTGGAACATTCAAAAACTTCTTAAGTTAACTCTTATTTTTATTATTTCAGAATGTCTTTGCTAACAATGTATTGTTCAGGTCATCAAGTGCAGGAGACTCCTCCTAGGAGGTCGACGGACGTCCATTCAAGATTTCCGAGTGTAATGTTGACAACAAGGGGTATGCAAACATCGACCCCTTCACGATCTATTCCAGCTGGTAAATCCTTGTTTTGCTATATTTGGTTTTGTGTTAATTATGAGTTGATAATTTGTACTTTAATCTTGGGTGCATCACATGGTGGATTATTTTTTTGGAGTAGGAGATACACCGATGGCACCATCTAGTATGCCAAATACAGATCAGAGTACATGTATTGGTGATAATTCACCATCATTTCCTGGAGCTACCCGTGTTTCTAGCACGAGAGTTATGCAGGCGTCATTGTTGATTGACAATGATGAATCGATGCCTTTAGAATGTCCTAAGCTTCCAGGTGCTTTAAATTGAACTTGGTGTAACCTTTTTGTAAGAATTTTGATATCGCTCTGATACCATGTAAGAATTTTCATAAGGCAAAGAGTAGAAACCAAGATCTAGAAGCTCAAGTGATAGCACAAGAGAGACTAGATAATATGATCAAATGAAGAATTCAATAATGATCAAATGATGAATAATAGATTGATTACATACAATGGAGAAATGTCTCAATATAAAGGCAATGCAAGATATCTAGAAGATATGCAAGTGATAAGATCACAACTAGACATGGTGGAATCACATGTCCACCAAAGGTGGATCATCCTCCATTGTACATGAAAGTATGTGCAACATGTACAACAATGAGAGAATGATAATGTGATAAGATCACTAAAGGTGGATCTCACACACAAAGAGGTATGAGAAGACAACTATGACCACCTAAAGTGGAGATTCTCCTAACCATGTGCTAAATTGAAATGCAAACTCCTAGGTGTCTCAAAGACAACTAATATGCAAATGCATTATCCTAAGTAAACTTAAGTAAAGTGTAATTAGTAAATACTTAATTACACCAACACCCCCCCTTAAGTGCAACTTTGCAACTTAGGGGAATGCACTTAAGCTCACAATGCAAGATGGGTCTTGGCTACTAGGCCATGTTAGGTACCCATGTACAATATGCAAGAACAATAGATAATGCAATCTCTCATAAAGTGGAGAAAGAGGGAAAACCTCATGGGAAAAACCCTCCCCCAAAAAGAGAGATGAATACAAGATGCATGCATGGATAGAGTAATCAAGACCCCCCTATTATGACATACATCATGCATATACAATAAAGAATCCCCCCAAAGGAAGGAAATAGAGAAGAGAGACAAAGTAGCCCCCCCTCAATGTTGAATCTCCTTCAAAGATGGTCCAAGATGTTAACCAATACTCCTCCATAGGAAGAAAATAGAGCCAATGTTGCACCAAGAATGTCAAAGTGTGACAAAATCAGGTACCAATGTCGATGTAGAATGATCGACAGAATGCCCATTAAGATATGATAGAGATGAGGCATGGAGACACCTGCAAGCACCAACTGATTACTCAACTGACAGGTTGGTATACTTGAACTTGTGTTGTGCATCCATTAATTGGTTGGAGCATAACTATCAAGAACCAAGTCCCATGATATTCCTAATCTACTAACATAGGAATTACATCAAATGTGTCATCAATGACAAGGTACAAAAAAATGTGGCATTTTATGATAGTGCGTGTACAACATTGCTCATGCAAGAGCATACAACATCAAATACAATGCAAAGCTGGAAACATGAAGAAGATGAAGCCATCAAGGATGCCCTATCAAATGCTGCAGAAAAAGTGTCCTCCTGTTGGCCTTGTGCTAGGAAGTCTTTGGGACAAAATTGGCCTCCCCCCCTGCTGCCGGTTGGATGACACTACAAAACAGGTATACAAATGGCAAAGAAAAAATGTGTTTCCAATTTTACTTATTTATTAATATTTTGTTTTTCAAAAACTCATAAATTTAAGAAAAACATTTATTAAAAGCCCATAAAAAACTTTATTAAACAATAAAAAAACACATAATTTTTTTTTAATTTTTGAGATTTAAAAAAACTTTATTAAAAAATTTAATAAAGGAAAACATTAAATTATGTTTTATTAAAAATAAAATTTTATAAAAAAAAACTTATTAAGAAAGACAGTTTTTATTTATTGTTAAAAAAAACTTTTAAAAAACATATTAATAAAGTTTTTATTAAAAAAAACTTATTAAAAAAATATTAAAAAAACATATAAAAAATTTATTAAAAATCATATAAAAAAAGTTTATTAAAAAAAAAAAAAATTAAAAAACCCCTTGCGGGGGCCCACATTGCAATGCGGGTACACACTGGCAGTGCGGCAGTCCCGCACTGTCAGTGCGGACGGCACTGCAGTGCGTACGCACTGTCAGTGCCGCAGTCGCGCACTGTAGTGCGTCAGAGACCTGGGAAAACTTTTTTTAAAAAAATTTAAATGTGAAAAACTTAAACAAATAAATAAACCCCCCCCCTTCAATTAATTTTGATTTTTAATATTTTGATTAATACGAAAAGTAATTAAAAAATGAAAAATTATTTAGAAAAATAAAATCGTACTTTTTTGCAGATCTGTATGACAGGCAAGGAGGGAGAATATTTTCCCTGAGACCAATGGTGTCCAATCTGGATGAATGAATAGTCGATCTTGAGGTTTTTGGCCGCTCTAATCGCAATGGCAGTGTTAGATTTGGTCCAAGGTGCTCCAATTTTGCAGATCGGCCTTAGGGGTCCGATTTGCAAAAAAAATTTGCCTCAAATTTGACTTTTGCCCAATATAGGCAAATTTATAGTTAAAATTTATGGAAACAGCCACCCGGATGCAATGGTGAGGTCCGATCTTGCTCAAAACACTCTCACAAAATGCTAATCCCAGATCTGAATCATGGCTCTCCAAAAATTGAAGCAATCAATCACTCTTCAATGGCTATGCAATGAAAACTCCTTTGGCTTTGATACCATGTAAGAATTTTCCTAAGGCAAAGAGTAGAAACCAAGATCTAGAAGCTCAAGTGATAGCACAAGAGAGACCAGATAATATGATCAAATGAAGAATTCAATAATGATCAAATGATGGATAATAGATTGATTACATACAATGTAGAAATGCCTCAATATAAAGGCAATGCAAGATATCTAGAAGATATGCAAGTGATAAGATCACAACTAGACATGGTGGAATCACATGTCCACCAAAGGTGGATCATCCTCCATTGTACATGAAAGTATGTGCAACATGTGCAACAATGAGAGGATGATAATGTGATAAGATCACTAAAGGTGGATCTCACACACAAAGAGGTATGAGAAGACAACTATGATCACCTAAAGTGGAGATTCTCCTAACCATGTGCTAAATTGAAATGCAAACTCCTAGGTGTCTCAAAGACAACTAATATGCAAATGCATTATCCTAAGTAAACTTAAGTAAAGTGTAATTAGTAAATACTTAATTACACCAACACTTTTTTGTGTATATTTTAGAGGATACAGAATCATGTCATGCTGAACGAGTACCGAAGGATGTTCAGACTGATCACCATGTAGATCATGTGGCACATTTAGGTAAAGAAAATCTATTTTTTGTTCTTTTAAATTAATTTTTTGATTTATAGTTCTTTTACTTAAATAAATACTCGTAATTCACTAATATAAAATGGTGTGAATTTAACTCATGAAGTAGTTGTTATTGCAACGGACCCCCCTTTGGCGCAGCGGCCTTGTGTTCCTGAATAGATGAGGAGGAGACATGTGTTGGAATCAGAACCAGTAGAGGAGGGGAATGACGAGGACATTGATCTTCCTCTTAGAAATTACATGATTAAAAAAAATAGCAAGAAACCCAAAAAGAAATGATTGTAATTAACATTTTTTGCTAATGAAAGAACGTTGTCTTAATGGATGTAATTTTGTACTAGTAATGTTGATGAATGATGTGTTAATGAATTCTTCATGAATGTTGTGTGTTAATGAATTTTATGTGTTAATGAATTCTTCATGAATGTTGTGTGTTAATGAATTTTATGTGTTAATGAATTATTCATGAATGTTGTGTGTTAATGAATTTTGTGTTAATGAATTATTCATGAATGTTGTGTGTTAATGAATTTTATGTGTTAATAAATGTTATCATGTGATTATAATGATTGAATGTTATATTTCAAAAATGGATGAATGAATGAATGTTATTAAATGTTAATGGGGAATTTAGAGTGATGTTAGGGGGGGCGGAGGGGGGAGGGGCCAAATGAGCTTCCACCTTCACGTGGTTGGCCTTGTTTAGTAGAGAATATTAAACTATTCTTGAAACCAAGTGAAGCTCAAACTTTAAAGATAAACTTAGAGTTAATAGTGACAACCAATTAGCAAGTTGAAATGAAGTTCTTCGTTACAGGTATCTTTTTAGTTTTTAAAGCACAATGTCATGTTTTAATATTGTGTAGTTTTTTTCTTAAGTCAAAGTATTCTTTTACTATAAGAACATAATTTATGACCATTTTAGTAACTATTCTAACATCGCTTTATGACAAATCCTGTTTTGGCAAAGATGGCAATAAGTGGTACTGTCTATTCCTTGGGAGATTGGATTGCATAGGTCTGTATCTCAAAATCATTTACATGTGGTAGAAATGCATACTTACAACCATTTCATTCTACATTTAAAAACATTGATGACACTCTAAACATAAAATAATGCTCATGTTGTTGACTTGACAGTGCTATGAAGGCAAACCAATTTTTGAATTTGAATGAACCCGGATGTTCAGATCTGGTCTCCTTGGATTTAGTCTTCATGGTTCTTTGTCTCATTATTACTATCATCCTAGTGAGGTAACACCTTTGCCTTCTTTCTTAGTCTCTTACAGTTCGTACTTGTTTAATTTGAATAATTTTTGAGTTCCTTGCAAAAAGGGTATGACGAAAAAATATGGTTATATAGGCTCTATTTCCTTTACTTGAACTTGATGTTATGATTTATCATTTGACATTTTATTATTTTGATGTTGAACTTGAAGCATATGATGATACGATGGTATGATCATGATGCTATGATTACAAGTTTATGGTGTTTTTGTTGTTTATATGATATTATGTGAAATTCTAATCTAGATTCGTGCTTACAGCCTATATCCATTCATAATGTTTCTCCAAATCATCCCTTTGTTGCTGCATCTTTGCTATCAATTTGTCTGCCATCTTCTATTGAGATTATGGAGATAAGTAAGATCAAGGGTCATGAACTTCTAGAGCTTACTTTCTCCATGTGGACCTTGTGTGAGTAGACATGCAAAATTTGAAGAAGGATTTAGATGAGAAACTCCAATGCCACTAGGATTTGATAGACAATAACAAGGTGCTTTGATGCTATTGACCTGAGGCCAAGTACTTGTGCTTGAAGGACAACACACTCAGACCAATTTAACAGAAAAGAATAAGCTATTGTTATCATATATAAATGTCCGAGTATATGTTTGAATATGTATAACAATAAACACTTACATTGCTATCAATATATCTTTTTATTTGAATAATACCAAAAACCTAATGTTTGAACTAACTTACCAAAAAAAATTAATAATATATGCCTCAAATCAACATTAAATTTCACACAATTCTACGTTCCTCAATTCTTACCTTTAAAAATTAAAATTTATGAGTGGGTTGTGAAATGAATGACTCATTAATGATGTTCCTAAATGATGCAGAGGGAAGGGTGGTGGTATTCAAAACACAATGAAAGTTGATAATTTCAGGGGTTTAGGCACTATCAATCAACCACAAATGCTACAATGATCTAACTTGCTAAAGCCTTCTACAACACTCCTGAATGATGATTGTGATCTTATAGACTCCCTAATACTTGGATTTAGAGGCTTTTAGGACTCTATCTCAATTCCATACTCCTATTTCACAAAGCTTTCTCAAATTGGACTCAAAAGTCTAACAGGCTGACAACCAATCTTGCAGCAGACTTGGAACATGAATAACTCTACCTTTCCTCAAAACACTAGACAATATGATGACATTTAGGGATACCCTTTTCCAATTTCATTAACATATCAGAAGCTTTTACACTATTGTTTTGGACAAACACCCTTGTTCAGCACTGTTAGCTTGATTCGATGCACCGAAATTCACTGGTTTAACAAAGGAAGTACTACACAATGGTCTCCTAATAGTCCCAAATCCTAGACAGCATTTTTTTATGTCATAAATGGATCAAATCTAAAAGGGTTTAGCCTCAAGGGCTCTGCAACACCAAAACCCACAATTTATGCCTTCAAACCCCTGTTATCTAGGGCTTCCCCAAGCTTCCGGTTCTACACACTCCTACAATGAATTGAAGTTGGATTCACCATCAAGTGAACATCATATAATGTTCTCAAACCCAAAATACATCCTTTGTTTGGTTAGATTTGCCACTGCTATACTTGGCATCCGTTACACTATTTTTCCACCATATTCCGCACTGTGATCACACTTGTTCCACCCGATTCTGCATGTGCAAAATTAGAAGCATAATAATACAAATTAACAAATGGTCATTCCATGAATTAGGCCTGTGTATTCATGGAACGACTCTAAACATTATTTCTAAACCTGCTGCACAGAGAGTTAAGATAAAAGAACGTTGTTCAAAACAATAAGCGAGACAGCAAGTTCAATGCAATAATAAACACATTCCAAATCATTTTTTTTATGAACAACCTTGTTAATTCACTGACACATCAAAAAAAATCAAATTGAGATTCTCAGGAATGAATAGACTCACAAAAATAGAGGGTTTTATTATTGTGTATTCACCAGTCTTTACACAAAAATCTGCCCTCTATCCCGTGACAGAGACTCCCTAAATAAGACTCCTTAACGAATAACAAAACTTCTTAAAACTACTTCAACCACCTTTCATTGGTTAGTTGAATGTTTTGATCTTTAAAACAATAACCAACTCAAACTTCCCGCTAAAGCCCTAAACTAGTCGTTGTTTACTTAAACATTTAAAAATTCAAATAACCAAATGACTTCATTTGAATATTTTAAACAATAAGTCCTTTCTTAAAGACTTAATAACCTATTCTAGACTCTTACAAATAACTATTTCATGAGCAGTGTTTTTCGTCAAGGGTAATTTGAAGATACATCTTTAAATATGATTCTGTTGCTCCTGCTTTCCAAGGATGGAACATCCTAAACAGTTCTAATAGTCTGCAGATACACAAAAATGGAATACTGAATTTCATATATGTTCAAAACAAAACATGAACATAGAAATAACATTAAAAATGTCATCTAGAAATTTCATATATGGACAAGAGAAATAAAAAAAATGGCGATCACATTCTCCTACGAGTTGATTTTTGCCAGCAGAGTTTAGAAAGAAAAATATGTTGTAGTAAGTCTCCATTATGTCATAATCAATCATAAGTCACTACATGTATAAACTGAATCTTAAACATGTTGCTGGCAGTGTTAGTTTCAATTTTTGTAGTTTGTTAGAGTTGGATTTTATTAGGTAGCTAATTAGTTTAAGTTAGCTGTCAAGTTCAGATCCAGGTTTGAAGAAATTGTGCCCTTTAAAGACTACATGTAGCATGTAATCTTCTTCAATAAAATATATAGACAGTTTTATTTGTATGCGTCTTGTCTTTGTACTGCTATTACCTCTATAAATTTTAACATGATATCAAAGCCCACTCAGTTCTGACCTATCATAAAGGAACTGAATCTTATAGGCTTTTATTATGTGCCCTGATACCCTCATACCAAAAATTGAGAGAAGATGGCACCTTTTCGTTAATATCAAAAAACTCATACCATAATTTAGGAGAGCAAAAGGAGATCATTTTTCTTGACAAGAAAAGAACTAAAGCATTTATATTAGTTTTCAAAGTGAAATTTACATTGTTAGAAGACTACAATCCTCAATTGTCTCATGCCTTCTCTCTTTGGAAATCCCAACCAATGGGCTTTGGATTTTCACCTTGTTCTCATTCATTTTTTGTGGACATGCTAGTTTTGTACACGGGAATGTGCTTTTGAAATCACATTTACAAGCTCAATAGAACTTGACCATAAATTAGACACATGTTTCATTGTACGTGTGTAGTGAGCGTATTTGTGCAGTATATAACAATGCACTACGTATTGTCAGGGAAACTACAGTAATGATGCTTAGAAAGGTCAAAGACTAAGGTATGAACCTTCTTGAGGTAGAATGCAACAATATTAAGAATGTCATAATTGGTCACAAACCTTCCTCTATCCTCAAACACCCTCCATAGGAACCTACCTCCATCCTAATGCAGAGCTCGACAATGGAAGGATAAATGAGCCCAAACACAATCTAAAATCTGATATCGACAGAATAATAATGTCGATTCAAACCATGGATAAATGGTAACAACTGAATCTATGATCAATCATACCAATTGATGTCTCAGGTTCTACCTTTTCTTTGCCATTCTCGATTATCCTATG
Source organism: Chamaecyparis obtusa (assembly GCA_027943335.1). Classification (NCBI taxonomy): domain Eukaryota; kingdom Viridiplantae; phylum Streptophyta; class Pinopsida; order Cupressales; family Cupressaceae; genus Chamaecyparis; species Chamaecyparis obtusa. Next base: position 132,964 of record BSBK01004976.1, on the reverse strand, counting down.
ACACTGGACACATAGTTTCCTCACGGGTTCATCACCTTTTTACTACTATCAGGGTCGGGTTCAGCATATGGAAAACTTGCACCACCTTTAGCATCATTCAAATACCGAACACCACCATCTAAGGATCTTTGAATCCTTTAATCATTCCTCGCTGTCAAATCGATCATCACAGTCCATCTGACTACCGATTTACCACCTTGCACTGAATAACCACGACCTTGCATTATCTAGCAACAGTTAATAATTCATCGGCTTACTGATGTCCACATTTGACACCAGACTGAACTCAGATGAAATGAAATATGGACTATTGAAAATTTATGAAACTTTCCCTATCAGTTTCCACCATTCCCTTCACGATTGTTATAAAATAGAGATCTTTGAAAAATTGTTTGTTAATAACAAACGTAACCGATTCAAAAAACATTAAACTCCAATAAACCCAATACCAAGAATCTTATCAAACTTCAAATAAAACAATGAACTCTCAAAATGAGATTGTTATCAAAACATTCATACCAATCTTGAAACCGAATTGCATATAATATAGGTTTCAATACAACACCACTACAAAACATTATTAATTCATTCCTCATTATTCGAATCATTCAACAATTTTGAAAATAGAAACTATAAACAAGAGGATGAAGGATCGAAGGATAGCCAATCATTTTCTTTATTATTCCTTCCTTCGTTACATAGTTTCTTTCTCCTTTCACTGATTCTCAATCACCTACTCTACCACTACTCTATCGGTTTTTCAAAGTGTAAACATAAAGAACTTCCAAAACCGATTTCAATTGAAAATTAACTTTGTAATATAACTGACTCTCTAATGTACTAATTTCTCTAACGGTTTTCATCACCGATTAGAGTAAGCCCTAATTACATGAGAGACACTAGAATAGTATTGTGGAGTTGACAACGAGGCTGTCAACTTCGCAATTTTACAAACCCGCGATTTTACAAACCCTTTATTTATTATGTCTTAGACTACTAGGATTTAACCCTACTTGAGTCTCACACTCAATTACATCATGAAGACACAAAAATGGCTTACTAATCCATGTTACAATATAAATTATCTTCGTATAATCCAAAATCTTCAAAATATTGCTAGTCGTGAGATGCACCTACATCATACTCCCAGGGACACAAAAATTCAAGTCCCATTGAATTACCATAAGCTTCTTCCAAGTTTTCCAATTTCATGAAGGCAATAATGGAATCAGAAAAATGACTGAATTGATGCCTCTCTGCACAACGTTTTGGTGCCAATCTTCATGGCGAATACCCTTCTTGGCATGTGTAGTGGTACCTCCCTGGAATTCAGGAAAAAATACATTAGACATAATCAAATAGATTTCTCTGACTTGGTAGATCACTTCCACATCCATACTTATGAGTTCATTATCTCAATTCCTCAATCCAATCTAATCAGACTTCAAATACCCTCCTAGGTTACCTAGTGTACCTAGCACCTCCACCATAACAAAATCTCAACCAAGCTTCTCATACTGACCCTAACACCTTGGATCATCTTATCATGGTACATTTGACATGTTTCAACTCTTCACGAACTCCAAACAATCCATCTTTCATCATTCTTCACTATAGCCCTTCTAGGCTTGCCTAATAGCCCTGTCTAGACAAAAATCTGCAATTTCCATGAAATGTTTCCAAACAACCTAGTAAAGTAATTATCTTTCCAAGTACCCTTTTGGGAGTTACAAAACCCATCTCAACCTCAAGACTTCATTCCTTGACTAGTGAACCTTTCTACTGCTACTTGCTCTCTTTCCTAGGCCTAATTAGCCCCCTTTATCAAAGCAACCCTATACTCCACTACTCGCCAAGACTCTATGACCTTAAATAGTCTTATATTAGGTTTCCAAACCACCAATTTTCTACTTTTCTTGGTCACACTACTCACCCAACTCCCAAACCATTAAACCCTTGTTCCTAGGGTCATAAATCTAGGGCTTTGTGGCAAATGCCCTTCCCAGCAACACACAAGTACAAATATGGTTCAAACACTCTCCAATACATCCCCCTAGACATATTCCACCATCACATTCTTACTCCATCCATCAGATCACTTCTGTCCACCATTTGGTGCTTTCCAAGTGCACCTTCACTGTGTGTTCACCAGTCACTCACTGTTCTTTCACTTTGCGCTCCACCCTACATCAAACTTCCATAATGTACATATAATATAATTAGACATCTCCCATCCAATTCACAAAGATCACAAGGATGGGAGTGCCCTTACATAGTTAAGGTCTTCAAAATAGACCGCTGATTGTACCCTTAAGGAGCCAGTCTTTGTCACTACACCATATAGTTTCTTGGTGTTCTTAGGGGAAAAAAAATGTAATCGAAATAATAACAAGTAAAATCCCAAACAAATAAATGTTTTACATCCACACAAAGCAGAGATCATGCTCAGAACAACACACTGGTGTCTTGACTATCCACAGGACAGTGAGTTACTAATTTGTAGAGAATTAAATTTTATTCATTCCAAAAACCTTTCACTTTGTGCCTTTTCATATTCAATATGATCTCTCCCCTCTAATCACATAGAATAACCTCTAAATAGAATCCATCTTCTCCCTCAAACCAGACAACAACCTCTTAACTATTTGTAACTGTCTGCGACAGTCAAAACTGACAGTTCACAACATGAAATACTTAGAGATTTGTTGTCAAGTTCACAACAAAGTTGTCAACTCGACAACCTAAACATATAATGCCAAAACTAAAGACTTCTAAAGGTTTTAATGATAACCTTTATCATCCTATAACCTTTACTAACCCAACTAACCCCATTAAGCCCATTTTAGGCCATTTTTGCCATTAGAGGCAATTTACAAAATCTTGCACTTTTAATGCTTTTAGCATCATCTAGAGGCTCTATTGGCCTTATTACAACTATTAAGACCCTTATAGGTCAATTCCATTAACACCTAACCTAGGATCAACCCTTAGTCCATTCCTAGTGACCCCCTGGTACTTTTGAGGCTTCATAATGCCATTAAGGCTTACATTAAAGCTTTGATTACAATATGATCAACATGTGATCAAAATACCATTTCAAGACCATGATAGGCCTTATTACATGTCTTGATGACCTTTGAAGGCCATTTGTCTTCCACTCCTCTCTGAGATCCATCAGTGTCCCTATGGCTCATCCTATCTCCTACTTGTGACCTTGGTGCTCCTGCACCACATCCTCAACCCCCTCTGTCAAGTCCTATCCAATGCATAGATGTTATAACCATCCATGTTAGTAGATCTTGCTTGTTGTTTATAGATTCAGCGCTGATCTAAAGGTGGAGCAGGGTTGCTTCTAAATTATGACATCGTCTTTCATCTTGCTTTGACATGTGTTTAACCATTGCAATAATTTAGTCATGCATGCTCTTCTATTAGGAGTCAAGGTGGATATTTAAGGTGCAATAGCAGAGCCCAAAGGACAACAACTAAAGGTCTTTCAAAAATGCCAATTCAGGCTCTACGCAGTGACAGTGGAAGCAATTGGATAGAGGAATGGGACACTTCCCAAATTTGCAAAACTTTAAAGAGACTTACCTTGACACACTTATATAAGGAAATGAGAAAGCCAACTTCCTTATAAATGGAATAGTGAGCCTACATAAGCAAGGGCTGATAGATCTTTCTTTGTAACCTAGGAAACAGAGATTCAACAATTATAGAGTTCAAATAGCAAAGAAGGCAATCAATTTATAAGGTGAATCCTAAAACGAGGATCGGAAGGAGTAAAGCTTAAGAGCTCTCTTGCATTTAGACAGGAAACTAGGAACATCTATTTATATGATGTATAATTTTGGAAGTGAACTAGGGTATTTCTGCATGCTTCAGCTGGCATTTTCTAGTTATTTATTTAGTTTCCATTCAATTATTTTACGTGCATTTAGACATTTTGATATATATTGTCTTTTGCATACTTCAAAGCATATTGTGGGGTATTTATTAATAGGAGGGGCTTTTGAGATATGATCAGGGATCTATGTGAACATGAAATCTATTTCCATTATTTCAAGAATGGCTTGGTAATTACATATTTCTTATTGGCCTCCAAATAAAAAGGTCTCACATTGTAGATGGGAAGTTGTTCATATCCATTTTTTCATAATTGTGATGATACATTTTAGCTGTCCTTGTGTCAAAAATATTCAGTAGTAATACTATTATATATTTTTTAGCTGTTTGATCCTGATTGTCCTTTGTCTTAAAGATGTCAACTAGAAGTATGACCTGATATGTTGCTAAATGCTAAGTGATAATGAATTCTATGAGGTCACACTTATAAACCTAATGACAAATATTTATTATTCTATGAGGTCTTGCATATATGTTGCCATGGTTGTCATCTAGATGTCAGAACTTTATAGGATAATATAAGATGATGAAAGTAGTGATTCATCGTTGAGATTTTAACAGCATTTCTGACAAACTAAAGCTAACACTGGGAATTGCCCACAATGTCTTGGAACATTTTAGGTTAACATAAATATTTAATTTTGTAGGAAACAGGGCCAAATGTGTTGGGCAATATCGGATTACAGACACTGAATCATTGGAAGCAGCTATAGAGGCAGCTAGGACAATTCGGTTTGCTATAGAAGCCAAACTTTCTCCTGGGCCACCAATACCAAGTCCTCGTCATCATGGTGACAATGATCGTTGGCATGATGTTGGAGTTAGTGTTGCTAGTGGTAAATTTTTGGCAGCCAAGGTTGGTTGACAGGAATGATGAGGTTTAAGTTACTCATGTTATGGATGCATTGATTACAAAATAGGCAGAAATACTAGTTGTATAGTTAACATGATGGTCTGCTTTTGAGTAATTTGGAGTATTAGAGTGCTTTCAAGTTACAGCTTAAGCAGTTGTTTTTGTTTAGTTTCCTTTAATTAGGTCTATGATATTACTCATTAGAATTCTTTGATGAATCTGAAGGATTTAATGTTTGGTCTGAGAGTGTAGTACTTCATTAGCTTTTAACATTAGCCCATGAACATTTTGTATTGTCTTGAGACAGCGAAGAGGTCTTGTTAGTGGAATTGACTTTGTTGCTCTCAGTCTACTATCCTATCTTATGTCGCATCCTATAGTTCTATGACTTAGTTGATCACAACTAAAATAGGACCTTGGTTGTCTCTACTTCTGGTATCCGTGTTTCCTCCTATTTCTAACTTACTATTTTCAGTTCATGGAGGCACCTTAAGGACTTATGTGCATATTCTAGTTTTTAAGTAAGGATTCTAGTTGTTTATCCACTTTATTTCACAATGCGGGTCCTCATGCAGATATGTTCACCACAACGTGTGATGAATATTTTATATGATGCTTCTTTCCTTATGATCTGTGCATATCCTTTACCAATCTACTTGAGTAAAATTACTTTTTTGATTGGTTAGTTCCTCTTGCATCATGACCAGCTTAAATACCATGACTGATAGGTGTTTCTTCTAGTGAATTCAATTGGGATTTGCAGTAGTCCAAGTTTTTTGGGGTATGTCATACCCAGAGAGTTGGATGTGTTATCTTTCCCAATTTCAACACTTTGTCATTTCTTCTGAGGATTTAACTTGAATATCTATAATAGAAGAAGCCCTAATATTTTTATCTCTTGATCTCATCTCATTGGACTGTAATTTATGCTATATTTTAGTTACCATAAATCCCACACATATTATGAATTCATGCTGCATTTGACACTGCAATGCTAATTATAGACAACCAATATATTCAACTAAAACTAGGAATATATTGAAATGGTGCACCACAATTTTTTTTTAAACAACATTTTGGATTGGTCTCAATTTCAACCTTTCAACACTATTATTTTTGACCAAAATGCTATGCATTCGACAGTCTTTTCCACGAGCAACCATGGATAGTTCGACACTATTTTCGATAGAATGCTATGCATTTGATGGTCTTTTCCACGAACCACTGTGGATAGTTCGACGCGAAAAGTTTGAGTGAACGTCGCAATTTTGACCTTCACACCAATTGACTCAGCCGAGGTGGTGGTTTTATTCTTCCACTTCCAAGGGATTGTTGCAGTGGATAATTCGACCACTAATCTAGTTGAAATTTTGACAATTAATCACCACGTAGACAATTCGACAAAAAAAGATTGACGATAATTTTAGTCGCCTATTCGACCAATTGTTGTAGACAATTTGACCTTTTCTCATCAAAATTTAGGGCAAAATTTACTAGTGTATGCATACATGAAACTTCATACACATAACATATGTATTTTGGTATTGCAAAAACCCTTGCTAGAAGGTAAAAACTACAATGGGGATGGAACCCACAAAGCTTCACTACTGTAGTAAATAACATTTCTGGTTAAGGCTACAAAGATTGATCACTTCTGATTATCTTACCCTATTAGGAGTAACAAAAAGATCTACTAGATCTACCTGGTTAGACAATTTTAGCAACACAATTAAGTGTGCACTTGGTTAAGAGATTTTATAAAAGACTGTTAAGTCTACTCTGTTAAGATATTTAAGTCTGCTACAATGGTTAGAATGCAATAGTGAAATTTATTTGTAGATAGCAACTAACTTTTCTTGACTTCAGATTAATATGTACTTAGTTGTTATCACCTTCTTGTGATGGATCTCTTCTCTAAATTTTGCTCGATAACCTTCCGATCTAATATCTAATTCAGTCCTTGAATGTTCTATCAATGTTTCAACTTCACAACCATGTCTGATCTTTAGATGTCTATATGTGCAGCTACTTCACATGTGATACCCGTCAAAATGACATCGTTACGATTCTTATAACAAATGATTTGACCTAATTAGGGTTATGACAACATCTTAGATAACCTAAGATCAACAGTCAAAATGAATAGCCTAAACATCATTACATAGAGATCATCAATCATTAAATGATTACATCCATATTTAATCTTCACCTCGATCATGGTAAACTACTTTATTGCTCAGGGTAAACTGTTTATCTTGTAGTTTGTGTCAATACAAACTTCTATATCATTTCCTAGTTTACTCGGTATACACTACATTCATCACTCTGTAATTTACTAATGCTAAGTATATATGAATGCTTGGTTAAACTATTCTCAGTGCTCAGTAATCATTTCTCTTGGTATGAATGCTTGGTCAAGATTGTATTTGGTTAGTATGGCATTCTGCCTTGTGCTCTGCTTGGTATCTATTCTTGATGTGTTGACTGACTAGCCTATTTATCACCTTTACCGACTAAATGTATGACACTAATGAAAACATATAACTAACATTAACAACTCATAAATCTCAAGGAATAACTCTTTGAAAAGCCACAATTGATATAGGCCCAAGAGAAAGAGAAGGATTGATATTTGTGGTTGTATCTCCTATAAAGTCTCTAGAAGGTTTGAGAATAATGACGCCATTCGCATTTGATCATTATAAAAAAATAAAAAGTGAAAAACAAATTTCCAAGAGAAAAGCAGAAGAAATCAAATTCAAATGTCTTGAAAATCAATGATGTATTGTAATGTTGTACTTTGTAGTGGCTATTTAAGTAATATATTATTAATTCTTCTCCTATATTATGTGAAAATTATCCTCAAATATTGTTAAGTAATAAATTAGTAGATGATATTTGCAAATTATGTTCACTTTTTTTCAAAATGTACCAATTATCAAAATCATATCATATTGTGATACCCATAATTTAATTAATTAAAAAAATAACAAATACTATTCCACTATAACTAACATGTAAAGTTCCAATTTATCAATGTAACATGATTACCTCATTATTTTTTATTTCTTAGGGTTTTTAAAATGATTTTACTGATATTTCATCATACTAAGTCAACTATTATCTTATTTTAATTGTCTTCATTAATTGTATTGTAGTATTTATTTCTAAACATTATTGATTTCTATTTTCTTATAAAAAATTATCTATACTTTTATTTTAGTTATTTATATATACTAATGTTTGTTTAAAAATTTGCAACATACAACTCAAGCTATGGATGTATCTGACAAAGATTCACACATCATTGTTACGATCCCAACTACTTCTGTGTGGTCTAATGATTTCTTTGAAAGTGATATGGACAAATGTGCAAGAATAATTGTAGAGTCCTGCACAAATATCATCAAAGTTGTTGAGCATGCAACATTTTTGATTGACTATGTTTGAGAACTTGAAATTTTGAAGATGGAAGATGTTGCGAAAATTATGCACGAGACATTTGTAAAAGTAGATGCATTTCCATCAGTGATGAAAGAATTATATCATGATCATTGTGCAAATAATGGTCCCATTACCAATTTCATCATTGAAGATTATCTAATGTACTTACATCATTAGAAAGAACTATTTTACATATAGTTTATTCTTATAGTCTTTGATACTTCTTACTTATTATAAATAGTTATACTGTGACTTATATTCCCCCTTTCATTCATATAAGTTTGATGAAAAATAAGAGAAAAATGAATTATTTTAAATATTGTTCAATAATTTGTATACTATAGTTTAACTTCTTGCAACATCTTTTGTTCTACTCTTTATTTTTAATATTAATGGCTTTCTGGGATGTGTGTCATTAAAAGGATGCTTTAAATGGATGTGCCAAATATATGTGAAAAATTAATTATGATGACCATGTCACAAATACAAGATACTAAATGTGTGTCAAAGCCATATTCTAATTCTAAGCATAATCCTAAGCCTAACCATTATTCCAATAACATTAAAGAAAATCATAGTCTTTAAGTTAAACCTACCATACCCCTAACATTAAGTAACTAGGTAGATGCTATTCTTGATGAGAACCATAACAAACATTAACTAAAACTTTAATTCTAATCCAAACCCTAACCCTTACTATATTACTTAGTATGATACTAATCCCAACTCTAAAAACTACATCATGTCGCTAACTACATCTATAATCTTACTGTCACACTCATTGCAATATTAACCCTAACCCTAATTATAATTCTATTTCTAAATCTAATTCTAATTGTAACCCTATCTCTAAATCTAATTCTAACTGTAACCCTAACTCTAGTACTAAATATAATACTTATCCTAACTCTCAAGCCTACATGTCATCGGTAATCACAACTATACTAAAACCTTAATTCTCACCATGATTCTAACCCTAATTCTAACCACAACCCTAATTAATATTATAAAACTATACCAAACCCTTACCCTAACCAATTAATCCAATTGTATACCTAAATCTCACGGTACCTATGATATTAATGCTAACTCTAAAACCTACATCCTAAATATAGCACTAAATGTAACACTGACTATTATACTAATTCTAACCCTAATAAGCGCTCACTAAAACTCTAATTCTAAACCTAACCCTAACATTGATTATATTACTAATTATGATATTAATCCTAACTCTAAAACCTACATCCCATTACTACCTATGTCCATTATCTTACTCCCACACTCACCCTAATATTAACCCTAACGCTAACACTATGTATGATTTAACCTTAACTGTAAACCTTACATCCTAACCCTATCGATGACCTTAAACTAACCCTAACCCTAACTCTAAATGTAACCATTAATATAATACTACTTCTATCTATAAACTATGTACCATAACCCTAACTCTACTTAGAGCATTGCCCCTAATCATTATGCTAAGCTTAACCCTTCTACTAACCCTCAACCTAAAACCAACCTTCACTCTAATCTTAATTACACCATTGAACCTACTCATAATGCTAAATCGAATCATTATACTAATCACCCTTTTCGACATGCTATCCTTGAGTCTTACTATAAACCTAATACTAATCCTAACTCTAAACTCTACATCCCATCACTAATGATTACCCTAAATCTAACCCTAATACTAAACCCTTCACCCTTTTCTACATGTTATCCTTGAGCCTTATTGTAAACCTAATATTAATCCTAACTCTAAAATCTACATCACCTCACTAATAATGACCCTAATCTTAGTCCAATACTGACTCTAATATGAACCCCAACCACGACCCTACATGTAACACTAGCTATGATATTAATCCTAAGTCTAAAACCTACATCCCAACCCTAACCACACTCTGGACCTTAACATAATAGTCTCCTTGACTCTAATTGTTACCGTTAACATTATACTACTCGTAACATTAAAACATTCACCCTAACCCTAACAATAACCTTAAGACCAATCCTAACTTTAACCTTGACCTTGACACAAACCTTATAACTAACCCAAACCCTAACACTAACCTTAAGACTAACTATAACTGTATTTGTAACTGTCAACATAATACTACTCCTAAGTTTAAACCGTTCACCCAATTCGTAACCATAGCTCTACCATTGACCTTATGTGAAATGCTAATTTAATTAACTGTGATACTAACACTAATTCTAATCCTAACCCTAACACTAACCTTAACCGTAACCCTAGCACTTACCTTAATTGTAATAGTAGCACTAACCATAACACTGACACTAACCGTAATAGTAACCCTTACCGTCATATATTTAAAGATTAAAAATCATTTAATGTCTTCCATGTTGTGCAACAACTACTACTAGCTTTTTAAACATATATATAATACGTTGAGAGTTATCCTTATCGAGGTGTCTATTTTCATCAAATTCCAAACTACTTGAATTAGGTTTAGGGTTAGGGTTAATGAAAATAGATGTCTCGAGAAAGATAAATCTTAGTATATTATATATATAAAATAATAGAACCACTTGCTTCATAAATAGCTACTAAAAAAATGAACCTATCCCAAAAAAAAAAGCTTAACCGATGCATAGGGACCTACCCTATGAAATACTTCTTCAAGGTAATAAAATGATGTTATGTTCTCAACTTGAAAGGGGTCAAGGAGTTGTTTCACACAATTTTTGTCTTTTGTGAGATCTTTCCCACTTGAAAATGAATGAATTTTGCGGATGTTTCTCGCTTTCTCCTAACTATCGCAACAATCTCCTTCGTTTTCCATAATTGAATATTTTACTACCACAAAATGACAATATTTACCTCTCGAATCTTTGTAATGCTGCCAAAGTCCGTACATTTTTTCTTCTGTCCCGCAGCTTACGCGTAAGAAATTCTGTACATGGTGGGATGTTTTACACAATTTAAGGCTTGTTGTACACAGAAATAATTAAGTTGTAATTACTTCTTCCACATAATGAAATGGTCTGATGTTATCAAAAGTTTTGACGTACAATTTTCCTCTACCATGGTATTGTTTCCCGCTTCCCACTCCCATCTTTCAACAATTTTTTTTGTAGAAACTGCATGGAAAACAAGTTGTGTAAGTGATGGTTTTCTTTAATCTTCAGGGCTCATCTCAAATTCTCCATTCCATATCTTATCTCATTCTCTTCTAGTCTTTCTGCCCCTGCATTTCAGTTTCAATTCCAATTCTGGTCAATCTCTTCTATTCTTTCTACCCCTGATCCTTTCTTTCAGTTAATCCCTCTTCAATTTAATCTCGTGTCATGGAAATGTTAAATTCCCTTGCAGATATTATGGTGTTGTCTCCATTTGTCTTGTCTTCGACAACAAGAATGAAGTAGTATGATGTGTTCATAAACCATCATTCTAGATTGACTAGGTCAAGCCATCATAAATGTGCAATAGCACTCACACGAGTCTATCTCAATGCTTGCATATCTATTCGGAGAACCATGCAAACTTCTAAAAGAAAATCATATTGGTTTCTTATTGTCTATATCTATAACAATCTTTATAAATATCTATGTAATGTTTCCAATTTTAATAAAGTGAATTAAATTAACTAGTTAAGTGGTCTACAAATTTAAATATTTTAAAGGGATTTTAATTAATTAATTAATTAAATTAATAAATAAAGGGGGACTAAACTAATAAAATAATGTCGACCTGTTTTAAATCTCCAGACACCTCTTGGAGGCCTTTATAAGGAGATGATTGGGCATTGTAAATCATCACGAAATGTATTTTACTCTTCTTTGTATTTTTGGAAGTTGGAGATAGTACGCAGTTTTGGTGGGAGTCATTCCTCACCTTAGTTTGTAGTTGGAAATATCGTTTGGATATTTCACATTGTTTGTCAAGTTTGTGAAAATCTTCATTCGAAGACAAATCTATATTCAACACATGGTTTGAAATTATTATATTGAAAATCCATTTGATATAATTTGAAGTACTATTATTATTGAATCTGAATTTCTTCTTACATGTGTGGACCTTGTGAAATCTCTGCTAATTCAATTAAGTAACTGGTATATGATCATTATTTCATACGTTGTTATTTATCTATGAGTGGATTAAGGGAATATGATACATCACATAGAGGACATACGGTACAACATAGGGCCTATTGCAAATCACAGAGAGGGCCTATGGTACATCAAAGATGGCCTACAGTACAACATAGGGCCTATGATACATCACATATATCCTATGGTATATCACAGAGGGGGCCTATAGTACTACACAAGGTATACAATATATCACAAGGAGGACCTACAGTACAACCCAACTTCACTGGAGATCCCCTTTAGGTCAAGATTCCTTTTAAGTCAAGATCCCCTTCGAGTTGAGATTGCTTTCAGGCAGAGATCGCCTTTAAGTTGAGATCTCCTCCAGGTCAAGATTGCCTTTGGGTTGAGATCCCCTTCAGTTTGACATTTCTTTCAGGTCGAGATCCCTTTCAAGTCAAGATTGCCTTTGGGTTGAGATCGCCTTTAGGTCAAGATCCCTTTCAAGACATTACAATGGTATCAAATCTGGTGGTCTTGTCAGCCTATCAGGTAATTGAGATCAAATCATGGCATCAAGTGATGGAATGAAAGATGTATATTTGTAAGGAAACTCAGGTGCGAAAATAACTTCCTACGCTAATCTCTATAAGAGAGTATTGTGCAAATTCTTATAAATCCTTACAATTTCAGATTCGTTAACTACTTTAACAAAGATATTGCAACCACATACCATGCATACAGAAAAAATAGAGAATGACACAATGATATACCCTGGGGAAAACCTTTCGGTAAAAAACCCCAGCACTCCAAAACCTGCACAATGTATTATCTTCAACACAAAGATTACAATACACTTGCAATGCAAGTTCTTTCAGGAAATGAGAGACAAAGCCAACAAGACTTAAACTTTGTTATATCTCTCCCATAGGAGCAGCATCATATATATAGACTTCTCTGGACCCAAAAATAGGCACAACCACCAAGACCCATGCACAAAGCCACATTTACATAGTTGTTACATGCAATCCCAAGAATAGGCGTCCATCCCTAGAATAGACTATGACAACTTGTCATAGAATCCGCCAAAAATAACGGTCACAAGAGAAGTGTAAGAGAATCTGTCATACCAACCTATTTTTGGCATATTCTCTTACACACACCAACCACTTCTTCTTGGGTGCCCAAATAGGCCCAAGTCATAAGATGCTCTTACACCTATCATAGCACATTCCTTAAATAGTTCTTACGCGTCATAGGAATCTGTCATGACTGTTTTAGTCATGATCTCCTTACGCACAAGATGCCGACACATCAAGTGGAGTGACACATGTACACTCACACTTAATTACATTATTTGCAAAAAAAATACATTTACAAAACAAATAATAAGAATAGGAATTATCCAAGGTTGAGACACCTTATTCCTAACAATATTTATGTATGACAATCTTGTTGAGCGAGTTACAAATAAGTCCGTAGAAGCTTCACAAACCCTAGCAAGAAGACATAAGTAGAATGAAGAGACTCTCAAGTTATTGAAAAAGGGAAGAAAAAATGGGGATATCCCACACACACATCAGGCCAATACAATACTAACAATGCTGACTTTCCCTCCTAGGATCGAGAAACAAGAAATGCATCTGCTCACTTTGATTGAGGCACTAAATAAAATCAAGTAGGATTGGATTGATAATGGATGGAAAATGATCATATCTCTAGAAGACTATATAGAACTATGAATGAAGTATTTATCCTTTGAGGGACGTAGTATATTCCACAACAATAATCTAAAGTGAGATATTGAAAAATGGCTACATGGCACCTTAAATCCTCAAGAAGATAAGGACATGTTTATAGATCCACAGGGGGATCAAGACAAGCAAGAGACAATAATTGTCCCTTAAAGTGGAGAACACTTAATCCTTGAAGAGAAGGGAAAGGGTGAAGAAGATGCTTTCACAAAATTTATCAAACTAGCACTCAACAATCGACTTGATGGAAATGCAGGCTCTATTAGCGATCCTTTAAATGAGAAGGCTCTACTAGTAGTTATTTAGCCTCCTGGTGATGCAAATTCCATCGATGATCATTTGCAAGAAAAATATGTACAATTGGTTGATTATGGAGTTTATCCTTCAGTTGTGCATGATGCGTACTTGATTAAAATCTCTCCAAGTGAGGGGATTCCTCATGGAAATAACATGATCTACCTGAGCTATGAGTTTCCTCAAGAGTTTGATGAGTATGATCGCATGAAGGCTTCTGATGGGAGCATCGATGTGTTTTATGATTGACTTCTTTGGGATCCTGGTGACTCTAGACATGGAAATGTTTATATCATAGTGGTGTAGCAGAAGCTTGATGATGATTTATTCATGCATGTGATTCTAAAGCAGCATGAGGATTTCAATGAATACTGCTACCAACTTTTGTGCTTGGTTTGGAATCATGGAGTGTCATAGTCGAAAAACAATTTGATAATGGATTGCTTAAGGGAAAACAATCTTTGGGCGGCGAGGATTTGTAATGTCCCCAATTTTAATAAAGAAACTTAATTAAGTTAACTAATTAAGTGGTTCCAAAATTTAAATATTTTAAAGGACCTTTAATTAATTAATTTAATTAATAAATAAAGGGGGCCCAATTAATAAAATAATGTTGGCCTATTGTAAATCTCTAAACGCCTCTTGGAGGCCTTTATAAGGAGAGAGATAGGCATTGTAAATCATCACAAAATGTATTTGACTCTTCTTTGTATTTCTAGTTTAGATGAAGGCCGAAGGTAGTTGTACGCAATTTTGGAGGTGGAAGATCCTCCCTATTTTGTATTCACAATTTTGGGGGGAGTCATTCCTCACCCTAGTTTGTAGCTGGAAAAATCATTTAGATATTCACATTGTGCGTCAAGTTTGTGAAAATCTTCATTTGAAGACAAATCTGTATCTGACTCTTGGTCTAAAATTGTTGTATTGAAGATCCATTTGATATAATCTAAAGTACTATCATTATTGAATCTTAATTTATTCTTACATGTACGAACCTTATGAAATCTTTGCTGATTTAATTTACCAATTGGTATATGATCATTCTTTCATACTTGTTTATTCATCTATAAGCGCATTAAGGGTATACGGTACATCACAGAGAGGTCCTACAGTACTATACAGGGCATGTGATATATCACAAAGAGGACCTATGGTACAACCCAAATTCACCTTAGATTCCCTTCGGGCCTAGATCCCTTTTGGGCCGACATCACCTTCAGGCCAAGATTCCTTTCAGGTTGACATCGTCTTCATGTCAACATAACCTTTCAGATGACATCCCTTTTGGGCTAAGATTTTCTTCAGGCCAAGATTGCCTTCGGGTCAAGATTCCCTTCAAGTTGACATTACCTTCGGGCTGAGATCCCCTTCAGGCTAAGATTTCCTTTGGGTCGAGATTGCCTTCAGGCCAAGATCCCCTTTCGGCTAAAATCACATTTGGGACATTACAATCTATGGGAAGCCCATCAATTCCAAATGGTTACATTATCTTTGATCAAATCTATGGATGAATAGATTTAACAAAATCAGACAAGGCTTGGAAACAATATATAATCATGTAGTTGTAGTGGACCTAGATTTTAAATTTGTTGATGTAAATGCTCAAATTAATATTTGTTGATGTAAATGTTCTTAAGTGCTTCTATTATGCTCTCATTAGTGCTTTTGAATATTTTAGTGATGATTTAAAGTGTTCTCCTTATTTAAAGGTATTTCAAAGTGAATTACGTAATTT
Source organism: Chamaecyparis obtusa (assembly GCA_027943335.1). Lineage (NCBI taxonomy): Eukaryota > Viridiplantae > Streptophyta > Pinopsida > Cupressales > Cupressaceae > Chamaecyparis > Chamaecyparis obtusa. The sequence continues at coordinate 116,913 of BSBK01004976.1, read as the reverse complement.
GAGAGAAAACATAAGAAAAAGGGGTTTGTTTGACTTGCAATTTTCAACATTCTAATGCTAAAAACAAATAAAGAGCTATGCAACTTTTTGATGCACCGTGATGTTCAAAATTTGTGTTCAATGTGAGAGATCAATCACGGAGGCGGCTCTCCCTAGGCCCCCTAGAACACAAATCTTCACCCATGGGAAGGAGAATTAAAGAACTAATTTTTTACACTCCATAGTTTGTTTGGTTCATTAAAATGGCATAAAGCTGGTTTGTTTTCATCTCACATTAGTTGTATATTGATTTTTTTTTTCTTTTGGTCAGATGTGCATTGTTGGAAAGTAGTGAATCATAATTTTTGCAAGTAGCAATATAATTCAAGTATAAATTATTTAGCACTATTTCAAATAATAGCATTATTATTCATATATGATATTATTTTATTATTTCAATAATACTATAAAAATACATGAAAATTTTACAAAGCAATTAAAAGCTAACATCATTTAAATATAATTTTTATCTAAATATTACTTATTGTAGTGCCTCTCCAACTCTGTCATTGCAAGGAGGTAATAGAGCCTCAAACTTTGGATTGCAAGTACAACGATGTGAGTATACTTGATGTTAAATACCATTTCATCTAACAAATAACATGTTGCAATAAATAAAATACTATGATGTTGTATCATATTGTTATTTACCCTTTTGAATAGTATATTCATGATAGTGCTTTATTGATTAAATATATTAGTTGTTTACGTTAAGAAATTTAGATTAGTAGGTTAGGATCATTGCCACTAATTCTTAGACATTGTGTCTTATATGCCACTAGGAATTTTAGGAAGATTTAAATGGACATATGCTCATATTGGTAGAAATAATTTATTTAAATACTTCAAGTTAATGCAATATTGTATGGTTATATGTTGTATATGATGTATCGCATCTTGCTATGCATTTTGCCCATTGGTGCTACTACGAAGTGAGACGAAGCCGTAGTCACTTGCTTGTGAGATCTACACGGTGTCTCGTTATCCTTCATTGTGATTGTCTGTGTTTATGTGCTTCGGCTATATACTCTATGTGCTAACTTGAATAGGTATCAGACACATTCCACCTGAGCTACAGGATTTGATTATATCTATTTCCCCATTGGTGGTTATTTGGAGATGACACATTGACCAACTTCTTTAAGCCTATCTTCATCATGTTAAATTGAACACGATTTCTCTTTAAAATAACCTTATTACATTTGACTACTACTATATGGTAAAGACCAATAACCCTAACCCTATGTGGATACCCTATGATAAATGTCTTTGTGTTTAGATGCATTTTGTAGAAGTTTTATTGCAAATTATGAAATTAATTAGATTAATGATTTTATTTAATAGTTAATTTTGTTTAAATGTGTTTAAATAGATTATTATATGACTTTAGATGATGAAATAATGATTGAATAATATTTGGGGCACTTGAGAATAATTGGAGATTAGAAGAAAGTGAATGTTTATTAAATCTATGATTTAGTGTTATATTGAGTTTTATAGTGTAAATGTTTATTAAATATTTGAAATAGATTAATTGATATTTTAAAAAAGATAAATATAATATATATGTGCTTATTTTGATAGGCATTGCATTATCATGATAAATTAGGTATTTGAGAATAAAGAATGTATTTTAATTATTAGTTATTTTAAATATTTCAAAAAGTGAAGTGAAAGTCTTTTTTTTTTTAAGAAAGAGAAAAAAAATAAAGTTTTTTTGTTATTCTTGAAAAATTGTTTTTAGCTCTCAAACCTTTCTACATGAAGAAATTTGATTTTTTTTTTGGGAGAAATCTATTGAAAATATTTTTGTGGGTAGAAGTTCAATGGATTAGTCTCTTCAAATTCTTCTTGTTGTCCATAAGATTAAAGCTATGATTGGGTATGTGAAGAGTTCTTCAATTTTAAAATTTTGCTCAAGTTGAGGTATAGTTTTGTTGATTTCTCTCTTTATACTCAATCTTTTCAATTCAAATCAGTTTTATTTGTTTAGCAATAAGATTTAGATTGTTTTATATTATTACAACTTTTGGTTTCATGCATTGTATTATTTTTTTGTAAAAAAATGTCAAAAAATGTGCCCTAGGTAGTGTCATGTTGCCCAAATTTTTAGAAATAGTGAAAATGTGAATTTTATGTTAAAAGAGGTGTGTTGGACACTTTTAGAACCAAAAGGGTATATATGGAATTTTGATTTTTGAAACATGAAAATTGAAACTATTGTAATGGATTTTATGAGAGTTTATGGTTTTGCTTGAAAAATAGAGGAAATGTAAAAAGTGGAATTCGGGTGTTTTGAATTCATATTATTTTGTAGAATGATAGAATTATATAATAAATTTTTTTACTTGACTCAATTTGTGTCCATTCTCATATAATTATGGTTATTTGAAGATTGCATGTGAGTAGTGATATAAAAATGCAAATGTGATAATTTAGGCGAATAACAAAACTTCATTTTGAATTCGGAATTTGAATTTTATTTGAAAAGTGTGTTGTTGGGTAGATTTAGACCAATAGATTTTAATTTTGTAGCCTAACTCCAAATTTTTAGTTTTATTCATCACATCATTTTGTGTGCTATCTAGAACTCGTCATTCATCATGTAGGGCGTGAACTAAATTTTGATATAGGTTTTCTTTGCTATAAGGAATAAGAAGAAAAAATTGAAATGGTCATAGAACATTCCGAATATTTTTATATTTTGGCCTGAAAGTGGTCTTTCAAGTTAAAATGCTGATTTTAGAACCCTTATCGAATTTTGTCACAAATTGATATTTTGTGTTTTGGAGCTCTTTGCTCAATTTTTGGATAATAGATATGTCATGAAATATGTAGGGATGTTTGTATATCCAATGTTTATTTATCGGATCACCTTGGGATCCATGCCCTTGGTGTTGTGTCCAATTGAGCATGTGTTATGTAATCTGCTTGCCTCAAGTATTTTTTTGTGTTAGTATAATTTTGCATTTCTTATTGTTCTTTCTTTTGACATTTCATAATGAGCTAATATCATCCATTTTGAAATGATGTATCTGTAATTGATTATAAAATTACTCCCTCTCATATAAGTTGGTAATTCTAGAATTCAATTTGCATATTGTGAAAGTGGTTTATGTGTGTTTTACATGTATGTTCTCTTCATGCCTTAGAACTTGTTGAGCTTGGAATGAGATGTGGAGATGAAACTGCCTATGAGAGGCAAGGTATTGATTTTGGACTCATTATTTCTATGAGAGGATTATTCATTCTGTGTGAGCTACTTGTGCTACATGATAACACTTTCTCATTTATTTTACCCTATCATATAACCTCATTATAGATGGAGTAGAACCCTAGATGCAGTACTTTGTAAAAATTAGATAACAGATCTTTCTTATTCATGTGCTTAAATGAGCACCCTATGTTTGACATGTGTGTAAGCCTACTCCCTAGTATTTCATTGTTATTGTGTTTGGGTCATGTGTTCATCTCCTAACATGGTTGGGTGGGCCTAAGGGTTCCACATGGTCGAATGGCGTTGTCAATAACTATTGGGGACCACAATTCTCCGTCAGTAGTGACTTCAACTTCAACATTGGGCTTCATCTTCTTCGTCTCCCCCTTACTCATCTCTTATTGTATTTGGTTCATGTTATGTCATTCTCATGTATGTTATTCAGGACTCATGTCCTATGCAATGTAATCTTGCATAATGGATCATTAGTATGAAGGAAATGTAAATATAAGTAACAATGAGATGCTTAGTAGTAGTTTTTGTGTTTCAATGTTGGTAGTGAACTTGTTTGTTATAGCTCCTCCCTTGGTATTATCATAGTTAAGGTTATCATAGAAACACTTCAATTGGCGCTATAAAATGAATATCAGTATAATCTTATGATTATGTTTTTGGTGCAATCGAGTGCTTGCCTCCTTGATGTGCCTATTTATGGTACTCCATGTGGTGGGAGTTATTCTTCCTTCTTCTTTTACTAGCTTTTTCTTTTAAGAAAGTCAATAATATTATCGTACGATAGAGTATTCTATCATACAGATTGGTATTTCATCATACATCAAAAAAAAAAAATTGTATGATTTAGGAACTTCATCGTATTCCATTTAGAGTTTCATCATTTCTGGTAAAAGTTTTTATCAGATGATAAAGTAAATGAGTTTATCATTTATCAAAGAGTGGTCACTTACGCCCTTGGCCAAAAGATGTAAGTTGATTTTTTAGATACCCTTTTTGGGAAATGCACCGTACCAAATTCAAAACAAATCAATTTTTTAATCATCCTAGTAGTAATTATATGTGTTTTTATGTTTGTCTAGATGTGATTAATCAATAAATGAACTTGTATGATTAACCATGGTAGGAATTGTCCCTTGGGCTTAAAAAGAACATCATTATGGAAATGTATAACATAGTAACTAGATAACCCCTTGTATATTAATCACTTAAACAATAGCAAACTAGTAGACACATGTAACCGTCCCTTGAACCTTAGTAGTGTGCTTGGGAATCTTTAGCGGTGTTGTAAGACTTCCACTTGCATATGTAGATATATATAGTTGTGTCATGTTTCTTGTACTTCTTATATTACTTAATGCTTATTATTGTAGTTGGTTTCATTGTTGTAATGTTATTAGTCTATCTTATATAAAAAAAAATCCATGCTTGTTTTGATCCTTGTTTCCAAGGATTCCCAGGCAGGGTATGAAAATTACTAGAAGTATCTTCTAATTTTAATATTTTTAAAAGTTTCACATAAATAATTCTTTTACACTTTATAAAATTATAAGAGATACTTTGGTAAGAAAAATATGCTATTAAATTATATTGCATTATTGTAATTTTCATCGAAAGAAGGAAGACTATTGTTTAAATAACTGAAGAAATGACTTTTAAAATCCCAAGTCTATTTAAATTGTATTATCTAGTGAGGTTTTATTATTATTTTGGTAATTGATTTGATTTTTTCCATATTTTCAATTGATATTCAATATGGGTGCTGATTAAGCATTTTTTTTCATATTTGCAAAAACACAGTGATTTTTCATTATAATAAATAAATTCTAGATAATATAAATTTACTATTTCTTAAATATTTAGTATTAAAAATTTGTTATTTTAAATTACTAATACTCAATAGATTAGATACAAGTTTCATTATGAAAGATTTTTCAAATCATCATCAAGATGAAATACTTAATATTCGTATTATGATATTCTTTTACCTGGAAAAAAATTAAATTTTTTTTCTTGAATCATTTTAGTGCTTTGAAAATCTGCCCATATTTCTTTGTTCTGCGCAATATTCTTATTCCTCAAAATGTCTTCGCGATTTCCTCTCGAATTCTTTTCAATGCTGCCAAAGTTTATTTATTCTTCTCTTTCAGCATAAGGTAGTCTTTGTGCTTTTCCTGAGTTTCATTGGAATCTGTGCCCACCTGTGTTCCATCTTTTTCACCCATGTGACAAGTTTCTACTACTATAATTCTACTAACTAATTATTTGAATTAAATAGTAGTGTTTAAATGTGAATCATTTACTTCATTTCTTAAATATTGACATCCACTACTATCTATTATCTATAAAAAAATCTAAATCAATAATATTTATAGACTGTGAAAAACTAATGCCTACTATAATCATTTTCCTTCATATCTTCCCTCCTTTCTAAAATCTCACATAGTAGTTTATGTAGTCAAATCAATAATATTTATAGATTGTAAAAAACTAACGCCTAATAAAACCACAAATCTTCCATCCTTTAGATAAAAGCACATGGAGACATTTATGTGGTTAAATCTCATATGAACCCGTACTACTAAAAAAATGATGCAAGGAGGATGAGGACATGGGAAAAACGCACACCCTAATCCAGATCTACCCTGCAGAGATAACATACAGAAGCAACAACACACAATTGAGAGAAAGAATGTAAATCAAATTCTTTATATTTTGAATCAAATAGATTCATACATGTCGAGATGTAAGGCCTTCTTGGTTAGGGCTAGATATTACAATTCAAGTACAACAGTCCTCCAACATGTGAGGATTCAGAAACTATCTTCCATCTATCTTTTACTAAAAACCCCTCCAAAACTACAACCAAAGATTACAATATATACAAGAGGCTATTGAACAAGTCAACCTTCAGATCCACTATCAATGGAAGGAACAACCAAATCTAGGTCCACTACATGCTTCCCAATGACATATACCAACATTAAATCTGTGACCATAATTAAGTGCACAAGTCGGCCTCAATAGAAAACTAAAATAAACAACTTGATAAGCAAGGATAACCGAGCACCAAGAAAGGATAAATGAGCGCTAGGGAGTTACCTGACCAACTTGGTTAATAAAGGAAACCGAGCAACTACCGAGCCAACTTGGTTAAAGTAGGAACCGAGCAACATAGGAAAACTCAAACTTTTTTTTTGGTGACACAAGATTGCCAAGGACCTGAGATGCTCCTGCATCAAACACCTAAGGTTATTTGAAATGATTCTTCAAATTATGTAGTAGGTACAATCCGAGCTGAATCCAACTCAGATTGTGAAATCCATGAACTGTCTTCAATTGGTCTATTCTTCCACTTTACCAAATATTCCATATACTATTTTCATCTTGTACTTCTGCCAACTCTTTGTTCCAAAATCTACTCAATTTCTTCTATATGTTTCTTAGGATAATCATTATGTACTGTTATTTCTTCATTTGATTTTTGGTACTCATATAAATCAACAATGTTGAATATGGGTGATATATCCATGTCATTAGGTAACTCAATCTCATAAGCATTTCCACTGTCAAATTTTATCAAAATATTGCAAGGACCAAACTTCTTCATTTTTAGCTTCCCATATGTTCCAACAAGAAATCTGCCTTTCTTCAAATGAACCATTACTTCATCAACAACTGCGAAAGTTTTATGTCTTCTTGATCTATCAACTCTGTATTTGTATTTCTGATTACTTTTCTCTAACTTATGTTTCACATCTTCATGAAATGTCTTCATGTGTTAGGAATATAGGATGAATAGGTAAGTGAATAATCTGCTCTTGTTGATGGGCTGAGGAATGCAATGGCCTTTGTGATTGATTAATTCCTCATTCCAATCAAGCATATATATTATACAAAGGGTTAGCAACTTGGAGGATCATGACTCTTCATGATCTCCATTAATTACTAACTAATATGATTAGTTTACTTAACATCTCTTACTATATTTCAACACTCCCTCTTAGTAAAAGAAGATTTAAGTCAAACTCTCAATCATGACAATTTAAAACCAACAACTCAATGTTGTCTAGCCATGAACATAATATTTGATACAATCTGGAACACATCATGACAATTTGAAACCAACAACCTAATGTTGTCTAGCCATGAACATAATACAGTCCAGAACACATCATGACAATTTGAAACCAACAACTTAATGTTGTTTAGCCATGAACATAATACAGTCTGAAACATATCATGACAATTTGAAACCAACAACTTAATGTTGTCTAGCCATGAACATAATATAGTCCGGAACACATCATGACAATTTGAAACCAACAAATTAATGTTGTCTAGCCATGAACATAATACAATCCTGAACACATCATGACAATTTGAAACCAACAACCTAATGTTGTCTAGCCATGATATGGTTATTACACAACAAGTAATAACATGCTCTTCAAGATATACGGTGCAATCCAAGACAACCCTCTTCGGGTGTCAATCTTGAAGCTTGGTTAACTATTGTCAAGATCGTCACCTTGAAATAGTAACCCCAATTATTTACAAAGAAGATTGTCATCTTCTATGAACACAAAATGAATGGACCCATAAAGTCACCTTGACTCTTCTCAGAGGGTAGATCCACCATGGCTCATCCCAGAGAGTGGAAACCAAGACTTCCACCTTAGACTTGTCTATCAAAGACAAGAATCATTTAAGATACAAAATGATGGATCACTGAAGCCAAAACCTTATTTTTAGCTAAGGCTTTAATCCTCAACATACCAAGGTTATCTGAAAGTACACAATCTCCTTTCTAGCAAGGGATTTGGTGAGAATATTTTTCATTTGTTCTCCACTGAATTCTGAGCTTACAAATTATACACCATCTTGACATGGTACACTCCCTCTGAATTTGTATGACCAAGATCATGGGGTTCCAACTTAATTTGATCTTCTAGCTTCTCCCTCGAACATATAGCCTTCTTTCGTGATAATAATCATAATTCTCTGCTAAAATTTCTTGATTACTAGAGAATTAACAAAACATCGTCTACTCCCTCTGAATCAAGATCCTTGAACGTCTACTAATGGAGATCCTTTAACTTCTCCCTCTATCATGAAGGCATACCCTGTTTATATACTCAACTCAGTGTTACTGCAGGATGTCACTTCATCCCTTCTATTGTGGTCCCACAACCATGCCCCCTTTACAGCCCTCACGGCTTAAAGTGGGACCCCCTTTTTTGTGCCTTTTGTCTTTTGTTTTTTTAAGTTTTTTAAAAGTCATTTTCTTTTCCTTGTTCATTTTTCAACCCTTTCAGCCTTTTCGGCCCTTTCGGCCTTGTTTGGCTTTTAGGCCTTTTGGAGGTTCGAAAGAGCGACCAGTGAAGGACATCCCCCTTTCAAACTTTTCAGACATCTAGGTGTCCGAAAGTTCGGCCCGTCGGACCTGTCGGTATTGTTGGCCTTTCAAAGGTTCTATAACCCTGAAAGGTTCGAAAGGCCAACCCGCAGGGTCGCTGACATCAGCATACCCGTGGGCCTATAAAAGTGACCCAGGTATCTTTTTTCTTCAATTTGACTTTTTCACCTCCGAGTTTTTCCCCGCCTGTCACTTGCTTTTCACCATTTGTGCCTTTTTCTTAGTGCGTGTCACTCCTTTCGCTGGTCTTCTCCCTCATTGTCCTCTTTGTGGTAGGTGGTCTTTCCTCTCTTTCCTTCTCATTTCCATTCGTGTCTTTTCATCATTTTCTTGTGTTCTATTAGTTTGGGTTTTTTTTTTAGTTTTAGGTTGTTCTTCCTAGTTTTTGGCCAGTCTAGTCGGCCCTTTTTGGCCTCGGGGATCGGCAAGGTTGTCCCCTTGCATCCCTTGGCAATTTCATGGTCCAATCTCATCGTCAGACTCATTTTCAGGTTTCAGCTCAAAACCCTAGTTTCAGACTTTCGGGGTCAAAAAAACTTCCTTGCGCCATCTTCAAAAATTGGCTAAGTCTAGACCATCTTTGGCACAAATGACGTTTCGACTATTTCGCACTCTGAAAAACCATCTCCTCCCGAAATGCTGATGTCAATGCAAAATTTCCCAAGTCTGGTCCCCTTTCGGCGTTTCAGCCCATTCGGACACCAAAACTATTGCACTCACCGAGATGATCGAGACATCGCAAAGAAGCTTTCGGCCCTTTCAGCCTTATCAGACCTTTCGTTGGTGAAAGATTCTTGAGTGTCTTCGACCGATTCCTGACCTTTCAACAATTTCATCCTTTTGGAGGTCCGAAAACCCCGAAAGTCCAAAAAGGCCGATTTCCCTGTTATAGTCTTCTAGGGTTTGTTTTCAGTGTCTAATTTTGTTCTGGTTTTTTCCTCATGAAATGTTATTGATCCCATGCTTTTTGTTCCTTTTCAGATATGGCCGAGAAACTACTGGCATCTCCAGCCATGAAGTACCAGTTCAAAGGATACCACTCGCCCTCTAAAGTAATAGATCTGCAGGTAGAGATTACAGATATAGACATCGGGCACGTAGACTGGAATGAGTACTTGACCAAGTGTGCTCAACTGATGGGATGATCAGAGGACTGCACCTCCTTGGTAAATTCATACTTGGTGAATTCCACTGCACACCTGGTTTCCATCTAGTCGATTGACCTAATAAACACACTGGCAAGCTACTATGTGCTAGATGAAAGGATGGCGAAGAACAGTCTTGGTGAGGTAGTGTTGGATCTCAGGCTAGACAACATTGAGGAAGCCTTCCACCTCCCCAAAGGAGTGCACAAGTTTTATAACTTTACTGTGACTAAGGTGCAAGAGTTTTATAATAAGGACATGCAAAGAGCCCATAATATTATCAATAATGACTATCTCAAGCAGCTGATGCCAAAGAACAGGTTGGAAAGGATAGACATGAGGAGGGGATATATGAAAGAAGATATTCAAGCAGCAATAACAATGATAAGTAGGTTATATGGACTATTCAAGTCTCAGGAATTGGAGCCCTGGATGATCTTCTTAATCCAAAAGATCAAAGAGAGATAGGCTAGATTTGATTGGGCCACTATTCTGAGTGATCAGCTTGATGAACAATTGATCTGGGTAAAAACAAACCCACATTTTTATATGACTTCATACATAGTGTACCTTCTTGCTGCAAGGGTTGTATACCCTAGATTGACCAAGGTGGGAAATATTGGAGAACAGAACACCTAGCCATTCATGTTATATCCTTAGCTGGTAAGAAAGGATTTCCTCGCACCTGAAAGCCCAGAGTACAGGATCGTTAATGATGCCTTTGTCTATGAAATCATCCATTCAATTGAAGGGGAATATGCTAAAAGGTTATCAGCAGAAGCAACAGCTAAAGTTAAAGCAATTAGAGCATTCTATATCCAATTTAGAACCTTCACATATATTCGGGTGGCCGATAGCACTTTGGCACCCAAGAAGCTCCCATGGTACCCAACTGATCGGGTCATCCTCCTGGAAATTGCAAGGCAGTTATCCAATGTCCACAAGCACATTAAGCACAAGAAGAAACATTGCTGGGACTTTCCCATTTCCATTGGCGCCAATTGTGTGCCAGACATGAAAGTGTACAAGTCATTGGCCAGAGAATGGGATGACATCCCTTTGTCAACTTACAGTTTGGTCAGTCCACATTTTGACCCAATTGGAACCTACATCCACATCATGGGAAGACACTATGTGCATGAGCCACATGTGGAAGATCATTGGGAAAACTATGTAGATGACTATGAGGTGAGGATCCGTGACTATTGCCAGATGAGTCTGGAGCTTGCACAGGGTGTCTTGGCATTGAAAATCCCGCAAAAGGCAATAGAAGTAGATTCAGAAAAGATACTGGATTCAATTTACAATAAAGACAAAGTATATAACAGGGCTATCCTCAATGCAAAGGTGGACAAAGATGAAAATGATAGCATGGACTTTAGAGCCCGGCATGTCGTAAAATTAAAAAAGACATGGATAGCCCATCCTTTCTCCATGCATGCCCTTCCCATGAAGCCAGTTCCAGAGAAATCATCTAAAGGGGGAAAGGGGGAGAAAAGACTTAAACCCCAATTTAAGGAAGCAGCCCCTCTGAAGCTGGGAATAGTGTACAAGTAACCTACGGATCAGCCACGCATTCTAAAAGTGTGAAGACTAAAATGAGGGGAAGTGTGGCATGTCCTGATGAGCCTATCACAAGTGAACAAAGTTTAAAATAGTAGGCCCAAGGTGAGCTGGGGTAAGTAAAGGACATGTGTATAAAAGAAAGGCAGTTTCTACACCTAATCAGATGAGAACCCTCACGGAGGAGGATGAAGAAGAGCTAGATGAGGTCCCTCTCATTAGGAGGACTAGGGCTGCAGGTTCCTTAAAGAAAAGAAGGGTAGGAGAAGATGAACCAAAAGATGATGAAGGGGCCACTTGGGTAGACCACATGAACCTAGATGCCATTGGAGATGATGAATTCCATGTCTCTAATTTTGTAGGATTACATGGGTTTCATGAGACGGAGCAACAGGATCCAATATAATTTATAATTCTCTTTGGTGATGTTGTAGGGGATACTCAACAAGAAACCCAACAGCAGAAAGATGAACAAGAGGAGACCCAAGACAAAGAGAAGGGCACGGAGCTAGAAAAGGATGCTCCATATGAAGCTGCAGTAATGGTAGAGCCAAGTGCCCAAGTACCCCTAACTACATTAGTGCCACCTCCACCTCCATCTCACTCTTCCCAAATGCCCGCCATTCCATCACAAGGGGTTTCATCCACTCCTTGGAGTGTCCCTTTGCCCCAACAAATACCTCCTATTTCATTTCCAACTCCCACTCCACCTGCCATCCCTACCATTCCCCTCGTATCCCCTACACCTCCTCTTATCAACATTCCCCCTTAAGTCCACATAGATACAAGGCCTCAAGGTCCCCAAGAAGAAGAGAAAGAGATAGTAGACATAAGTGGGGATAAGGTGGAAGAAACTCATCTTGAGGAGTCTCAAACAGAAGAAGAGCCCCAAACAGAAGAGGATAGACTCCGTACTGATATGGACAAGAAAACAACAAATGAGCAGCATATTGCAAATGAGCAAACTGTAGACAAGGAGGAGCATGAGCAAGAGAGAGAAGTATCAGAGTAGGAGCAGGAACTTTACAGGGCATAGAGATGGAGCAAGATATTGAGCAAGAAGAGGAGATGGGTCAAGAGGAAGAAAATGTAGAAAAAGAGTTAATAATCCAAGGGACATCTTTGTCTACTCTCACTACCCACTATACGCCCCTAAATACATCCACCAAGCCCACATGGTTTACCAAGGAGGTACAGCCTAGGAGAAGAACATATACGGATGATGATGTAGATGTGACTGCTCTCGGGAACGCCTTTCACCAAATGCCACTCATTCCCTAGGCTAGAAGAATGTCTTATGTGACACAGGATCAGGCAAGAAAGTGGCAAGCACAGGTGGTAGTTCCTACCCCAGGGTTGAACAAGAATGATATCACTCAAGATGATTATGTCCTCGAGGAGGTAGATTTGGGGGAGCCAACCCGGGAAGGTAGCAAGACTCTAGCTACCTTAGGTCTGAAGCATGCTCTGGGCTTCATGACAAAAGATGAGGAAAGAATAAAGGTCTTAGAATTGCAAAATGAGGCCATGAAGAAGTTCATTTTGAAGACAATGGGTCCTATTGACCTAGATAACCCCAAAGCCTCATTACAGGCAATTTTGGAGAAGGGGGAAATAAATACAGATGTACCACATTCTTTTGTACAGGCTTGTGCTGACTGGAAGCTAGACTTTGAATAGTTTTCTAAGATGTCTTTGAAGAGCATCTTGAGGCCGCTAAGGGGCATTCTGATTGGGGTCAGTTCATTAGTTGATATCATGAGTAAAGAGGATGGGTTAGAAGAAATGATCCTCAAATGGCACAAGGTTTTAGAAGATTTAAAGGTAATAAGGAAGCAGTGTTTCAAAATTTTGGTTAAGGTATATGAGGGAGCTGAGCTCGACAATTTTGAGGAATGGATCCAAGGGATCACATTGGCATTGGCAATGTTTGAAAAGGTTTTGGAGAAACTAAATAAAAGGAGAGATGACAGCATGGAATTTGTCAATCAGTTGCATGAGTTCTTCAAGGGACTGGATTTAGATCTATATGAGGAAGATGATGATAGGACGATGCGTCCCATAAACACGATCATTGGGAAATACATAGACATCTTCCAATATGTCAAAATGAAGGAAGACCTCCAGCAGATGTTTTATCAAAGGGAGGAAATTGAGAAAATGGTGATGAGGGAAGAAAAATCAAGGCCTTCCAGGAAGAACTGTTTGCATTTCAAGATCAACAACAAGAAGTCCTCCAAGGCATTCAAATGCCTAATTTTGAAGAAGTCTCAGAGGTAGTGGATAGGTTCTGGAAGGTGCATCCAGAAATCCTCCCAGTGCAGTAAACCTGCGGGCTAAAAAATTGGCTAAGTATGAATAAGCTGTATATAGTTCAATCAACACTTAGAAAATTTTGCTGCTTAGGAATTTCGGCTCTTTCGGCCATATGGGGGTTTCGGACCACGCGAAGTGTGACAAGTCTGACAATTCTGAAAATGGAGAATGGAGGAATTAGCACTTAGTCAATTTTGCATCATGTTAGTTTCGGATCAAGTGTCAAGTTTTTGGCATTTTTTGGTTTGTCCGAAAGTTGACTCCAGTCATCTCAGAGATCTTTCTTCCAGTCATCTAGGCTTTTTTCTTGGGGCCATTCATGCATGATTAGGGGATCTCCTACAGTTAAGGCCACATGGAGCAACCGAGGACAAGGATCAAGGGTGTAAACTCAAAGTTTTCCTTCTACATGCAGTTGTTCTATTCCCATTTTTGAGAGATTTAGGGCTCATTTTCTTGGAAACTTTGTAAAGCATGAGGTTCAATTCCATGCTAGGGGAGTTCTGATTAGTTTTAGAGATAGTTTCTTTCTTGTAATCTCTAGTTCCAAGTTTATTTCCTATTTTCATGCAACTGAAACCCTATCTGCGAAAATAAGAGCAAAGCTCGATAAATTGTAATAAAATGATGTAATGAGGCTCGACTAAATTATCAATACAAGTTATACAATTAGTGCTTCATTCGTAGTGTGATTTTTCTTTTGTCTATGTGAAATTCATGAATGTGTGATTTTCTCATTCTTTGTTTCAAAGAGCTGATTGTGTATTTGATGATTTCAAGTCTGCGACCTCTTAATTTGGTGTTTGCTAGTATCATATTGCTCTGTTGTGACGAATCTCTGAGAAGATCTTTCTTTGGTGCCTAAAGATTAACTTGTCTCACGTGTGCACACATCTAGAGTGGCTTCGTGATCTGATGAGTTTTGACCTATCATACATCTGCATTATTTGAATTTCGTTGATGATTGCATCCATTTAGCTAGAGATTGTGGCATGATCTGATCTCTGTTGTGTGGGTTTTCTTCATCTTCTTGGTCTTTTAATTCGCATGGTGGTGTGATTGCTAGCATATGTCCATTAGGTTTCTTTCAGAATTTCCCTTCAAGTTTCTTATTACTTTACTCTTTTTAACCTTACTTGCAAAGTCGCTTTCAATAGGAGAATTCAAATTAATATTGTTTCATTTCTTAAATCTAAAAATTGAATCAAAAAAAGAGATATTGTGGAATCCTAAAGTTTGTTTTGCAGTTTCCCTTAAGAGAAGAACTAGCAAAGGCCTCCTTGATAAACAAATTCACATTTGTCTTCCGTTGAGCTATCCGAGCGGTTGAAGACCCTGCCATCCGAAACCTTGAGATTGATTCTGTGAATCTTCCAAGAGAGGGGTTTGTTCCTACAAATTCCTAGTCGTTTCCCTCGTGTAAAAACAACGCTCAATAGAAGTGGTGCTAGAAGGAGGGCCCTCAAGAGGGACACCCCAGAATATTGGATCATTCTCTCCTGAGAGATTCCAACGAGTCCTTAGATCTTCACCCAACAAAGGGGAGTTCCTTGAACTTACAAAGTTTCACAAACCTCACAGCAACAAAACAAAACACAGAGAGGATACCTCAGATCATTCAGATCTTCCTCCAATTCCAACCATTGCTGCCCCGCCTACTGCTCCGCCACTACCAGCTCCGATGGCATTTTTTGCAAATGCCCAAAGTTCACCACTGGACTTGCAGGGACAGGTCCATCAGTTGCCCAAAAATCTTGAAAATTTCTGCCCATGATTCATCTATGGAGAATCCAAGACCGCGGAAGAACACATCCATGCATTCAAAGAATTGTGCAATCGAAAAGAGATTGCTCATCAAGACGTTGTGTGCCACCTCTTCCCATACACACTGGGAGAGTTTGCATATAATTGGTACCTGAACTTACCACGAGGATCCATTACTACCTAGCAGGAGTTTGAAACAAAATTCCTTAATCAATTCAAACTATATGTGGATCCGAAAACTCTCCATCACCAGTTCATTTCGGTAAGAAAAGACCTCAACGAATCTATCACCATGTTCAACCACCATTTTCACAAGATGTATCAGAAGCTTGAGGCTCCATACACGGTGTCGGTCGGTGCCACCATACAAGTATACTTGCGCACCTTGGACCCACTAACATCCATATTCCTGAAGAGATCACCTCCAGGAGACATCGACACTCTGGAGAAAGTGTGTAACGAAGCCATTTTGTTCACTCAACAAATGGATCTACAAGTAGGAGGAAGGTATGGTGTCCCACCTACATTGACAAACGTGGTCACAACTAGTCCTTTCACTGCAAAAAATCAAGTACCAACACACCAAACCCCAAAGATCAACCCGGTGCCAACTCCATATGTTGCTGCTCCACCTCTAACCATCACATACTCAGGGTATGACACACATAGGGCTGCCTTGTGCGAGCAGAAGGTCACTATCCCAAACGAACTAGACCAAGCCCTAGTTAATGAGCTGGATGCCATGAAGAAGATGTTGTCCCAATTAACTAGGGAGATCACATGGATGAAGCTCAAACCGACTCCAAATCAAGAAAATCCCCCTCAACTAGCTGCTGCCCTAGATAATTACTCTCATAATCAGAATCATAGCTATGGCAGTTATAACAACAACAATAACAATAGTGGGGGAGGCTATGAAAATGGCTCTCAAGACAAGCAATTTCAACAACAAAGGATGAATAGAACTTTGAATACATGCCTGAAATATGGAAGTATCCCTGTGGATAACACTAATTTCTTCAGTTCATCAGAAACTGGCTACACCCAAGGTCCCAGTATGCATCAGCCAGATTTCGAGTATAGGGGGGAGTATGATAATCAAACCTAGGACCCTGAGAGCTCCTAGGCTCATTTCAGCACCATGGCATTCGAGTCATACAATCCAAGTGCGGATGGAACTCCAGTCAATAGCACTTCAGAGGAAGAGTTCATTTTCCCATTCAACCAAGAGAGCCAACCAGAATATTCTGAGGCTCATGCTTTCCAAAATAGCAATAGAAATACCCACAATTTGAGAAGCATAAGGGAGCCCCTGATAGATGGCATTCCTCCAAGTATGCAGCCCACTCCACCTGATTTGAGGGCCAGCAATAACCCTATACCACCAAGGGGACCTAATACCACTACTGTCCAGACAACATCATATCAACCGGCCACATTAAAAGGCCTAGTTGGGGCCAACGAAAGGTATAGTGTGGTAGAGGAACTGAAAAGGGTTAGAATGGACATGTCAATGTATGATATGTTGCAGAGTTATCCCACACAAAGGGAAGCCCTCCTAAAAACCTTGGATCATTCTAAGCCAGCTTCCCCGAGCAATAATGCCAACAATGTATCTAATGTGAATGAAACAGAGGCAATGTCGACCATGTTCAAAGATAGGGTCGAAGTGCCTCCATTCTTGCTTAGCCTCAAAATATTCAAGAAAAACCTACACAATTGCTTGATTGACTCAGGTGCTTCATGTAATGTGATGCCACTGTCTATATGCTGGAGATTAGGAATGAATCCTCAACCAACTAATCACGTGGTGATCCAGCTTGATAAAATAGAAGTCAAAGTCATTGGGGTTTTGAAGGACACATGAATTTAACTAATGGCTAACCCTAGGATCCAGGATTCCATCGACGTTCATGTGGTGGACATCCCAGAAACCTATAGCATGCTGCTCAGCCAGGAATGGACATGATCTTTGAGGGGTTGGTTCTCTACTGATTTTACCCAACTTTGGCTGCCATGGAAGGGGCTCAACAATCAAATTAAGATTGATGCAGAGCCTAAGCTCAAGTAGATGATAATAGAGTATAACACCCCAAATGAAGTTTTGTTCTCACAGGATGATTTAGGAGTATATCATTTTGACAAAACCTTCATGTTCAGCCTCAAAGGGGAAGAAGATTCTGACAATAGCCCAGTGCAAAGATTAATAGATGCCCAGATTTCAGACGAAGTCTTTGCAGAATTCATAATAGGCATGACAAAGAACACGAGACACCTTGGTAGAGATGCTGACCCAAATATACTTATGTTACCAAGTTACTGTCACCTCCATCAAACTAATCATTCAGAATTTACCTACCAAGACTGTCAAGAGGTGGTTATTCAGGTAGTCAGCCAGATGTCAGACATGCCCCAACTTATTGAAGACACAATGAAGGGTTTAAGGGAGGAGGATACCCCCTTTCATAAACAACCTAAGGTCCCTACAATAGAGGGTTTTTCGCAAGAAGAATGGAGTTCCTCTGATGATGGATGCTTGCCCCCGTGCGATAAAATATGGCGCGAGGCCCAGGCAAAGCAAAAAATGAAATGGGTCCCTCTGTCAAGAAGGGAACACCTTGACAAAGAGACATCAGGGACCCCAGAACCAAAAGACCTATCTCCTCCCCCAGCTTCTGGCGAACCCCAAGATAAGATACCTCCATCAAAAGTGATTCTAGAACCCCAAATCAAGAGATCCTTTAATAAGAATCACTCGGTTTGGAAACTTCATTTCGATGGATCCAAATGTAAGCTAGGAGCGGGGGTAGGGATCGAGTTAATCAACCCTCATGGGGGCTCATATTATGCCACCTACCAGTTGCAGTTCCTTTGCACTAATAATGTTGCTGAGTATGAGGCTCTAGTTTGGGGTCTCCTCCTCATGCACGAGAGAAAGGTAAAAGCAATTACCATGAAAGGTGATTCACAATTAATCATTCAGCAGATCAAAAGCCAGTACTCTTGCATGGATAAATGACTGATCTCATACCACAACCGCATTTGGGATTTAATCAAAGATTTTGAAGCCTTCAGCATTCGAAGCGTCCCAAGAAGAAGGAACATTGTTGTTGATACTTTGGCAGTGTCTGCAAGTTCCTTGCAACCACTAGAGAAGTCTAAGTTGAAAAAGTTCTCCGTAGAACTTGTGGATATTCCCGTTGTCCTTGATAACATCAAAAATTTCTAAGTACTTAATGACGATCAACAAATCCTAGAATTCATTATGAACGTTGGGATCTTTGAAAAATAGAACATTGATGAAGAAGAAGGTGAAACAGAGGAGCCCGATGACTTGGGAATTTTGAACTTAAAAACAAATTCCATTCCGAAGGGCATGGTAGCTTTAGAAAGGATCTTTGATAAAGATGAACATGCTCAAGAAAGAGAGAAAACCCCAATAGTAAACGAAGATGATTGTGAGCTCTACAACCTGGGCACACAACTCGAACCCAGGGAGGTTTGTATAAGCAAGGTTGGCACACCAGAGGAAAAGAAATAGATGGTTGAGCTACTCACTAAGTACAAGGATGTCATAGCATGGTGCTATGAAGATCTGAAGACCTACGACCCCAATGTTATAGCCCACAACATCCTGTTGAACCCAGATGCTAAACCTTTTCACCAAAGGCAAAGACCAGTCAACCTAATGATCGAACTAGTGATCCAAAAGGAGGTACAAAAATTGCTTGATGCCAAGATAATTTTTCCCATCAGGCATTCAACTTGGGTAGCCAACCTAGTCCCCATAAGGAAGAAAAGTGGAGAGGTTTGGATCTATGTGGATTTCAAAAATCTAAACAGATCTTCTCAGAAAGACAACTACCCTTTGCCTTCTCTGGATGAAGTGTTACAAATACTCAACAGTTCTCAAATGATGTCCTTCCTGGATGGCTACTCAGGGTACAACCAAGTCATCGTAAAAGAAGAAGACCGCTTGAAGACAGCCTTCACTACAAAATGGGGAACATTTGCCTACCACCGCAGGCCATTCGGCCTAATCAACGTAGGAGCTACCTTCCAACGGGCTATGGATGAGGCATTCAAGGGTCTAGTCAACAAGTGCATCATTATATACATGGATGACCTCACAGTTTTCTCTAGGAATCGGGCGGACCACATCGGAGATCTGCGAAAAGTTTTGAAGAGGTGTCGACGCTATGGGATTTCCTTGAACCCTAAGAAGTGCATTTTTAGGGTGACACAAGGTAAACTCCTTGGGAACATTATATCCAAGACAAGTATCTTGATCGACCTCGAAAGGGTTGAGTCTATCCTTAAATTGGTCCCACCAAATAGCAGGAAGGAATTGAAGTCTTTTTTCGGGAAAATCAACTTTGTCCAGAAATTTATCAGTGGTTTTGCAGAGATAGTGCACCCCTTGAACGATATGTTAAAAAAGGATGCTAAAATTGAATGGAATGCTCCGACCAAAGGGGCGTTCAAGGAAATCAAGACATCCATTGCCAAGGCTCCAGTCTTGGTTAGTCCTGACTATCTGCTACCATTTAAAGTCTAGTCTTTTGCTTCAGAACATTCATGTGTCGGGATCCTCATGTAGAAGAAAGAAGGCAAAGATGAAAGACCAATTGCTCTCATGAGCTACCCACTGAAGAATGCAGAGCTCAAATATCCTAGTTTGGACAAACAATCTTTCGCCTTGGTCAAGGCTATCAAAAAATTCAGACATTACATATTACGAAGTAAGGTCATTGCTATTGTTCTAGATCCAGCAGTCAAATCTTTATTAATGCAAAATGAACTCGGGGAACGAAGAGGCAAATGGATGGCAATATTGCAAGAGTTTGATATCGAGATAAAACCAATGAAACTGTTGAGGGGTCAAGGCCTCACTAAGATGATAGCTGAAATAGAACAAGGATTGGTGTGCCACGTGTACACCAGTGAAGGAATAATCACTGATGTATGGTATCAAGACATAGTCTACTACTTGCTGCAAAGTTGTTGTCCAGACGGATTGAATGGTTCCCAACAGAGAGCACTTAAGAATAAGAGAAATTCATACATGCTGAAAAATGGAAAACTCTACAAATGCAATTATGATGGATTATATCTATGATGTTTGGACCGAACAGAAGCGGAGCTAGTTCTCACAGAATTTCATGATAAGTATGGTACGGGGCATGGATCGGTAGAAGCCACAGCTCATCAAATACTAAGATCTGGTTATTACTAGCCAACTTTGTTCAAAGATGCCCATGAACATGTGCGCTCTTGCCATGTTTGACAAACCAGCGCCATTCAAGAAAGACACCCAGTGATTCCCTTACAACCAATATATGAGGTGCACCCATTCACCCAATGGGGGCTAGATTTCATAGGGATGATCAATCCCCCATCCTCAGCAGGCCACCGATACATCTTGACTGCAACTGATTACTGTACACGTTGGATGAAGGCACAAGTTATGAAGAACTATACCACCGAGGTGATAATCAAAATTCTGGACGAGTTCATCACAAGGTTTGGCATGCCCTTCTTCCTGGTATGCGATAATGATCCCTACTTTTCATCTGCAAGCCTCATTCAATGGGCTTTTGAGAACCAGCTAATTCTTAAATTCTCATCCAATTACTACCCACAAGGGAATGGAGTCACTGAATCCACCAATAAGAACCTAACAACGGTAATCAAATGCCTGTTGGACGACAATCCAAAAGACTGACACACCCAATTGAAATATGCTCTATGGACCGATCAGGTGAGAATCAAGAATGCCTTAGGGACCCGCCCCTACCAGTTAGTGTATGGTTTGCAGCCCGTCTTTCCAATGAACCTGAAAATACCAATCTTGAGATTCATGGACCAGTACGTCGAGGATGAGGATCGGGTGTAGATTCGCCTTATGAATTTGTCTAATCTTGAAGAAAAATGAGTTATGGCCTTGGAACACGTAGCCAAACACCAAGCTGTCGTCAAGCAATGGTTTGACAAAAGAGCAACCATAAAAGCTTTCTGAATTTTTGACCTGGTCCTAATGTGGGACAAAGCAAAAGAAAAACTGGGCAGCCACACCAAATTCCAACGTTTGTGGATAGGCCCATTCCAAATCGCTAAAATTATAGGGGAAAATACCTTTCGGATTAGTTCTCTTGATGGAGAGTTGATCCCGTTACCCATCAATGGCCAATTTTTGAAGCATTACTTTGGGTCTTAACTGGCCTACTATGTTATATTGTAATTTTCTTGTATTATAGGGTCTTTTGTCTTTTCCTTTTTGCATGTCTTGTCCTAGGTGTCTTTTGTTTGGGTCATTTTTTCTTTTTAGGGGGTAGCTGCTGCTTTTAGAATTTTTGGTTTCACTCCAAGTGGTCCAAGTAAAAGATGTTGGTTTTTCAATTGATATGATCTTTTGGTGTGATTCCACCTTGCAAAGGAGCTAAGCATTTTTTATCCCAAAGGAAGTAGTTTTTTCCAAGTCCTCTGAAAGAGTTCATCAGAATCAATCATCCTCGAACACAAAACACATAGTAAGAAGAGTTCTAAGTCACGGGTTTCCCACAATGATATATCAGTCAAGGTCAAAGAACTGCTTACGATCATGGAGAAGATTGAAGGTCAAAACCCTTTCCCAACTCAAAAGGCAGACTAAAAAAGGAAAAGAGAAAATAAAAGAGGAACACATAAAGATGAAGCTAAGAGATGCTCAAAACTGGGGTGGCACAGTCTAAACGCCACCCTGGTTTTCAAAAAAAAAGAAGAAAGAAAATGAGCAAAGGATGACTGTAGGCTACTTCACACTTGGTGTCAGCCTACAGATAAGCAAATTAGAAGCAAGGTCATTGATGACAAAAGATTCAAAGGCTAAAGCAAACAAGTCTAAGAGCCCTCTAGGGAAGTTTAAAACTTCCATTACATCTCATCTACAGTTGGGGAGGGGTGATTTTAGTAACCTCTATCGGGGCTATGAACACTTGTCATGCAGTAGAGATAGGTTAAAGTGACTTACAATCGACTTTCGATTGGAAGGTAGTGAACTGGCTGTGACTGGTGGATGGTCAAGGGAGACTCATGGCAGGGGACTCTTGGAGAATGAATACACTACACACACACTGGATGCAGAGGTTATGGTGGTCTTAATTGGAGTAACATGGAAGGATCTGCTTCCACTTGAGATCTTGGCATTTCTCTCCTCACAAACGGGATTCCGTGGAGGTTGATTTGGCTTTGAGAGCCCGTCCTATTTCCTTCCTTCTTTGTTTGGGCTATTTGTTGTGGTCCCACAACCATGCCCCCTTTACAGCCCTTATAGCTTAAAGTGGTACCCCCATTTTTGTACCTTTTGTCTTTTGCTTTTTTTAGTTTTTTAGAAGTCAGTTTCTTTTTCTTGTTCATTTTTCGGCCCTTTCGGCCTTTTCAGCCTTTTCGAGGTCCAAAATAGCGACCAGTGAAGGACATCCCCCTTTCAAACTTTTCAAACATCTAGGTGTCTGAAAGTTTGGCCCGTCGAACCTGTCGGTATTGTCGGCCTTTCGAAGGTTCTATAACCTCGAAAGGTCCAAAAGGCCAACCCGCAAGGTCGCTGACATCAGCATATCCACAGGCCTATAGAAGTGACCCGAGTATCTTTTTTCTTCACTTCGACTTTTTTGCCTCCGAGTTTTTGCCTGTCTGTCGCTTGCTTTTCACCATTTGTGCCTTTTTTTTGGTGCTTGTCACTCATTTCACTGGTCTTCTCCCTCATCATCCTCTTTGTGGTAGGTGGTCTTTCCTCTCTTTCCTTCTTGTTTCCATTTGTGTCTTTTCACCGTTTTGTTGCGTTCTATTAGTTCGGGTTTTGTTTTTAGTTTTAGGTTATTCTTCTTAGTTTTTGGCTGGTCTAGTTGGCCCTTTTCAGCCTCGGGGATCAGCAAAGTTGTCCCCTTGCATCCCTTGGTAGTTTCATGGTCGAATCTCACCGTCGGACCCATTTTTGGGTTTTGGCTCAAAACCCTAGTTCCAGACTTTCGGGGTCCAAAAAACTTCCTTGCGCCATCTTTAAAAATTGGCTAAGTCTAGGCCGTGTTCGACATTGATAGAATTTTAGCTATTTCACACTTTGAAAAACCATCTCCTCCTGAAATGTCGATGCCGACGCAAAATTTCCCAAGTCTAGACCCCTTTCAGCATTTCGGCCCTTTCGGACACCGAAACAATTGCACTCGCTGAGATGACCGAGACAACACAAAGAAGCTTTCAGCCCTTTTGGCCTTATCAGACTTTTCGCTAGCAAAATATTCCTGAGTGTCTTCAACTAATTCCTGACATTTCGGCCATTTCCTCCTTTCGGAGGTCCGAAAACCCTAGAAGTCTGAAAAGGTCATTTTCCCTGTTATAGTCTTCTAGGGTTTGTTTTCAGCGTCTAATTTTATTTTGGTTTTTTCCTTCGTGAAATGTTACTGATCCCACGCTTTTGTTCCTTTGCAGATATGGCCAAGAAACTACTGGCATCTCTAGCCATGAAGTACCAGTTCAAAGGATACCACCCGCCCTCTAAAGTGATAGATCTGCAGGTAGAGATTACAGATACAGACATCGGGCACATAGACTAGAATGAGTACTTGACCAAGTGCGCTCAACTAGTGGGATGATCAAAGGACTGCACCTCCTTGGTAAATTCATACTTAGTGAATGGCACTGCACACCCAGTTTCCATCTAGTCAGTTGACCTAATAAACACACTGGCAAGCTACTATGTGCCAGATGAAAGGATGGTGAAGAACAGTCTTGGTGAGGTAGTGCTGGATCTTAGGCCAGACAACATTGAGGAAGTCTTCCACCTCCCCAAAGGAGTGCACAAGTTTTATAACTTTACTGTTACTAAGGGGTAAGAGTTTTATAATAAGGACATGCAAAGAGCCCATAATATTGTCAATAATGACTATCTCAAGCAGTCGATGCCAAAGAATAGGTTGGAAAGGATAAACATGAGGAGGGGATATATGAAAGAAGATATTTAGGCAGCAATAACAATGATAAGAAGGTTATATGGACTGCTCAAGTCTCAGCAATTGGAGCCCTGGATGATCTTCTTAATCCAGAAGATCGGAGAGAGATAGGCCAGATTTGATTGGGCCACTATTCTAAGTGATCGGCTTGATGAACAATTGATTCGGGTAAAAATAGACCCACATTTTTATATGACTTCATACATAGTGTACCTTCTTGTTGCAAGGGTTGTATACCCTAGATTAACCAGGGTGGGAAATATTGGAGAATAGAACACCTGGCCATTCATGTTATATCCTCAACTGGTAAGAAAGGATTTCCTCGCACCTGAAAGCCCAGAGTACAGGATCGTTAATGATGCCTTTGTCTATGCAATCATCCGTTCCATTGAAGGGGACTATACTAAAAGGTTATCAGTAGAAGCAGCAGCTAAAGTTAAAGCAATTGGAGCATTCTATATCCAATTTAGAACCTTCACATATATTCGGGTGGTCGGTAGCACTTTGGCACCCAAGAAGCTCCCACGATACCCAACTAATCGAGTCGTCCTCCTAGAAATTGCAAGGCAGTTATCCGATGCCCACAAGCACATTAAGCACAAGAAGAAACATTGCTGGGACTTTCCCATTTCCATCGGCGCCCATTGCGTGCTAGACATGAAAGTGTGCAAGTCATTGGCCGAAGAATGGGATGAATTCCCTTTGTCAACTTACAGTTTGGTTAGGCCACATTTTGACCCAATTGGAACCTACAACCACATCATGGGGAGACACTATGTGCATGAGCCGCATGTGGAAGATCATTGGGCAAACTGCATAGATGACTATGAGGTGAGGATCTGTGACTATTGTTGGATGAGTGTGGAGGTTGCACAGGGTGCCTTGGCATTGAAAATCTCACAAAAGGCAATAGAAGTAGATTCAGAAAAGATACTGGATTCAATTTACAATGCAGACAAAGTATATAACAAGGCTATCCTTAATGCAGAGGTGGACAAAGATGAAAATGACAGCATGGACTTCAGAGCCCGACATGTCATAAAATTAACAAAGACATGGATAGCCCATCCTTTCTCCATGCATGCCCTTCCCATGAAGCCAGTTCTAGAGAAATCATCTAAAGGGGGAAAGGGGGAGAAAAGACTTAAACTCCAATTTAAGGAAGCAGCCCCTCGGAAGCTGGGAACAGTGTACAAGCATGAGAGGCCTATAGCCTATAGATTAGCCACGCATTCCAAAAGTGTGAAGACTAAAATGAGGGGAAGTGTGGCATCTCCCGATGAGCCTATCCCAAGTGATTCTAACTCCTGAGGCATGGCGCGAAGAACAAAGTTTAAAATAGTAGGCCCAAGGCCAGCTGGGGTAAGTAAAGGACATGTGTATAAAAGAAAGGTGGGTTCTACACCTACTCACATGGGAACCCTCGCAAAGGAGGATGAAGAAGAGCTAGATGAGGTCCCTCTCGTTAGGAGGACTAGGGCTGCAGGTTCCTTAAAGAAAAGAAGGGTAGGAGAAGATGAACCTAAAGATGATGAAGAGGCCACTCAGGTAGACCCCATGAACCTAGATGCCATTGGAGATGCTGAATTCCACATCTTTGATTTTATAGGATTACATGGGTTTCATGAGACGGAGCAACAGGCTCCAATATAATTTACAAGTCTCTTTGGTGACACTGTAGGGGATCCTCAACAAGAAACCCAATAGCAGAAAGATGAACAAGAGGAGACCAGAGAACAAGAGGTCGGCATGGAGACAGAAAAGGATGCTCCATCTGAAGCTGCAGCATTGGTAGAGCCAGGTGCCTAGGTACCCCTAACTACATTAGTGCCACCTCTACCTCCATCTCACTCTTCCCAAATGCCTGCCATTCCATCACAAGGGGTTTCATCCACTCCTCGAAATGTCCCTTTGCCCCAACAAATACCTCACATTTCATTTCCAACTCCCACTCCACCTGCCATCCCTACCATTCCACTCGTATCCCCTATGCCTCCTCTTATGAACATTCCCCCTCAAGTCCACATAGATACAAGGCCTCAAGGTCCCCAAGAAGAAGAGAAGGAGATAGAAGACATAAGTGGGGATAAGGTGGAAGAAACTCATCTTGAGGAAACTCAAATAGAAGAAGAGCCCCAAACAGAAGAGGATAGACTCCATACTGATACGGACGAGTAGACGGCAGATGAGCAGCATATTGCGGATGAGCAAACTACAGACAAGGAGGAGCATGAGAAAGAGAGAGAAGTATCAGAGCAGGAGTAGGAACTGGAGTAGGGCATAGAGATGGAGCAAGATATTGAGTAAGAAGAGGAGATGGGTCAAGAGGAAGAAAATGTAGAAAAAGAGTTAATAATCTAGGGGACATCTTCATCTACTCTCACTACCCACTATATGCCCCTAAATACATCCACCAAGCCCACATGGTATACCAAGGAGGTACAGCCTAGGAGAAGAACATATACGAATGATGATGTAGATGTGACTGCTCTCGGGAACGCCTTTCACTAGATGCCGCTCATTCCCCAGGCTAGAAGAATGTCTTATGTGACACAGGATCAGGCAAGAAAGTGGAAAGCACAGGTGGTAGTTCCTACCCTGGGGTTGAAAAAGAATGAGATCACTCTGGATGATTATGTCCTCGAAGAGGTATATTTGGGGGAGCCAACCTGGGAAGGTAGCAAGACTCTAGCTACCTTAGGTCTGAAGCACGCTCTGGGCTTCATGAAAAAAGATGAGGAAAGAATAAATGCCTTAGAATTGCAAAATGAGGCCATGAAGAAGTTCATTTTGAAGACAATGGGTCCTATTGTCCTAGATAACCCCAAAGCCTCATTACAAAAATTTTTAGAGAAGAAGGGCGAAATAAATACAGATGTACCACATTCTTTTTTACAGGCTTGTGCTGACTGGAAGCTAGACTTTGAATAGTTTGCTAAGATGTCTTTGAAGAGCATCTTGAGGCCGCTAAGGGGCATTCTGATTGGGGTCATTTCATTAGTTGATATCATGAGTAAAGAGGATGGGGTAGAAGAAATGATCCTCAAATGGCACAAGGTTTTAGAAGATTTAAAGGTAATAAGGAAGTAGCGTTTCCAAATTTTGGTTAAGGTATATGAGAGAGCTGAGCTCGACAATTTTGAGGAATGGATCCAAGGGATCACATTGGCATTGGCAATGTTTGAAAAGGTTTTGGAGACACTGAATAAAAGGAGAGATGACAGTATGGAATTTGTCAATCAGCTGTATGAGTTCTTTAAGGGACTGGATTTAGATCTATATGAGGAAGATGATGATAGGATGATGTGTCCCATAAATGCCATCATTGGGCAATACATAGACATCTTCCAATATGTCAAAATGAAGGAAGACCTCCAGTAGATGTTTTATCAAAGGGAGGAAATTCAGAAAATGGTGATGAGGGAAGCAGAAATCAAGGCCTTCCAGGAAGAATTGTTTGCATTTCTAGATCAACAGCAAGAAGTCCTCCAAGGCATTTAAATGCCTAATTTTGAAGAAGTTTTAGAGGTAGTGGATAGGTTCAGGAAGGCGCATCCAGAAATCCTCCTAGTGCAGTAAACCTACGGCCTAAAAAATTGGCTAAGTATGAATAAGCTGTATATAGTTCAGTCAACACTTAGAAAATTTTGCTGCTTAGGAATTTCGGCTCTTTCAGCCATATGGGGGTTTCGGACCGCGCCAAGTGTGACAAGTCTGAAAATGGAGAATGGAGGACTTAGCACTTAGTCAATTTTGCATCATGTTACTTTCAGATCAAGTGTCGGGTTTTGGGCATTTTTCGGTTCATCCGAAAGTTGACTCCAGTCATCTCAGAGATCTTTCTTCCAGTCATCTGGGCTTTTTTCTTGGGGCCATTCATGCATGATTAGGGGATCTCCTATAGTTAAGGCCACATGGAGCAGTCGAGGACAAGGATCAAGGGTGTAAACTCAAAGTTTACCATCTACATGCAGTTGTTCTATTCCCATTTTTGAGTTATTTAGGGCTCATTTTTCTTGAAATCTTTGTAAAGCATGAGGTTCAATTCCATGCTAGGGGAGTTCTGATTAGTTGTAGAGATAGCTTCTTTCATGTAATCTCTAGTTCCAAGTTTATTTCCTAGTTTCAGTTTCTTTCATGTAATCTCTAGTTCCAAGTTTATTTCCTAGTTTCACGCAGTCGAAACCCTAGCTGTGAAAATAAGAGCAGAGCTCTATAAATTGTAATAAAATGATGTAATGAGGGTCGACTAAATTATCAATACAAGTTATACAATTAGTTCTTCATTCGCAGTGTAATTTTTCTGCTCTCTATGCGAAATTAATGAATGTGCAATTTGCTCATTCTTTGTTTCAAAGAGTTGATTGTCTGTTTGATGATTTCAAGTCTGCGACCTCTTAATCTAGTGTTTGCTAGTATCATATTGCTCTGTTGTGACGAATCTCTAAGAAGATCTTTCTTTGGTGCCTAAATATTAACTTGTCTCACATATGCGCACATCTAGAGTGGCTTCATGATCTGATGAGTTTTGACCTATCATACATCTGCATTATTTGAATTTCATTGATGATTGCATCCGTTCAGCTGGAGATTGTGACACGATCTGATCTCTGTTGTGTGGGTTTTCTTCATCTTCTTGGTCTTTTTATTTGCATGGTGGTGTGATTGTTAGCATATGTCTATTAGGTTTCTTTCAGCATTTCCCTTCAAGTTTCTCGTTACTTTACTCTTTCTAACCTTACTTGCAAAGTCGCTTTCAATAGGACAATTCAAATTAATATTGTTTCATTTCTTAAATCTTAAAATTGAATAAAAAAAGAGATATTGTGGAATCCTAAAGTTTGTTTTTCAGTTTCCCTTAATAGAAGAACTAGCGAAGGCCTCCTTGATAAACAAATTCACATTTGTCTTCCATTGAGCTATCCGAGCGGTTGAGACCCAGCCATCCAGAACCTTGAGATTGATTCCGTCAATCTTCCAAGAGAGGGGTTTGTTCCTACAAATTCCTAGTCATTGCCCTCGTGTAAAAATGACACTCAACACCTTCCTTTCTGATTAAATTACTACAAATAATATGAATAGTCATTAGGTTAAATCGGCTAGCACAAGATGCATTTTGATCTTTTCCAAGGCCACAACATTAACACTCCCTCTTGGACTTGAGGGAAGATAATAAAGACCTCTACTATGATGTTTATCTCAATGAGTTGTAGTCTCATGATGTATGGAATGCCTTAATCAGGGTTTCTATCCATGTGCATCTCATAGGCGATTCTATCCATGAGTTCCCACTACTATAATCTCATAATTGTTTTACTTTCAATAGTGGACTCCCTCTCAATCAATATGATCAAGTTTGTCCAAGTTGACTGAATCATCTGTTTCCTTAGAGGCTAAATTTCACCAACTTCTTGACAGATGCCATAGATAGATTACGAATAGTTCATAGAGCTAAACTATCCTGAACATAAAAATGATAGAAGCATACAAAATTTATTTTAATGAATTACAACTGCAAATTCATATGGTTAATAAAACATGAGATACTTATCTTTTCAAATATTTCCAAGTATTTTCATAAGGTGAGCCCATTAATACGATACTCGTACCTATCATCCTTCTTCATAACATATCGATTTAATTCTAATCCTTATGTTAATTTTCTTCTTTACAAATCACATCTCATTATGATAGCTACCAATTAGATGCCGACTTCATACATATTTATCAGTATCTAATTATATTAATCATTGGTTACTATCCTACTTATACTATCCCTCTTTTTTTTCATTTAACTTAGATAGTTGGGACAATTACCTTAACTTATCCTTCTCACTTAATCAAATGATGCTATGCATGATATAAATGATGTGTGTGTAACCAATTTATAATGCTTTCAACAATATTTTTCTATGCCAATTCAAATATGCAGATATGTTGGTTGAATGTTCAGTCATCTTCAATAATTATATGAGTAAGATTGTATGTTAACTGATCTCCCTCTTATGTTCTGACCAATCTAGACTACTTCTTTGTGGATTTGTATCACCCTCCAAATATTACCTCTTTTACCTATTCCAATATTGGATCTTCTCTCTTTGAGCGAATCGCCTCTAGGCGTAATTGGTGGCATATAATCTACATTGTAATTAGACACAGTCCAAATAATTGCAAATGTAATAGAACTATCTCATTGTTTATTATAAGTTTAAATAAGACAACAATATCATTGCTATAAGTGATAATTTGAGATATTGCAGGCTTATAAGGTGCAAACCAGAAATAGCTTCCAACATTGAAGTTGCAAGCTCAATTATAAATCAGATCATGTAATGTCCTATCTTCTATAGCCTTTTCAAATTGATATCCCTTCACACACTTGTGTGATAATGTTTAATAAGACATGTTTGTGTTGGGCCTTATTCCTCTTTGTTGTGGTTTTACTTCTATGACCTAGTCATATGCCAAATGCTTAATCCAAAATATCTGATACAGTGATGTCTCCTTATGGTTAGATTAGATGTAACAATTCTTAGGATGTTGTAGGGCCCCAATCTAATCTAAACATCGTTAATTGATGTTTGTCAAAATGTGAAAATCATATTTCTATGGCATTTGTCTATTGGAGGTTGACCCCTATCTCATGAGTCGACTCTATGGCTATTGGTCTCCAATGCTATTGTCATGCTGATCAATCTGTGCAATTCATTGTGAATAGATTTGAATCCATTACATTCAATTTATAGTTAATATATCGATTCATTCTGATGCTCTATCCATATTCATTGTATCAGACTTGATACTTTATGAATTGTTGATTTCATGGGAACTAACTGCTATCACTTTACTCTTTGATTCAAATTCATTTGTATGGAAACTCCTTGCTCACTGCATTTCTCCTATCTGTGCCGATTGGTTAGTGTTTTTCAGTTGTCTTTGCCTCCCTACTGAGTCGATGCTCTCCCAATTATGAAGATTGACTGGCCTAGGCTAGAGATTGTATTTGATATGGTGTCATTCGTAACTTTATGCTTGTTTGGTAATATTCGTCTCAGCTACTAGAGGTTGCGATGCCACACAGACTTTTCTAGGGTTTTCCTGTCGGGTGACAGTGCTGGAGGGAGTATTGTGCATCATGTGGGCGTGTGGGTTGTGTTCAGTTTGGAGATGTCAGGTGCCCTATAGAGGATTGTCATGCCCGTGGGAAGCAACAGAGACCACCCCTTCTCCAATCCTCTTGTAGAGGAAGTCGTTGCCTCTGCTCTTGACCTTCGGCCCATTTTTTTTTGTGATTGGAGGGTGCGATATACTCAGAGATCGAGAGCTAAAGTACTGTGAGCATCTCAAGAAATGTGGGAAACAAACTCGTGTACATGTGTGTGACGAGGAAGACCACAGATTCTTTTTCTCCAAAATGGAGGAGTCGTGCTTAGTTGAAGTCCTCCAAACCATTTTCAATTTCCTCAAATGAAATGAAAGGGATCTACCAGTCGTAGCTATAAGATTGCCAATCAAATCAATAGGAGGAAATTGAAATGTGTTCAATAGCTCTTGCTGCTCCATAGATACTTAGCTCATCTCAACTTGGCAATATTTCTTTAATCATTCTGAGAGTTTCAGTAAATGGATATATCGCATCCAATGTTTTTTCTATTATAAGAATCAATATGATTTTGACGTCAATACCATTGCTAGAGTCTTTCTCTGTCTCGTGGATTAACCCCTTCTCTTATCTATTTGTTGGGTCTAATATAATATGAAACGTTGAGTGTAATATGATATCAATTGCTTATTGGTCTGCTAATTTCTTCTTCTTCTTCTTCTTTATTTTATTTTATTTTGGCATTGCAGTGATATCATTCATAGAGATATTGGGTGGCAACAAGGCATACACCGTGTGACTTTCATAGACAAAAATTCATCGTTCAAGAACAAAGACATATCATAGTATTGTCTCATCATCCACGTATGATAGTTCTATCCATTGCAGATAGACATCGATCATGATTGCCCAATCTTCAATATTTTATTTAGATCTTCCTCCCAGGCTTCACTCTGATACCATGTTAGGAATATAGGATGAATAGGTAAGTGAATAATTTTCTCTTGTTGATGGACTGAGGAATGCAATGGCCTTTGTGATTGATTGATTCCTCATTCCAATCAAGCATATATATTATACAAAGGGTTAGCAACTTGGAGGATCATGACTCTTCATGATGTCTATTAATTACTAACTAATATGATTAGTTTACTTAACATCTCTTACTATATTTCAACATCATGAACTCACCAAACTTTACTCCTTTAGCACTTCTCTTTTCTTCATTAGCAATATCCCTCAAATTTGATATACCTCTTTATTGTATTCCATTTACAATCTCAAAAGGTGTTTTTCAAATACTCCTATTCATCGAATTATTGTATGCAAACTTTGGTTGTGCCAACATAGAATCTCAATTACTCGGTGTGTCTCCAACTAAACATCTCAAAAGATTACCCAAGCTTCTATTCACAACTTTTGTTTGTTCATCAGTCTGTGGGTGAAATGTAGAACTATACCTCAACTCGATGCCAAACTTTCTCCAAAGAGTCTTCCAAAAGTATCCAACAAATGTACTATCTTGGTCAGAGATGATACTCCTTGGTAATCCATGCAATCTGATAATTTCCTTAAAGAAAATATCTTCTATATGTACTACATTTGATGTCTTTCTACAGGGTATAAAATGTGTCATTTTAGAAAATCTATCCACAACAACAAATATAGAATCATTACCTCTCACTGTCTTCGGTAAGCCAATAAAAAAATTCATACTGATATCAATCCAAGGTTTCTCAGAAACAGAAATCGGTGTATGCAATCTAGTATTCTGACTTACTCCTTTTGCAACTTGACAAATTCCATAACTTCTCACAAATGTTTGAACATCCTTATACAACTGTGGCCAAAAGTATTTCTCCTTAAGCAGATTTAATGTCTTGTCAACACCAAAGTGTCCAGCCAAACCACTACTATGTTTCTCCTTTATCAAATTAGTTCTCATTGATTCTCTCGGTATACACAAATGAATACCTTTAAATAACATACCTCCTTGAATGAAATAGTCTTCCCATTTAGTACTCGGTTGATCTTGAATAGGTGCTCTGCACTATCTCCATGGCTCAAAAAAATTAGGATCAAATTTATATAAATCTCTCATGTCATCAAAACCAAGAACTTCAATTTTCATCTCAGTCATCAAAGATCTTCTTCTACTCAATGCATCAGCAACTTAGTTAGTGACTCCACTCTTATGTTTAATCACAAATGTATAACTCTACAAATATTCAACCCATTTCATGTCTCTGATTCAACTTATTCTGACTACCCAAATACTGTAAAGATTTATGATTGGTATACAACACAAATTCACTCGGTATCAAATAATATCTCCCTTTCTTCAGGGCTTGAACAATGGCATAGAATTCTTGATCATACACAAAATATTTCCTTTTTGCATTATTAAACTTTTCACTAAAGAAAGCAAGACGTTTACCTTCTTGACTCAACAAAGCTCCTATTGCACTACCACTTGCATCACATTCCACTTGAAATACCTTATTGAAATTAGGCAATGCTAACAGAGACAATTCAACAACCTTATGCTTCAGAGTCTCAAAACTTTTATCAACTCCATGTGTCCATTAAATTCTCTTTTATCTCCTCTCATAGTCTCAGTCATAGCATTACAAATTGAACTGAAATTCCTAATGAACTTTCGGTAAAAACTTTCCAAACCATGAAATGATCTTACCTCACTAGCATTCTTAGGTGTAGGCCAATTCCAAATAGTTTCAATCTTTTCAGGATCCATCTTCAAACCATCAGCTGAAATAAAAAAATCTCAAATACACAATCTCCTCTTACATGAAAGAACACTTTTTTAGATTTATCAACAACTTTTCTCCTTTCAACCTTTGCAACACTTGTTTAACATGCAACAAATGCTCTTCTCTGGTCTTATTGAATATCAGGATATCATCTAGGTATACAATCACAAATTTACCTAAGAAATTCTTCAAAACTTCATTCATCAATCTCATTAAAGTACTTGGTGCATTAGTTAAACCAAAAGGCATAACCAACCACTCATACAAACCTTCTTTTGTCTTAAAAGAATTCTTCCACTCATCACCTTCTCTGATTTTGATTTGATGATATCCACTTTTCAAATCAATTTTGGTAAAATACAATGCTCCAATCAAACTGTCCATTATGTCATCCATTCTCAGTATAGGAAACCTATATTTCACTGTTATCTTATTGATTGCTTTGGAATCGGTACACATTCGCCATTCTCCATTCTTCCTAGGTGCCAATACAACTGGAACTACACAAGGACTCAAACTTTCTCGGATCAAACCTTTCTACAATAATTCTTGGATCTGTCGGTTCAATTCTTGATTCTCGTTAGGTGTCAACCGATGTGGTGCCTTATCCAGTAAACTAGGTCCAGGGATTAGATACATACAATGACCAATGCTTCTCTTCGGTGGAAAACTATTAGGTAAATTATCAAAAATGATCTCTCTATACTCGGTGAGTAACTTATCAATCTCTTCAAGGATGCTATCCTCTACTTTCTTACTTGGTTTGTTAGGAATCACAGCAAAACACACATCATTATTTTTCAAATCCTTAACAAAATTTCTTCCTTCTATCATGAAATTTTTTACAAATGTACAAACACTACTAACATGTTCTTCAATCAAAGGTAACAAGATTTGTCTTCTCCCATCAGCCCAAATAGTATATTTATGCAATCTCCCATCATATATAGCATGTCTATCATATTGCCAAGGTCTACTCAACAAAATATGACAACAATCCATTGGCATGATATCACACAACACCTTATCATAATACTTTCCAATTTTCAAATTTACATAACATTGTTCACTTACCAAGAGTGTATGCTCATCCTTGATCCATGAAATTTGATAAGGCTTCAGGTGTTCCAACCTTTTCAACTACAACTTTGTAACCATTTCCTCAGATGATAAGTTATCTGAGCTTCCACTATCAATGATTACCTTCCATACTTCATCATAAACTCTACATCTAGTCTTGAACAAACTTTTCCTTGCCGGATCTTCCTTATTAACTTCACTCCAAAGTGCTCTCCTTACCATCAAGTTCTTTTCCTTCTTAGGTTCATTCAGTGACTCTTCTTGCACCAAAGTATTTCTACTGCTACCAACCTTCTTACCTGCATGTGTACATTCAAATGATCTATGTCCTTCTTCTCCACAATTGTAACATGTTCCTTGGAAACCAGCTCTGTTATAACCACCTCGGTAGTTATTGCATCTTCCTCTAGATGAACTTTCACCTTTCCACTCAGTTTTGCCTTTATCCAGATTTGTCTTTTCTGGGTTAGATCTATTTTTTTCACCATAAGATCTACCTCTTCCTCTAGGGAATTGACCACCTCTACCTCTTTATCTTTGCTCATGTCTTTTGTTCAATTTCTCCTCAGCTTTCAAGGAAAACTGATAAGCTTCTTCAATGTTTTCCAACTTAACCAAGCTGATTTCTTCTTGGATGGAAACTCTCAATCCATTCAGGTACCTAGCAATTCTTTCCACATTATCTTCATCATGTCCAGATCTGATATCTAATCTATAGAATTCCTTAGTATAATATTTTACCAAACTATCTTTCTACCTTAAACTTTGCATTTGCCTAACTAGGTTAATCTGATAATCACAAGGTAAAAACTTTCCTTTTAACTTATTCACCATCTTATTCCATACCTTAGTTTTATCTTTGCCTTTCCTCTTTTTGTCCAACTGCAGATGTTCCCACCACAAGGATGCATGACTCTTCAACTTTGTGCTTGCAATTTTCACCTTCTTTTCCTCGGGGACATTTTCATATTCAAAGTAATTTTCCATCTCGGTGATCTAGTCCACCAATTCATCTGAATCCATCTTTCCACTATACTCAAAAGGATTGAAATGTGGTGTAGACTTCAGATTTGTCAAAGCCTTCAACAATCTTTCCTCACCTTAATCCATCATCGGTCCAGGTCCTACATTACCTTGTTCTTCCTCAATTTCATAATCACTAACATCTTCAAGATGTCTTCCTCTACATTGGTCTATCTCAACAGCTTCTAATCTAGCACCAAGTTGTCTCAACACATTTGCCAATCCTGGATCCACATCTCACCTCCCACAAACCAACTTGAAACCCTCTGTAATTGCAGGCCAGATCGCAATCTGCTACCCCACAAAAAATCAACTAGGGTTTGACAAGAAGGAACCCTCAAACCTAGATTCACAAATCTAGATCCAAATCTCACCTTCACTCTTATACCACCTGATGCAAGGAGGATGAGGATAGGGGAAAAAGGCACACCCTAATCTAGATCTACCCCTGTAGAGATAACATACAGAAGCAACAACACACAATTGAGAGAGAGAATGCAGATCAACTCCTTTATATTTCATCAAATCAATTCATACATGTCGCGCTGTAAGGCCTTCCCGATTACGGCTAGATATTATAATTCAAGTACAACAGTCCTCCAACATGTGAGGATTCAGAAACTATCTTCCATATTCTAACAAGTCTATCTTCTACTAAAAACCCCTCCAAAACTACAACCAAAGATTACAATATATACAAGCGGCTACCGAATAAATCGGCCTTCAAATCCACCATCAATAGAAGGAATGACCAGATCTAGGTCCAAACGCTTCCCAATGATAGATACCAACATTAAATTTGTGACCATAATTAAATGCACAAGTCAGCCTCAACATAAAACTAAAACAAACAACTTGGTAAGCAAGGATAATCGAGCGCCAGGAAAAGATAACCGAGTGCCAAGGAATTAACTAACCAACTCGGTTAATAAAGGAACTTGAGCAACTACAGAGCCAACTTGGTCAAAGCAAGAACTGAGCAACACAAGAAAACTCAAACTTATTTTTTTGGTGACACAGGATTGCCAAGGACCCGAGATGCTCCTGCATCAAAAAAATGGTTGCTTGATCTACAATCTATGGTTGTTACATTTAACCTTTCCCAAGGATTAAGTAGTCACTCTTACTTGAACCAATAATTTAATTATAAAAAAAATCCTCCAAATCCTTCCTCACACCTTCTACTCCTCCAAAAGGCTTTGTTTAATTTGTATTCCACTTCATCATGTGATGATGTATCTGATAACGTATCAATTAAGTTTATTTTGATTATGTGTTTTTTCATACACAACTTTGATGCATGAAGTACAAATTTCTTTAATATTTTTGGCAACGGTAACTCATGAGATCAAAATGTGATGTCATGTGTTAAATTATTCTTAGATTGTCAATGTGAAACATAATTATGAGAAAAAAAATAGTAGTAAATGTTAAAAATTAGGGTAATGATAAGAAGAACTAAAAATAGAACATGTAGATATATAAGTTATGCATATTTTAAAATCATAATGGCATGATCATAATAAGTAACATGTTAAAAGGGTGAATTCTATCATCACAATTCTAAGGATAGTAAGATTTGATAGACATAGCATTTAATCACGTGTCATAGAAAAGTATATCATTTAACATATGCAACATTATTACCATAGAAATGGAAGATGTTAATGGCATTGCATACATGTTTAAAAAGCATAAATCATATATAAACTAGGATTACGAAACATGAAGAAAATATAATTAGCATACTCCTAACAAAGAACTCTAGGCAAGGAAATAGCATAGTGATATATTTTTTAGCAAGGACATCATTATGAGAAGAAGCAAGCCAATAATCACTTTAATGCATAAGTAGGTACATATTGTATTTAAAATTTGATACAGAATTAACAATATTATCAATGATCACATTTCAAAATGTAAGGCAAAATTCTTACTCTTAAAAACCATAGAGCTAGAAGGGTGGGTATGAAGTAAATATTACAATAATATATAAATGTGTGTAAAAAGCATGAATTGCATACAAACTAGGATTATGAAACATAAACAAAATATAATTAGCATACTCCTAACGAAGAACTCTAGGCAAGGAAATAACAAAGTGATATAATTATTTGCTAGGACATCATTATGAGAAGAAGCAAGCTAGTAACTTTAATGCATAAGTAGGTACATTCTGTGTTTAAAATTTGATACAAAATTAATAATATTATCAACATTGATCATATTTCAAAATACAAGACCAAACTCTAACTATTAGAAACCACAAAGTTGGAAGGGTGGGTGGGTTAGCCCACCAAAGTGGTTCCCACTTCTGGCCACGAAGAAAATTTGACAATCAATTTTTTTTTCCTTTTTGACCCCTTAGAACGAACAGGGGTCTTCGCTCGAAGGTCGCCAAGGGGTTCGTTTGAACACGCATGTGTGGCATGTTCGAATGAATGCCCACCCTTTGTTCAAACATGCCTGTGTAGCATGTTCGAATGAAGGGGGTTCGTTCGAACCACCCCTTTCCATAATTTTAAAAATATTACGGTGACAAAGGTCATTTTCACCATTATTTTTTTTGAACTTGTGGACCCCTAGGTGTTAGATCGAACCTAGTGATGTCCTAGCGCGACATCAGCATCCCGTGAGCATTTTCGGCCTTTTCCTGACCGTCTTTCAGATCAGGTACACATTATTCTTCCTTTATTTGTTTTTTTTTAATTGTAAATTATTTGTTTTTCATATATCTTAGTTGGTTTTGTGTTTTCAGTAGTTTTTTTGTATTATGTTAGATAATTTACAAATCAATTGTTAGAAAATGTTAAAAAACCCTATTTAGACGTTTTAGAAAAGCCTAGTTAGAAAAACCAAGCTAGAAAACCCTAGTTAGAAAATATTTTTAAAATATTTCTTAAATGTTTATTTTTAATTTTTTTAGTTAGATATATCTGAAAATTTTAGTTTATAAAGCTATAAAAAATGTTATGTACACATGTATAGTTAGATATTTAAATGTTTGTTCTTTTTTATATACTAAAATATTATGTACATATATATTTAAGATTTTTTTTTAGATACTTTTACAAACACACTAGTTAAACTAATGTTTGGAAATCCTAGTTAGAAAATATTATAAAACCTTATTTAGAAAACCCTTGTTAGAAAATGTTATAAAACCCTTGTTAGAAAACTTTAGCTAGAAAAGCCTAGTTAGAAAATGTTAGCAAATCTTAGTTTTATAATTGTGTGCTATAATTGTGTCACACTTCTATGAATCATTACATTCAAGAACACTCAAGAATGAGGTCTCAAAAATTGATCCATAGCTCCCTAGGCATGGAGTGCAAGGGTTTTAAGAATGCTCTCAGCTAGAGCTATTTAACCAATAACCTTGCTAGTAAACCATGCAATGGGAGATTCAATGAAGACAAGGGCAAGAATGCCAATATCCTCAAGAATCAAGAATGAAAATGCAATGCAATGCTATGTTAGAAATGGAAATGCAAGCTAAGCTATGAAAATGAAAGATGCAAGTATTACAAAACCTCCTAGTTAAGCTAGATGGATTAATCTAAAACATAAAGGAAATCTAAGCTAAGAATGCCATGATAATGCAAGAAATGAAACTATGATAACATGTAGATGCAAAAGCCAAGAATGCTTCAAATCTTCAAAAGCTCCAAAATGACCTAGAAAACCTGCAACATAACATTAGCATGAAAACTTGAGGAGATGAAAATGAAGAAGAGAGCTCTCCTTTTATAAGAAATGAAAAGGAATGGACCATGGAGATTAAGAGGAAAAAGATTTAATCAACGATGGAGAAAAAAAGAAGCTTGATCCTTGTGCACAAATATCCTCCAATGAGAAAATAAGAGTTGACTTTTATGTCCATATGAGACAAAAAGTACTTTTTTCCTTTTTATAAAATAAGAATGATGCTTTATTTGTGAAACTTAGGATAAGAGGAAAAGTGGGGGCTTTTTATTTATTAAAAGGGGAGGAAATATTCCTTTTAATAAATAAAAACTTAGGATAAGATGGTTAGCCCATAGAAAATAATCAAATAAATGATAGAACTAGGATTTGATCAAGAATAAGCAATTTATGATTTTAGCAAAAGGGATTAATAGTCTAGGTGACCATTTTTGGGTGTATACATTTGCCCCTCTTTGACTAATGTGTGATCAATCTAGGAATACATTACGTCAAAGAATGAAGTTGAAATGTGAGATCGATTTGGGATCACAAAGCAACTCAGATCAGCCAAGAAAGCAAGAGATAGCCAAGAAGGCAAGCAATAGCATTCTGACTCCAAAGAATGAAGTGCAAAAAAATAGCAAATCCTGCATGGTCAGCTCGGTAGCAACAATACTGAACACTTACGAAAGAGATAGCCAATAAGATATGATGTGTCTTCCCCCTCAGGATCAAAAGTGAAATCCAGGTAGAGGGAAAGTAGAAGCAAGAGCAACATGATCAAATCACTAGAAATCATAATCGAAGAAAGAGAATAGAATAACCATTAAGCAGTGAAGATATGCCCCACACTTGGGACGCAGGGCATGAACCTATCGGTCCCTCAACCCGTAAACACCATGGAGAGGGGATTGGAACTTGGGATGTGAAAGTGAATGAAAGAATGGAAGTTGAGAGAGATGGGGATGAAGAGGTGAAGAATGCCCCAGCGAAGATCGAAGGATCGGGCCTCAAAAGGTTAGCCAACTGTGTGGAAGAAGGAGAAATGCGATTTGGGTGATCAAGGTGAACGCGGATTTCAGTGTCGATCCTGAAATGAATTGAAAATGATGTGATATGAAAGACAAGAAGTGAAAGACATGATCGAGAAGAAGTGAAAGGTGAGCACAGTTGATTAACAAGTCCACATAAGATGAAAAGAGAGCTCTCTCCATATGCAAGATGCAAAACTAACTAACATGAACTTAAGAATGCAAGCTACATGAAAAGTGGTTTACTTGCAAGGTCACAAAGCCAATAGACATCTAATATTCATCATTGAGTGTTATTGGTAGTGTCGCAAGATCATACAATACACACTAGCATAACTGTGTGGATTTGAATATGATCTATATCAGATAGAAATGTGGAAATCTCACCTAGGCATCAAAGACATGTAGGTCAAGATGACTAGTGCAATGAGATTACCTAAGTTTGATATAGCAAGATTATGCTC
Organism: Chamaecyparis obtusa; assembly: GCA_027943335.1. NCBI lineage: Eukaryota > Viridiplantae > Streptophyta > Pinopsida > Cupressales > Cupressaceae > Chamaecyparis > Chamaecyparis obtusa. The sequence continues at coordinate 75,293 of BSBK01004976.1, read as the reverse complement.
GCATCGAGACACAAGAAAGTCAAGATGACTATAAGCATACACTTGCGAAAAAGTCAAAGAAAATACCTTGTAGATCCCAATGTCAAGTGGAACAAGCATAAATGCTAATGACAAGTAGGACCAACAAAATATATCCACAAGCAGAAAAAACAATAAAACATGTTCTCATTCCCTCAGTCTTCTAGCTATGCATCATCGAAAATGATCATAGGGGGAGAACACTTAGCAAAGAAAGCATCATAGACAGCACACAAAGAAAATAAATCCAAGCAAGTCTCAGTGAGTCAAGTGCGTGTGTGTAGGTCATAGAGTCAAACTTTGAGTATCGCATCTACCAGTGAGAAATATTGCATCATCTAGACTGCGGGTAGGATATCTGATAAGTGTTGAGAAACATGCGACGCTAGGGTAGTGTTGAAAAACACAGTTGGGGTGGTGTTGAAAAGCACCATTTGTGAGGTGCCTAAGAAACCCAGACACACAAAGAGACCCAAGATAAGCTTAAAACAACATATGCCCCCTAGACTAAGACAAGAATCAATTCCAGGCTAGGAGAGGCAAAGTGAGAAGTGGAGTGAAGGAGCGCCACGCAAGACTAATAGACATAGGTGTAGAGGGTCTCAAGCAGTGCCTATTTCCAGGTTTTCACCACTTGATAGATTTATTGCAATTTATTTTTTTAGGACTTTTTATAATTTTTTTGTATTTTTGCTACCAAGGCGCCTGTTTCCAAGTTTTCACCAAGGCACTTTTTCAATTTTTTCAATTTTTTTTCAATTTTTTTATTTTTTTGGTGAGACATCAAAGCGCCTATTGCTAGGTTTTCACTAGGATGCTCATTTTTTTAGTACTTTTTATGATTTTTAGGATTTTTTCAACATCATATATGAATTTTTTTATAATTTTTTCAAGATCAATAAATATGTACAAAGAATGCCCCAGACAGAAATGGGCATCAAGAATCTACTTCCTCTGATGTAGAGAACTGATAAGCCCCAGGCCCAAATGCTACAACTGTGATGATAGGAGGTCTCAACCAGTTCAACCAATAATAACTAGCCCTAAGCAATGTCTGAGTTGGCGGAGGATCATTAGAATGTGATCCACATATGCCATCGTGGATTTCAGCTAGCACTTTTTCTGACTCCTCTATTTCTAGACACTTAAGGAGAGTTCCGTCTAGACCCTTCCTATACAAGTCACCAGAGACAAAGGCAAAGTGTAAGGGATGGCGGAAGGAATGGCGTGGTGGATTTGCAGGAGGAATATGAGGTGGAAGATATGAAAAGATGGTAGGATTGTAAGATTTGTGAGCAGGATAGCGTAATTCATCCACCAGGAACTTGAAGCGAAATTTATGCTTTTTCATTTGTAAGATGGATGTTGAAGTAATTTAGGCATTATCAACTTTGTTCTTAGCTCTAGGAATGGGCTGAAGTGTAACAGATATGAGATCATGCTTGAAGTAGTGCACCATGTTTTTGTAGAGAATCAGCTTGTCATCTTTTATTTGATAATCAATATTTTTGAGCAGATTTTTATTTTTACTTTTCTTAGGTTTGGATACCGCCACAATGTGATTTTTTCCATCCGACCATTGCTCTTTTCTTTTGACTTGATGACTGTGATGCTTGATTGCTGATTCAATCTTTTTTGTGGCTAGTTCACTGGTGGAAGAAGTAACAGGTGTTGATGCGAGATGAAATGAAGTTACTAGTTCAATAGCATTCATGTGAGGGATATCATCTCTGGTGACAAGAGAGGTCAAGCCTATAGGGTAAGCTCCAAAAGCATTAAGATCTAGACTTGTCATAGAAGGACCAGTGTGATCCACTAAAGCAATACGTGGAACAAACTCATCAAATCCAACATGAGACTCATCAACTACGTCAGGGGGGTTACGAGAGGTATGAACCACATCAACATCCATATCTATCATGGGAGGATCTTCTGGAAGAGGCATAAGATGCCGAGAAGTAGAGATACTCATGTCATTATGTGAGAGATCACCTCTTTGTAGCAGTCACGCAATGTTGTGACGTTGTCTATCATAGTTCAATGATTCTTTAGGCACATAGGTTCTAGACATAGAAGCCTCAGCTATATCATCAGTAGATATACATACTTCTCCCCAAAGAAGTGAAGTAGAAGGAAGATCATCTCCCATTTGAACCATAGTGTGCAGTGGTGACTTGTCTGTATCTATGTCTAAATTATTGAGCATGGGAGTATTTCCAGAATCCTCTCTATAGATCCGCTCTTGAATAGCTTGTTCTTCTCTTTCTGCTTCTAAAGGAATGGATGAAGGAACAAAAGTATCAAAGATCATCATAGCAGAAGTGGAAGGCTTCATCTGATCAAAAGGTTTCCCATATGACCTAGGAGAAATAGGTATAGAAGCAAAGGAACCCAGCATATATTCACCCATACCAAGGCTCATCATCTTAAGTGTTTTCTCAGTAGCAACTAGAGACGTACTAGGATCAACAAAAGGTTCATTGTGAGGAACAAATTTTTCAGCAACAGCAAGAGCATTAATAGCAATAGTATGGTCTCCAAGAATCACAACTTCAGTGCCATTGTACGGAAATTTGACGCACTGATGATAAGTGGAAGGAACAGCCTGCATGTCATGGATCCAAGGACGACCCAAAAGAATGTTATATGTGAGTGGGATGTCCAATACTTGGAAGCTAATATCTTTCATGATAGGGCCCACTCGGACAGGCAACGTGACAAGACCTTTGGAAGATCTTTCCACTTCATCGTAAGCTTTTATAGTAATCTTCTTTTTAGAATCCACAGCAAATTCTGACAAACCCAATTGTTGTATGACATTGAAAGAAATAATATTTAACCCTGCACCATTGTCTATCAGGACTCGGCGGACTCGAGTATTGTAGACTAGAACTTCAATGTGTAAAGCTAGATTATGTGGGTGAGCAATAGATATGTCATCTTCTGCAGAAAAGGAGAGAGATATCTTAGATGAAATGTGGTTGACCATAGCCTGAAATTGATCTGGATCAATGTCATTGGGAACACGTGTTGTACATAGAGCCTCATCAAGAATCTCTCTATGCGAAGGGGATAACCGAAGCAACTCAAGGATAGATATCTGTGCTGGTGTCTTTTGCAAATGTTGGACAAGATCATAGTTGGGGGTGGCTAAAGGAGCCACTTGTTTGGAAGGCAAAGCTTGCTTGGGATCTTGTGCAGTTTTAAGGACAATCTTGGCTTGCCCCCTAGTAACAGCATTCAGTGTCTCACTTCAGGAAGATGAACTACCATGTGTTTTCAAGACCAACTTTGGCTTACCATGATTGGCTTTATTATCATCTTGAGATCTCATCATAAGAACACTCTCAATAGGCTCTACCATGTTGATCATAGGTGTATTAGAAGATACGTGTAATTGATCTTAGCATCATGATTCTTCTTATATGTTTGAGAGGTTTCCCCCTTATCATGCTTAGGTAGAGGATCTTTGAAAGCTGTGTGATCAAAATTTTTAGTTAAGCCATCACTGGAGATTGTTCCATTCTCAATAAGATCCTAAATATCATCCTTAAGCTTAAAATAATTATCTGTCGAATGTCCCTTGTTTCTGTGATAATGACAATAAGAATCCTCTCACCACCAATCAGGCTTATTTAGCAGATCCCAATTACCAGGTTTATCAGGAAGTGTAAGATATCCATTGTCAACCAAAGTCTTAAGTATCACATCATAAGATTTTGCCAACTTGGTATAGATTCTCTTTCGAAATGACTTCTTAGGCTTATCTGCATATTGAGGTTTAGGAGCATTGTGAGCATTGGCAGCTTCTTGTTGTTTTGCTACATAGATAGCATTGGAAAGGTTGAAAGCAGGCTCTTTAACTTTAGGAGCATCAACAACCCCATCATTAACAACATAATTGTTCTTATTCCAAGGTTTTTTCTTGTCTTTGCCATTGCCTTTAGCATCTTTATTAATAACAATATCCCCTTTTCTTATAGCTACATCCTCAATTCGATATGCACTTTCAACCATGTCATGGAAGGAGGAGAATAGTTGCTTCCTTAAATCATAAAATAGCTCAAGCACAAGTGTGTTGATGAAAATGTCAATCTTTTCTCTTTCAGGCAATGGACGAGGATACCTAGAATACAATGATGTCAAACGTTGTAAGTAAGTTGCAAATGGCTCACCTTGATGTTGTCTTAAATTACCGAGATCTATCATGGTGACAGGTTGTTGGATGTTGTAAGAATAATGTTGTGTGAAGCACATAGCTAACTCATCAAAAGTCTTAAGAGGTGGTGTCAATTTTGCAAACCATTCCAAAGCTTGGCCTCTTAAACTTCTAGGGAACAGTCATAGAAGAAATGTGTCTTCATGAAGGAAGTCCATGCTAAGAACGTAAAAGTGACGCACATGGTCATGGGGATCACCATTTCCATCATACTTGTCATATTTGGGAACCTCAATATCCCTAGGAAACGGGACCATGTATAGACTCCTATCAAAGGGAAGAGCACAAATTGATTCTACAAAAGAGACCTTTGGAGGCTCTCTATCTATTGCCATTTGGGTAAGGTGTTGATTTGTCTGACGCAGTTCTTCCTGAAGGACTTCCAATTCAGTTGGTACTCTTTGTTGGAAAATTTGTCTGACATCATAGCCGAGAGGAAGCTTGTATCCTCTAGAAGTCATATATTGAAAATATTGATCGCCATTACGCTCTAAAAGCTTATGCATCATTCGTTGGGAGACCACATCTTGTTCAAATCTCATAAGATCCTCACTAGAAATCTCATCATCAGCCTCTGCCTCATGTTGAGAGGGAGGAGGTCTAGGAGGTGAAGAAGGCATACCAAAAGTGGGTCTTGGAGGAGATCTTGGTGGCATGTTGTTGCCATTATTGCCATTAAAAAGAGGTCTATGCTCATAGTTACTAGTCTCGGGTTGCTCATAAGACACTCTTCTATAAGTCATACGTCTAGCAGCATCCATCCTTTGTTGATTATGTTCTTTATCTAAGCACGCTTGGTTATCCTTATGCTCAAAGTGTTCTTGCAAGCATTGGAATTTTTCTTGTTCAGTCAAAGTGAGTGAGACACTGTCTGTGTTTTTGGGGGTCTTGAATGCGGAAAAGAGGAAACCTCCTTTGTACCACGGGGTAGCCTTAGAATCTTCAGATTGGTTAGAACTAGAACTGTTATTGCTAATGGGTGCTCATGAGCATCTAGTTGGAGAAGGTAACTGTGTATAATTGAACAGAGGATGACTCTCCTACTCAAATCGAGACCGAGTTGTAACCGGCATGAAAAGAGATGTTGGTTGACTAATAGAATGAGACACAGTTTCTCAGATTTGAGATAATCAAAGCTAATAAAGATCACTTGTCAAAGTAGAACAATAGAGAGATGGCTCATCAAAAGTACTCAAGCACTTACAGCAATCAATTGACTAAAGCCGAGTAGCGAGCAAGAAGCTCAATAAGCAAGTAGCTAGAGAGGTAACCGTGATGTGACAAGTGATCAAGAGTAGCATTCATTAAGCTCAAATCCAATAGTTTTAGGTCATTTGTTTCAGTCTAGAACAAGTCTGAGCATGCAGATAACAGACCAGCTTCATGTAAGAACAGAAAAAGACACTCTACGATAGGTTAAAATGCAAGTTTAGCAGCTCCGGATTGCAACAGCAATAAGATAGCAAAAAGGTTCTGGGTGACACTTTCTAGGTAAACAAGGCGACAATTTATAGTGAGGTGACACTTCACCCTAAGCCAAGTGACAGTTTCCAGTGAGGCCGGGTGACACTGTTGCAGAGTCGTACGACTCTATGACCAATGAACATAAAAATCTCAGTTTTGAAGTGTTTTACAAGATCAAGTAAGTATATCAATAGATTTTTATCATGGATCAAGAACATAAGACAACAATCAAGGAGTTCAAGCAAGTAGTTGTCTTTAAACAATGAGCAAGGGGCAAAGCAACCTTGCACATGAACAAGAATAGTGACTTAGTATTTCTACTCCTTAAAGATTCTACTTGTGTATGTTCTTGAAAATATTTTAGCAGGCACTTAGAACACAACAACATCCTATCAAGCTGTCTACAAGGATATACATAGCTTTGCCAAAGGGAGTCCTCGATATACGCAAGGTACGTGAGGCCCAAATCCAAAGATGAGAAGAATCTGAAATCACACAGCTAGGGGGAGATGGTAACCCAAATCTCCTCCTTCACTTCTCAAAGGTATAAAGTTCTTTGAGGCTTAGCCAAGAGTGATATCAAACTCAATTCCCAAGAGAGGTGTCTTTCAATTCACCACCCGCTATTTATACTCCGCCAGAACACAGGAGTTAAGGTCGTCCCTTGAGGTGGTGTGTCCCCAAGCAGGCTTTCTAAAATTAAATTAAGTAATTCACTATCAAAAGTATTTAGAGCACTAAAGGTGGAACACTTAACTCTTCAAGTAAATGTGAAGTGAGTCCAAAAGTGGAACATTTAACCCTTTAAGATAATGTGAAGCGAGTCCAAAAGTGGAACATTTAACCCTTCAAGAGAATGTGAAGCGAGTCCAAAAGTGGAACATTTAACCCTTCAAGAGAATGTGAAGCGAGTCTAAAAGTGAAACATTTAACCCTTCACACAAACTCAAAGTGAGTCCAAAAGTGGAACATTTAACTCTTCACACCAACTCAAAGTGAGTCCAAAAGTGAAACATTTAACTCTTCACACCAACTCAAAGTGAGTCCAAAAGTGGAACATTTAACTCCTCACATCAACTCAAAGTGAGTCCACACCTTAGAAAACAAGTGAGTTCCAAAAAGCACAAAATGGTTGCCTAGTGGAGCAATTAACGCTTTTTTCTTGTAGACCCCTCCCCTTTAATGTGGTGTTGATCTTGCAACCACGAGGCGGAAATGAGGGGCCGGCGGATTAGCAAGTCCAATAACCCAAGAGAGCAATCTAGATCAATCACAAGTAATCTAAGACTGCTAATCAATACTACTCACAAATGAAAAATGGTTGAACAATGGAATATTTAACTTTCCAAGTAAACATAGAGTGAGTCCACAAAGTGGTGCATTTAACTCCTTATGTAAACAAGAAATGAATCCATGCCCTCAATCACTCAATGAGATATTTGATATTGGAACCAAAAATTACTTAATGTTTAAACACAAGCATTCACTTACACAAACTTGTAAAAATAAATCTATGTTCTTTCATTTCCCATTAAGAGCATCAATTGAAATGTGTTCTATGAAAGCATGTAAACACTCAAGCCAAACACATGAGAGGTTTAATTTTAATCCCAAAATCCAAATGTTGTAGAGATGGAACAAAGTACCTCAAGCAATTTTAAATATTTTCCATGAAAGCAAGAGCACCTTCAAAACAACTTGTTAGACCAACAAAAGGTTAGCAAAATCTAAAATCTAACAATGGTTAGCACATGAAAAATTAGATAATCTACAAAAAATAACTGATCAAATGACAAAATCTGAAAATGAAACCATGATGGTTGGATTAGACACGGAAAGACCTTTCCAACGATATATCACACTTTAATTTTCGATACCATTTACAAAAATTTCTCAAAAATGGGTGCTTGTTTTCCAAAGTGGCACGGACTTGAAAATGCTCAAATTTTCAAAAATTTTCAAAAAAATAGCTAAGAACCCGAAACTTGCAAGATAGATAAAATAGCTCAAAATAGCTCACTGTTAGGTACAGTCAATAATACAGATGCACAAAAATAGTGAATAAAAGCGCAGCAAATAAAAATATTAGCGCAGAATATATGCATGCGCAGGACAGTTAAATGTATGCGCAACAAATCAGAATCAAAGCGCAAAAATTGTAAATGCGTAGCTATATGCAATGGATGCACAGAACAATGAAACAAATGCGCAATTATATGAGACGGATGCGCAGAAAGTGTTGATGCGCAGCAGAACTTTACGGATGCACAGAACAAAGAAACCAAAGCGCAGAAAGTGTATATGCGCAGAAAAATGTTACGGATGCGCAAAAATCATGGACAAAAGTGCAAAAACTACCTGAGATAAAATCATCGCACGGGAAACTTGAAACAAAAAATGAGAGACCGCGATTTAAGCTGAAAATATGCCGAAAAAATGATGAAAAATGCAGAATTAAAGGACAAAGCTAATCTACTCTGCCCCACGGTGGGCACCAAAAATGTGTGCTATAATTATGTCACACTTCTATGAATCATTACATTCAAGAATGAGGTCTCAAAAATCGATCCATAGCTCCCTAGGCATGGATTGCAAGGGTTTTAAGAATGCTCTCAGCTAGAGCTATTTAACCAATAACCTTGCTAGTAAACCATGCAATGGGAGATTCAATGAAGACAAAGGCAAGAATGTCAATATCCTCAAGAATCAAGAATGAAAATGCAATGCAATGCAATGCTAGAAATGGAAATGCAAGCTAAGCTATGAAAATGAAAGATGCAAGTATTACAAAACCTCCTAGTTAAGCTAGATGGATTAATCTAAAACATAAAGGAAATCTAAGCTAAGAATGTCATGATAATGCAAGAAATGAAACTATGATAACATGTAGATGCAAAAGTCAAGAATGCTTCAAATCTTCAAAAGCTCCAAAATGACCTAGAAAACCTACAGCATAACATTAGCATGAAAACTTGAGGAGATGAAAATGAAGAAGAGAGCTCTCCTTTTATAAGAAATGAAAAGGAATGGACCATGGAGATTAAGAGGCAAAAGATCTAATCAACGATGGAGAAAAAAAGAAGCTTGATCCTTGTGCACAAATATCCTCCAATGAGAAAATAAGAGTTGACTTTTATGTCCAGATGAGACAAAAAGTACTTTTTCTCTTTTTATAAAATAAGAATAATGCTTTATTTGTGCAACTTAGGATAAGAAGAAAAGTGGGGGTTTTTTATTTATTAAAAGGGGAGGAAATATTCCTTTTAATAAATAAAAACTTAGGATAAAATGGTTAGCCTATAGAAAATAATCAAATAAATGATAGAACTAGGATTTGATCAAGAATAAGCAATTTATGATTTTAGCAAAAGGGATTAATAGTCTAGGTGACCATTTTTGGGTGTATACAATAACTATATAGAAAATGTTTATTTTTTAAAATGTAGATTTTTTTTATGTTGAAATGTTATGTATAAGCTCTAAATGTTTCCATTTTACATGTAAAACTTGTATGCATTGTATAGTTAGACATGTTAACATATTATCTTAGGACCCTTTAAGTATGTATCCTAAAACCTTATAAGACACCTAGGGCCCCTTAAGACACCTAGATCCCTTAGTAGGATCTTTTACTCAACATTATATAAGGTTCATTAACAACCTCTAGATTATGACATAAAACCCTTTTATGAACCCTTAAAATGACCTATTATTGACATAAAAGGAGATAATACCCCTTACTTGATGACATATAATAACATAAGATTCATTATGACATAAAACCCTTTAAGAACCCTTACCAAGACCTGTTGTGACATAAGACCCATTATGACATAAAAGATCTTTAAGAACCCTTAGTAGGACCTCTTAAAACACATGGGACCACTTAGACCCATTAATGTATCTTAAGATCCATTAATACATATAAGGACCCATTGTCACACTCAAGACCCGACCCTTAAGACATACTAGGATCCATTAATGTAACCTACGATCCCTTAGGACCCCCAAAACCCATTAATGTATCTTAGGACCACTTATGACACCTACGATCCCTTAAGACATTCTAGGACGCTTATCCATCCCCTACGACATCTTAAGACACATAGGACCCCTTAGGACCCCAAAGACCCATTAATGTATCTTAGGATGTCCTAGGATCCATCGATGTGTCTTAAGCTCCATTAATACATATGAGGACCCATTGTCACCCTCAAGACCCCTTAAGACATACTAGGATCCATTAATGTAACCTAGGATCCCTTAGGATCACTTATGACACCTTAGGACCCCTTAAGAAATTCTAGGACCCTTATCCATCTCTTATGACGTCTTAAGACACCCAGGACCCCTTAGGACCCCCAAGACCCATTAATGTATCTTAGGATGTCCTTGGACCCATTGATGCATCTTAGGTTCCATTAGTAGATATGAGGATCCATTGTCGCACTCAATACCCGTTAAGACATACTAGGATCCATTAATGTAACCTAGGATCCCTTAGGACCACTTATCACACCTTAGGACCCCTTAAGACATTATATGACCCTTATCCACCCCTTACACCATCGTAAGACACATAGGACCCCTTAGGACCCCAAAGATCCATTCATGTATCTTAGGATGTCATAGGACCCATTGATGTATCTTAGGTTTCATTAATACATACGAGGACCCATTGTCGCCATCAAGACCCCTTAAGACATACAAGGATCCATTAATGTAACCTAGTAATTCAAAAATAGTTTAATAATTATGTTTTTTGAATTGAATATATCATTTTTTCCCATAAACATTTCAAATCATATTCTTAAGTTACAACTTGAACTTATAAATATTACATTGTATAACAAAATATAATACTATATAAAATATGTAAAGTAGATGATTAAATATATAATATATGTTATTATTTATATATTTATAATGTAATATGTAATATCAATATAGTAAATAAGATAATAATTAATATATTAATATAAGTTAATATATGCCATATTATTTCAATATTATATCCTATAATATGTATACCATAAATAAGATTATAATAAATAATAAAATATAATATACATAATATTTTAAGATACTAAGTAATAAAAGTATACATAATATTATAATCCCTATTTTTTATAATTATAATATAAACAAAAACTTAAATTTTTAAACACAAATTTAAATTTCTAATACATATTTTGTCATCTATATATTAATTTTTCTATATCATAATATAAAACTTATTAAAATTAAAATGAAAGTTAAAAATATAAACTTATTATTTATAAATTTTATTTATGATATATTGTAATATAACTACTATAGTCTTGAAAATAAAATATATATTTGAAATTCTACTATCTAATTAACTATTTTGAAATATATTTATAAATAAAATAAATATGAAAACTTATATTTAAATTCTAATAAAACAAATGAAACAAATTAAATATGAAAAACAAATAAAGTAACAAAGTAAAAAATGAAAAATAGCTGTTGTTATTTATAGCCTATGAAATTCTTGATTTGACTGTGGGTATGTATGTGCATGTAATAAGGCTGATGGGGCTGGTGCAAATATTTGACCCCATAGCCAGTGCCAAATACCAAATACACACGTGTATATACATATATACACATTTGTGTATATATATATACATATACACATGTGTATATATATACACATATGTGTAATATACATCCTCATAGCAATATAATATACATTCTTATAGTCACCAATCCCACGAAATACTAAATTTGGTTTTATAAAATTTGAAATTGGAATTCGAAATTCCAATTCTACCTAATTGAATGGAAGATGCAAATGTCCATTTTGGGGCAAAATTAGAATTTTGAAATTCCAATTCCAATTGTTTAGATAGACACAAACATGAAATTGACATTATCAACAATTAGATAATGCCAATTCCAATCTAGTTCCAGCCCCCGAACTAACCCTCAATAAAATACTAATCGTATTCCACCACTCAGTTTCCTTGAAAATGTCACAGCAATTTCCTTTCGAATCTTTTTAACGCTGTCAAAATGTGCGCATATTTTTTGTGTTGCTCTATATTCTTCTTCCTCGAAATGTCTCAGCAATTTCCTCTGGAATCATCAAATTTCACATTATTTTTTGTGCTGCTCCATATTCCTCTTCCTCAAAATTTCTCGGCAATTTCCTCTCGAAAGCTGCCAAAGTCTGTACCTGCATACTTTTAATTCTACTGACCGAGGAACCGATGCTGGCTCTTCTGAAATATAATCAGGCGTTTGAGGTTTAGACGGATGCGTCGGATTATGCAATTGGAGGCATCCTGATGCAAGACGGACACCCTGTGGCTTTTGAGTCGTGGAAGCTCAATGACCGGGAACGGAGGTACTCAGCTCATGAAAAGGAGATGACAGCAGTTGTGCATTGTCTGCAGGTGTGGAGGCACTACCTACTAGGGGTCCCGTTCGTTGTTAAGACAAACAATGTCAGTTCGACATACTTCAAGACCCAGGCTAAGTTGACACCAAAGCAAGCTCGGTGGTAGGAGTACTTAGCCAAGTTCGATTTTGAGCTCATATACAATCCGGGGCGGCACAATGTTGTGGCAGATGCCTTGAGCCGAAAGAAGCAACTTGGAGCACTGGAGTCTCTGGGAGAGACTTCAAGTCAGGTCATGATCTCAGATGCAATCCAGGATAAAGTGAAGGAGGGCCTGGAGAATGACTCACAAGCCCATCAGATCGTTCTACAAGTTCGAGCCGGATGGACTAGGCGATTCTGTTTGAGGGACGAGTTGTTGTATTACACCCAGGATCATCTCTATGTGCCAAAGTGGAAGGAACTTTGGAAGGACTTGCTGCATGAATGTCACGACTTGGCATGGGCTAGGCACCCAGGCCAAAAGCGCACCTTGGCTTTGATGGAAAGAGGTTTCTACTGGCTGAGTATGAGGGAGGAAGTAGAACAATACGTGAGATCATGTCTCACCTGTCAGCAGGACAAATTAGTCAATGAAAGGCCGGGCAGGTTGTTGCAACCCTTGCCAATACCAGTGCGGCCATGGGCCAGCGTGAGCCTAGATTTTATCAGTCAGCTCCCTCCAGTGGATGGATACACCAGCATTATGGTCAATGTGGACCGCTTCAATAAGTACGCCATTTTTGTGCCATGCACCCAACCTTGCACAGCTGAGTTGATGGCTGAATATTTCTTCAAGAATGTGGTTAAATACTGGGGTATACCACTTAGCATGGTGTCAGATCATGACCCAAGATTTACATCGTGATTTTGGTTCGAGCTCTTCAAACTGGTTGGGACAAGGCTGCTGATCAGCTCGGTGTATCATCCCTAGACCGACGGGCAAACTGAGTGCATTAATGTTGTCTTGGAGGATTACTTAAGACACTTCATGGCCTCTGATCAAAGTAACTGGCCCAAGCTGCTGGACGCGACACAATTTAGCTATAACTTACAAAAGAGCGGGTCTTCAAACTTCAGCCCGTTCGAGCTAGCAACGGGGCAACAACCACTTACACCGCACACCATCATGAGCGGCTACTAAGGAGGGGATGCCGAGGTGGCCGAACTGATGCAAAAGTGGAATGAGTAGGTTGATCTGGCCAGATATCACCTGACTCGAGCTGGAGACCATATGAGCAAGTATGCGGATCAGAACAGGAAAAGAGCTGAGCTCAATGTGGGAGATAAAGTGTTGCTGAGGATGGATCTGAGACAATTTCAAGTGCCAAAAGGACTGAGTGCCTCACTGGTTCGGTGATGGGACAGACCATTCGAAGTTGTCAAGAAGATCAATCAAGTGACTTATAAATTAAACTTGCCCATGCATCTCTGTGTTCATCCGGTCTTTCATGTTTCATTGCTAAGGCGGCATCATCCCGACTTGGATAGCTTGGAGCACAACATCCCTGTTCGTGGGCCGGCCAATGTTCTTGATAATCTGAACCGGCGGATCGAGCAAGTTCTTGCAATGAGAACTCGAGGCCGAGGCAGAAGAATATTCAAAGAGTTCCTGGTGATCTTTGAAGGGTCAAGTCAGAATGAAGCATCATCGGAACAAGGCGAATCTCTTTGGAGGGATGAAGAGAAGATAATGGAGTTCCTTGAGAGGAACTCAACTCCTTTGGAGTGAAGGATCAGGGAGACCTCCCGTGCACCTCTGGGCTAGGTGCACCTGTGCCAGGGGCGTTGCCAGTTTGAGTGGGGGAGGATGTCACGACCCCAGCGGTCGAGCCCAATGCAACCCACCCGAGTTGTAATCCAACCCATGTCAACATCTTGAGCAGTGCTGACATCTAACTTGGATCGATGATCCGAGCTGATCACTTGAGCTGAGTCGTTTGTCTGGCCGAGCTTGATCCGACACGAGCTGACTTGCAATCCAAGCTGATCCAATGGAAGTGATTTGGCATGCTGTCAGAAGAATGTCAGGAGACCGTCAGTGGTGTCAATTAGTTGTAGCTCATCATTGAGAGCCAAGGTGACATTTGCAGACAACAAGAAAAGGACTTGCCTTGGAGATCAAGTCAGGTATGTAAGACTGAGCATTTCACCCACTTTCATTAATGGCGGACGCGACCGAGACTTGGAGTGAATTTCACGCAAGTCAGTGCAAATAATCATTGGACTGGAGTTGCAGTCTGTCATGCAGAATAGTCAAAGTCTTAACAGAAGCCGAGGGTTTTGCCATTAGAGGAAAATGTGGGCGATTTCAAAGTCTGACAAAAGTCATGATGATTTTGCAAATCGCGGCTCAGTGACAGGATGTCGCTTCTTAGCCGTTCGGCCTCCTACCGCATTCAATGCTTCCAGCCGTTTGAGTTTCAACGGTCTGATTCTGACGCAATTTCAAATGTGCTCGAATTATTTATAAGGTGGAGCTTTATACTTGTAATGTTGGTTGCGATTATTGAAGATTGATTTTATTGCCACCTTGGAGATTTTAGCAGGATGGAGGGCACTTGAATTTCTTTGCAGGTAGCAGTGAAAGAGCCAAAGTAGATTGGAGATCTCTCAGAGCCGAACTAGGTTTTGGCTAAGTGTCGTGTTGTTGGAGCCGAGCTGGCTCGCGATGAGATTTCATTTCTTATTGCTATGACGGGTTCTCAAGTCTTGGAAAGACTTCATTGTATCGGTTAACTGTGTTAGCCATTCTTATTTGTATTCTGGGCGACCTAGATTTCTTATCCAATGCAGCTTGCATTGATTCTGTAACAGATTTCATGAGTTAATTAAATAGAAGCTTGCCCAACTAAATGTGTATGCGACTGCATTGCATATATTTTGTTTGGTATCATTCCCTCTCATGTTGCAGGCTCTATATCCGATCTAGGCGACATTGGAAATGGCAGAGACTGAAGTCTTTAACCCAAGCTCTTGGCAAAAGACTTGCAGTGCTAGTGGGCCGAGCTGCATTTGTAGTAAAGCCTGTGACACGTGGTATGAAAGCCACTTCTGATCTAAGTTTTGCAAGCTTGAGTGATTTTCATGGCGGATCCTGAGGAATTAGGTGGTGAAGATCAAGGTGTGAATGATGGAGTAAGGACCGGGAGGGGTTCTGCAACTCACAATCCTAGAACGTGCGACTGGCTCACAAGTTTGGATGAGAGGATTTCTCTCTTTGAAGCGTCAGACTTTCCTGAGGAGATCGCCAGCCTAGAGGCAGGATATATAGTCGTCCAAGAAGATCTCTCAAATCTTCGTGATTCTGTGGACACACTGCGGGATGAGTTGAAATTTCTTAAGGATGGCCAAGCATTGCATAACATGCTGCTGCAAGGTGAGACGCAAGGGTTAAAGCCTGTCAGTCAGCTTGGCACTTATGATGGAAACCAAGATGACAAAGCACTGGATAACTCTTTCGAGGATATTGAGGAGTTTCTAGCCAACTCACCTGAGCTAAGCGACGAGGCACAAATTAGAAAGGTGGCATCTTGTTTCACTGGGAGCACCAAGCTGTGGTGGCAAACGCACCTTGTTGATGAATGTGCTGGCAAAGCTGTGGATTCCATTAAGACTTGGGCCAAACTGAAGACCGCACTGTAAAATCAGTTTCAGCTGGGTAACTCGGATTGGGTTACCTGAGCTCGTTTTGATGAGCTCAAACATTCTGGGAAGCTGCGTGATTATGTGCAGGCATTTCAATCACTTGACTTGGAATGTTCTAAGTAAAATGACTTTGAGAAGTTATATCTCTTTATGAGGAACCTCCAGCCATGGGCGGTCGACGAGCTGAGGCGTTAAAAGGTGCAGACTCTTGCCGAAGCCATTGCTGTTGTAGACGGGTTGTTGGACTATAAAGGAGATGTGGTGAAAGGGTTTGGAGGGGCTCATTTCGAAGGAAGGAAGTGGCCTAGGCATTTCTGACCCAAGCCTAATCAGTAGACCACCACTCATAAAGAAGATAAGTCCAAGCCTAAGCCGAAAAAGAATGGAGGTCATTCTGTCAAAAAGCCAAAAGACTCAGCGCCGGCTAAGGACAAGAAAGTGGAGCCGGATCGCTCTTGTTTTATTTGTGGCCAGCCGAATCATTTCGCCAGAGAATGACCGAAATGAGTCAGGGTGAACGCCATGCGAGCTGAGGAGAAGAAGGTGCCAAAGATGGGTGTTCTGCAACTGATTAGCTCACTGCAAGAGAATGGGACACCAGGCACCTCCTCCAGCTTCGCGAGCTGACATGACTTGTGCTACGTGGAGGCGGCCTTTGGGAACAAGAAGGTTTACGCCATGGTGGATTCGGGGGCTACTCACAACTACATGGCACTGGGTCGGGCCAAGTCACTGGGGCTCAAATGCAAACCAGCCAAGTCAAACTTCAAGGTAGTGTCCGTACCTGCTAGGAAGGTCAATGGGGTAGTTCATGGTGCTTTGCTGAGGGTTGGAAATTGGCAAGGAGCAGCTGACATGGTGGTGATTGACATGGATGACTTCGAATTAATCCTGGGGCAGGATTTCTTAAGACAAGCGGCTGCCGTGATTGCACCTCACCTCGGGTGCATCCTCATGTTGGACCCATCGTGGCCTTATCTTGTGCCAACAGTAAATTGAGCATAGTTAGAGCACACTTTAAGAGCAGTTGTAGTGAAGCGGGCAAGCAAGAAGGGTGATGGTCTTTTTTTGGCCACTTTGCTTGGAGGCTGGGACGATGGGGAGCCATCCAACTTGTCCAACCCTGAGGCAGTTGAAGAAGTGTTACGGGAGTATGCAGATGTCATGCCCGACCAACTTCCAGCCGAGCTTCCCCCAAGGTGCTACATTGATCACCGAATCGAGCTGGAAGCAGGAGCTAAGCTGCCAGCCAAGGCCCCATACCGCCTCTCAAGTCCAGAAATGGCCGAGCTAAGGAGGCAGTTGGCAGAGCTAATGGAGGTGGGCTACCTTCATCCATCAAGGTCCCCCTATGCAGCTCCTGTATTGTTTCAAAGGAAGAAGGACAGGTTACTGCGCCTGTGTGTTGACTACCGTGCACTCAACAAGCTGACCATCAAAAACAAGTATCTGCTTCCTTTAATTGCAGACAACTTCGATCGACTTATGGAGGCATGGGTCTTCACCAAGTTGGATTTGAGGCAAGGATACTACCAAATCAGGGTTGTTGAAGGAGACGAGGAGAAAACAGCCATTGCAACGAGGTATGGGTCATTTGAATTCTTGGTCATGCCATTTGGGTTGACGAATGCACCGGCCACTTTCAGTACTCTCATGAATGATGTATTTTGCCCCTTGTTGGATCGGTGCGTGGTCGTCTATCTAGATGACATTCTGATCTACAACAGATCTCTTGTCGAGCATTAGGAACATCTTGCGGAGGTGTTCAGTCTTCTCCGATCGCATGGTCTCTTTGTGAAGAAGGAGAAGTGCATGTTTGCCCAGGATGAGGTGCCTTTCCTTGGACACATTGTGGGACAAGGTTGCATCTAACCTGATCCAGAGAAGCTTGCTGCCATCAGGGATTGGGAGCCACTTGAAAATGCGCATGAGGTAAGATAATTTTTGGGACTGGCTAACTATTACCAAAAATTTATCGCAGGGTACTCTAAGATCGCTGCACCTCTAACCGATCTGCTCAAAAAGGAAAAATGGTGGACTTGGGGACCAAAGCAGATCAACGCATTTGAGCTACTCAAGAGCAAGCTAACTGAGGAACTGATGCTGGCTCTTCCAAAATATAATCAAGCATTTAAGGTTCAGACAGATACATCGGATTATGCAATTCGAGGCGTCCTGATGCAAGATGGACACCCTGTGGCTTTTGAGTCGCGAAAGCTCAATGATTGGGAATGGAGGTACTCGGCTCATGAAAAGGAGATGACAGTAGTTGTGCATTATCTGCAGGTGTGGAGGCACTACCTACTAGGGGTCATGTTCGTTGTTAAGACAGACAATGTCAGTTCGACATACTTCAAGACCCAGGCTAAGTTGACACCAAAGCAAGCTCAGTGGCAGGAGTACTTAGCCGCATTTGATTTTGAGCTCATATACAATCCAGAGCGGCACAATGTTGTGGCAAATGCCTTGAGCCGAAAGAAGCAACTTGGAGCACTGGAGTCTCTGGGAGAGACTTCAAGTCAGGTCATGATCTCAGATGCAATCCAGGACAAAGTGAAGGAGGGCTTGGAGAATGACTCACAAGCCCATCAAATTGTTCTACAAGTTCGAGCCGGACGGACTAGGCGATTCTGTTTGAGGGACGAGTTGTTGTATTACACCCAGGATCGTCTCTATGTGCCGAAGTGGAAGGAACTTCGGAAGGACTTGCTGCATGAATGTCACAACTCGGCATGGGCTGGGCACCCAGGCCAAAAGCGCACCTTGGCTTTGATGGAAAGAGGTTTCTACTGGCTGAGTATGAGGGAGGAAGTAGAATAATACGTGAGATCATGTCTCGCCTATCAGCATGACAAATCAGTCAATGAAAGGTCAGGCGAGTTGTTGCAACCCTTGCCATTACCAGTGCGGCCATGGGCTAGCATGAGCCTGGATTTTATCAGTCAGCTCCCTCTGGTGGACGGATACACTAGCATTATGGTCATTGTGGACCGCTTCAGCAAGTACACCATTTTCATGCCATGCACCCAACCTTGCACAACTGAGTTGACGGCTAAATACTTCTTCAAGAATGTGGTTAAATACTAGGGTATACCACTTAGCATGGTGTCAGATCATGACCTGAGATTTACATCGCAGTTTTGGTTCGAGCTCTTCAAACTGGTTGGGACAAGGCTGCTGATCAGCTCAGCGTATCATCCCCAGATTGATGGGCAAATCAAGTACATTAATGTTGTCTTGGAGGATTACTTAAGACACTTCGTGGCCTCTGATCAAAGTAACTGGCCCAAGCTGCTAGACGCAGCATAATTTAGCTATAACTTACAAAAGAGCGGGTCTTCAAACTTCATCCCGTTTGAGCTAGCAACGGGGCAACAACCACTTACACCGCACACCATCATGAGTGGCTACCAAGGAGGGGATGCTGAGGTAGTCGAACTGATGTAGAAGTGGAACGAGCGGGTCGATCTGGCTAGATATCACCTGACTCGAGCTGGAGACCGTATGAGGAAATATGTGGATCAGAACAGGAAAAGAGCTGAGTTCAATGTGGGAGATAAAGTGTTGCTGAGGATGGATCCGAGACAATTTCAAGTGCCAAAAGGACTGAGTGCCTCACTGGTTCGGCGATGGGACGGACCATTCAAAGTTTTCAAGAAGATCAATCAAGTGACTTATAAATTGAACCTGCCCATGCATCTCTGTGTTCATCCGGTCTTTCATGTTTCATTGCTAAGGCAACATCATCCTGACTTGGATAGCTTGGAGCATAACATCCCTATTTGTGGGCCGACCAATGTTCTTGATAATCCAAACCAGCGGATCGAGCAAGTTCTTGCAATGAGAACTCGAGGCCAAGGCAGAAGAATATTCAGAGAGTTCCTGGTGATCTTTGAAGGGTCAAGTCAGAATGAAGCGTCATGGGAACAAGGCAAATCTCTTTGGAGGGACAAAGAGAAGATAATGGAGTTCCTTGAGAGGAACTCGACTCCTTTGGAGTGAAGGATCAGGGAGACCTCCCGTGCACCTCTAGGCTAGGTGCACCAGGGCCAGGGGCGTCGCCAGTTTGAGTGGGGGAGGATGTCATGACCCCAGCGGTCGAGCCCAATGCAACCCACCCGAGTTGCAATCCAACCCATGTCAACATCTTGAGCGGTGCCGACATCTGACTTGGATCGGTGATCCGAGCTGATCACCTGAGCCGAGTCATTTGTCTGGCTGAGCTTGATCCGACACGAGCCGACTTGCAATTCAAGCCGAGTTGAAATTAGAGCCGATCCGATGGAAGCGATTTGGCATGCTGTCAGAAGAATATCAGGAGACCGTCAGTGGTGTCAGTTAGTTATAGCTCATCATTGAGAGCCGAGGTGACATTTGCAGACAATGAGAAAAGGACTTTCCTTGGAGATCAAGTCGGGTCTGTAAGACTGAGCATTTCACCCACTTTCATTAATGGCGGATGCGGCTGAGACTTGGAGTGAATTTCACGCAAGTCAGTGCAAGTAATCATTGGACTAGAGTTGCAGTCTGTCATGCAGAATGGTCGAAGTCTTGACAGAAGTCGAGGGTTTTTCCGTTAGAGGAAAATGCGGGCGATTTCAAAGTCTGATGAAAGTCATGATGATTTTGCAGATCGCGGCTCAGTGACAAGATGTCGCTTCTTAGCCGTTCGGCCTCCTACCGCATTCAATGCTTCCAGCTATTTGAGTTTCAACGGTCTGATTCTGACGCGATTTCAAATGTGCTCGAATTATTTATAAGGCGGAGCTTTATACTTGTAATGTTGGTTGTGGTTATTGAAGATTGATTTTATTGCCACCTTGGAGATTTTAGCAGGATGGAGGGCGCTTGAATTTCTTTGTAGGTAGCAGTGAAAGAGCTGAAGTAGATTGGAGATCTCTCAGAGCCGAACTAGGTTTTGGCTAAGTGCCGTGTTGCTGGAGCCGAGCTGGCTCGTGACGCGATTTCATTTCTTATTGCTGTGACGGGTTCTCAAGTCTTGGAAAGACTTCATTGTATCGATTAACTGTGTTAGCCATTCTTATTTGTATTTTGGGTGACCTGGATTTCTTATCCAATGCAGCTTGCATTGATTATGTAACAGACTTCATGATTTAATGAAATAGAAGCTTGCCCAACTGAATGTGTATGCGACTGCATTGCATATATTTTGTTTGGTATCATTCCCTCTCGTGTTGCAGGCTCTAGATCTGATCTGGGCAACATTGGAAATGGCAGAGATTGAAGTCTTTAACCCAAGCTCTTGGCAAAAGACTTGCAGTGCCGGCGGGCCGAGCTACATTCGTAGTAAAGCCTGTGACACGTATGGCCCCACCATTATAATTTTTGGTTTTAACATTTTGATTTTAGTGTAGCGTTATATTTCATTTAAACTATACATATTATATGTTTAATATTTATTTGTTTTATATATAGAATTTATACTTATTATTGCATGTTATAATTTTAACAAAAAATTGTTAAATAAAATAATACATAATGTATATCTAAAATAATTCCTATAATAATATTCATTAAAATATTATAAATACTATAGTTTAACAATAGTATTAAAATTTTTTAATAATATTTATATGTGATATTGCTATTAGATCTAGGTGATGCTCACAGAGGTGAAGCACCGGGACTTCCCGAGAGGTCACCCATCCCAGTACTACTCCAGCTCAAGCACACTTAACTATGAGGTTTCCTCCATGGTTTAACTCACTCTGCTTGCATCCTCATTTGCAAAACCTTCACCAAGTGTTGTGCCTTATGAACCATTCATTAGAAAGCCCCTTGAGCTCATCAATTGATAAGTAGGAGATATTTTCCACAGCAAGTCAAATTGTGATATTGCTATCAGGATTCAATTGTGGAGTTTTTGTAGTCAAGCTCATTGACCCATGATTCATGAGTAGTGGTTCACATGAACCCATCTCTCATGAGAATGAATGGAACACTTAGCACTCATTGGATCTAGGTGAAGCACTGGGACTTCCTGGGAGGTCACCCATCCCAATACTACTCCAGCTCGAGCGTGCTTAACTATGAGGTTTCCTCCATGGTTAAACCCACTCCGCTTGCATCCTCATTTGCAAAACCTTCACCAAGTGTTGTGCCTTATGAACCATTCATTAGAAAGCCCCGTAAGCTCATAAATTGATAAGTAGGAGATATTTTCTACAACAAGTAGTACTGGGATGGGTGACCTCCCGGGAAGTCCCGATGCTTCACATCTATGAGCATCACCTAGATCCAATGAGTGCTAAGTGTTCCATTCATTCTCATGAGAGATGGGTTCGTGTGAACCACTACTCATGAATCGTGGGTCAATGAGCTTGACTCAAAAAACTACACAGTTGAATCCTGATAGCAATTTCACAAATTACATATAATTTATATGAGAATGTAAAACTTGAAAGTAAAATTATAAATAAAGATGCTTAAATTGATTAAAAAATATATTTAAAATTTAATACATATTAAAACGTATAAGTCAAAGAAAAAACAACTTCACATATATACCAAGTTGCAATTACTAATTTTATTATTATTCTGAATAACTCTACAAACAAACCGGCTATTGCAAAAAATAGTGTTATATTTTTTATTTATTTTAATTGGTCTTCACTAGATAATGAAATTGCCTGAAATCATGATTATCGAGAAACCCAAAAATTAAAAAATTAAATGCCAAAAGAATTTTAAAACCATCATCTACCTTTGTTACATAATCAGTCCGCAAATATTAATTTAAAATTTCTAATTATTTTAATAACCCATTTATTTTTTACTCGAATGGGGCATTGATTCTGTCGTGTATTTTACGTAAAATGTTTTATTTTACAGTGGGTCCCAATGACTGTCGTCTCAGCAATTTCCTCTCGGATTTTTTTAATGCTGGCAAAATCTGTCCATTTTCTTCCTTTCCGCATATGATGTTCTTTCAGCTTGTTGTGCACAACATGCTTCCTCTTGTATTTTAATGTTCTGCTTCCTCGAAACGTCTCAACAAATTCCTCTAGGATCTTTTTAATACCGACAAAATACTCATTTACTTCTATCACATGTTCTGAAATATATTTGTTCTATAAAATGGATTCTCTTCTCTTCTCTTTTTAACATAAATCGGAAATATAACTTACAAGAAAAGCCATCCTTACATTCAAATTTTATAAAAAAATTGCAAAACTATTGTGGTTTGTAAAACCTCTTCTCTCTAAGATGGAAAAGATTTTATTTCTTCACCTTATGAAAGTTTGTATGTGAAACATGTCATTATTTTTATTTTTAACTGCATTCTTCATCCTAAATGTACAATCGATATTTGTCTTTCGATTTAAAATATGTTAAATAAGTTCTCTTAATTTGAGATTTGTTTTTAGAGAAAACTAATTTTAAAAAAATGTATTTTTTTTTATAGTGATGAAGAAGTGTTGAGGATTATTAGAAATTATGTTATGAAGAATCCTAAAATGACTTCATTTGTGGTGGCCCAACATCCTGTAGGTCTTGATAAAACCTTATTAGACTTTCAAAGAAGTGTGATGAAATCTTCTCAAAATGTAAAAATTGTAGGGATCACAGGTATGGGAGGGTTTGGAAAAACCACACTCGCAAAAGAATATTACAACAAGATGATACAATCCTTCTATAGATGTAGTTTTGTTTGTGATGTACGAGATGTACAAACCAAAAATTTGTATGAAAAGCAGAAAAAAATGTTCCAAGACCTTGGTGGCTCAAAAGCTAAATCATTTGATAGTGTAGAAGAAGGAAAAGCAAGCGTATGAAATCTGTGGCCTTTCTTGGAGAATCTAATCGCTAGAAGATGATTTGGTAGAGGTAGGAATATTAGTTATGGGTGAGGAAAATATAGTTGTGGATACTTTTTATTTTAGAGTGGTTGTAAGAGACTTGATTTTATTTAATTAATAATATTTGTAGAATATTTATACATTTTAATATAAATAATTTGAACTTGTCTAATGATATAAGAGTTGCATTTCTTAAACACCGTGAGTAGGTAGTAACTTCTTCTATTTAATCTTATGATGATCTACAAAGATTTATTTAAACTATCACACTTAATCACCTTCAACAATTATTTAGAAGAATTTTTATTTAATAATTGACTTGTTCATTTTAGATTGTTGTTGCTATTGTAGTAATAGACTTTGTGCTTCTACGATAATAAGCAATATTTAGGAGTTTTGAAGAAGAGTTTTGAGGCAATTATTGATGGGAAATGGTTGAAAAAAGGGAGATTTTGTTATTTGAAATTGCTATGATAGCTCTACCTTAGATGGGAGGAAGAAAATATTTTTTTTAAAAAAAACTTCAATTGCATCTTAAAAGTTGGTTTAAAAGTCACATTATCTCAAAATCTATCTTGCCTTGAAACATTGATACAATATGTTTTCAAGAACATACTGCGTTCTTATATAAAGTAACTTAAATTGATGGTACAATATGATCATTTGTAAACATGATGGTGACTTATAATGGAAAGAATATTGCCACATTTTTATTAACCGGTATACACCATCTATTATTTTTTACTTAATACACTTCAAGAATTAGAAAAAAGTACAAGTTTCTACCAAATAAGGAAAAAGTACAACCATGTACTAAATATAATCAATTTTTATCTTCTCAAGTAATCTTATCCTAAATGCATATAAAAATAAAGTAAATAATTAAATAAAATAAAATAAAAAATGCACAAATTTGGACACCAAAATTAGAATTAAAATTTTTATGTTTGAATGTATAGTGTCAAGATTAAGAAACTTGAGATTAAATCTTGTTGGAAGGTTAACTAGGCAAATGGTGCAAGTGGATTAAATCTTGTATTTTAGGAGCTTGTTTCTATGTTCTAGTGAATTATGCCCCTTGTGGATATTTGTATTTGTGTCAAGGAATTTGAAAAGGAGATCCTTTATCTCCATTACTTTTCATCTTGATGGATGAACTCGATATGATGGGAGCATATGATAGGGTTAATTGGTCTTTTTTATTAGTAGTTTTTAACAGTTTTGTTTTTTGTGAGAAATGGTGCAAATGGATTAAATCTTGTATTTCAAGAGCTTGCTTCTCGGTTCTAATGAATTGTGCCCCTTGTGGATATTTTTATTTTTCTCAAGGAATTAGAAAAGTAGATCCTTTATATACATTACTTTTCATCTTGATGGATGGAGCTTTAAGTGGGTCAATTAAAGCAGTCAAATGCTCTCCTCTTTGAAAAGAAATGTCACTCTCTTCATTTTGTATGCATTCATTCACTACATTTTTATAGATGATACCCTCTTTTTTGGTCAAGCTACCATGAAGGAACCGTTGATTATTAAAACATGTTACTTCTAGATTACTCAATTGCATCTTCTCAATCCATTAATAGAGAGAAATCATTTTTTTTCATGAATACCGCAATGTTGGTTCTACAATGTCTTCCTTATAAGTATATTGGGATGCCAAAAAAGTGGTTTCTGCCATTTCTAGTAGAGTTTTCACTTAGAAATTTATAAGGTTTTCTTTTATTGTCAAGTTGACTATGATTCAATTGGTTTTGAGTGCACAAAATTGTCATTTACCTAATGAGTGTACTCAAAATTCCTAAGGGAGAGTGGCAGTGATTGTCTCTTCAAGAAACTCATCATCCTCTCAACCACTATCACTTGATATCTACTCTTAAATTATGTGATTCTCACTAATATTTTCCTAACTCTACAATATATTTTATAAAAACCACCAAGCCCTTAAATTTTTCTCCAACCACCAACAAAATAGTTTTTTGCAAATTGCTAGTCCATGAGTACCACCTCACCTAATCCTAGTCTACATTGATCATGTAAAAATGTTTCTCAAATTCTCACCATTTCCTTTAGGGAGTAGGTCAGCCCAAAGACATTTGATAAAAGGTATGAAACTACCTTCGAGTTGATAAACTTTGTATGTCAAGATCCATATAACCTGTTGTAATTATTTCGCTAATTATGATCGTGACTTGTAAGGCATCTATGTTGAAATAAACGTGAAGTCAATGACCATGAATCAACCCATGGAAGGATATCTCTTTTCTTGGGAATGAAACTTTTTGGATCCAGTTTGAGTGATAATTAATTAAGGATTATTATTTTAGATTGAGGATATTTCCCATTATATACTTTCCGTGAGCATGCAATATCTCTTTTCTCCCATGACTTGATCTAATCTACAAAATTGATTTCAATAAATGAGAATATTGTGTTTTAGACGTTGACCCATAAGAGTAGCATTAATGGTTCATCTTGCCTATTCATATGTTGTACAAATTTTCTCCCACTACCTAGAAGCTTAATTTTGGCACTTGTTCCCATGATTTTATTAGTCCTTATAATTAGTTTAATTTATTTCATTCTTTTGTTCTTCTATATCATTGATTACAACAATACCAAGGTGATTGTTTCGAAGGTGTTAGTTAACAGATTTGTCTTTTATGAAATGAGCCTTAAAATGACTCCCGAATGCCCAACCTAAGAAGACAAATATCTGTGACTAGTAGTTGGGTCACTTTGCAATTAAAATAAGTGCCCTCTAAATTATACTAGGTATAGCTCCCTGTGTGAGATCTTCAATTAATTCAAAAGACTAATTACATAAATAATTTTAACCTGAAAGAAAGAAAGGCACACAAAAATTTACTCGTGAACATGAAATAGATGCAAAAGAAAACAAATAACTAAGGTTCCAACAAACAATGGCACAAAGTCCATTTATTCAAATCTTGCATAACAAATGAAATACAGGAAGGCATAACATTCTCTTCCAAATACATGAATGACCAAGGCTCAAAGACCAAATAACAGACATGTATGTAATTAAATAAGACAAAAATAAATTTAGAGACAACCAAATCAATTCAAAGATTGATTTCAATCAAAAGACAAACGTTCAAACTCAAAGATCTAACATACAATTATCTTTCTTCTCTGAACATACAAAAAGATGACACAGATCTTGTTGTTTCTGCACTCACAAATTACAATTTGAAATCAAAATCTTCCCTTTCTCCCTGAAATTACAAACAAAAAAACAAACTCCTTCCTGTAGCACCAAATCTCTTTGGAAAGAAGCCCTCTCCCAAAATAATAATCCCCCCTCCTTTATCTTTTTGTTTCATATTTATTTTCTACCTCCGATAAGCTCTTTTTCAATTATAAAACTGATTCTTGCTTATTCTCCTATTGTATTTGTTTTTATCCCTTCCTTTCCTTGATGTTTAATATTTTATAAACATTTTGTTTATAAAGATAGGAATTAATACACCTATCAAATGAAGGACATGTGTACTTTGGACAAGTGGCATATGTTGGTGATGGAGTGTTGTCATCATTTTGTGACTGTCATGGATAATTTGGACAATGCTCTACTCAGTTAGTTATAACTTTTGACTCCAACCATATTTTTCACATCACTCTGATGAGATTTTGGGAAACTTGTCTCACAACAACATATCCAAAACTACGAGAACTCCAACGGTGGAGTGAAAATTTATGGCCCCCGTGTTGAGACCCATTTTTCTGCTTCCAAAAATATGTGGTTACAGGTTGCATTAAAAACTATAAATAGTATATACACCACTATACATGAATCACCACTTGGAGCTTCCCTTAGAATATACAAAGATAAATTTTAGGAAAAGGTATTGTCTCCTCAAGGTTTGGCCTTGAATTGTTAATTCCACAAAGTTTTCACAATAAAACTGTGTTGTTTTTAAATTTTCACAGTCATTCAGATCAAAATATTTCATCATAACATTTCTACCAAATGATATCCTCTGCTGATATTTCATACCTTTTAGACACAAGGATCCAAATTCAAGCTCTGATTCTTAAATCGCAGGCTCCCATGGTTATTGTCATGCTTCCTCTCTCATGAATAGTGACAAGGGTGTCTCTCAATTCCATTGAGAATGAATGTACACTATTGGTGGGCTCAAACTCTATCTCCTATGTGATATAACAATCACGATGCCTCCATAGTTCTCAACATCTTGTTCAATTGTTCTTATTTCTTGGTTGGGTAAGTGCACAAAGATGGGGGACCAAAAAGGGGGTATAAGATGCCACTTTTTTCTTGAAATCAGTAGACTTTGAACTTCAACAAGAAATTGAAGATAGTTAGACTCAAAATTTTAAGATGCGACAAGAACAAGAGATGTAATACTCTAAATCTAGTTCCTAAACTACTAATTTATTTTGAAAATGGTGCAGATTAAAGCCCTCAAAAAGGGGGAGCACAAAAAGTGGTCCTATTTTTTGTAAAAAATATAACATAGCGTCTAGTGTGCTCCAATTAAAATGTTAACTTTTATTTTTATTTTTTTTAATCGCTCCAATGAGAAGTTAGCTAACACCACGTAGTTTATCTGATTTTTTTTTGCTAATTTTTTGATGAATCTATAATTTTTTATGAATTTACGAAGTGCACACATCTTGAAAACATGAAATTTCTAGGTGCTCCCCCTAGAAATCATTTAAAACTAACTAAAAATAATATTTTCTTTTTTTTTAAGTGTGTAGAATGGAGTCTGGTTTCTAAAAATGTAACTTGTTGCAAAATTTGATGAACGAGCGAAAATCTTTTCCCAAAATACTACACATTGGTTTTTGACAAAAAATGGACATACACACAAAAGAAATTAGAGATGAAAAACTTAACATAAACAAAATTCAAAATAAATTATATGGTTAGATAGCTAACAGAGAGATATAAAATATCACGTCGTCTGATTTTAACGTTATTGAACCATGAGTAAACCTGACAAGGAGAACATAAAAAAAGATGTCATTTTTTTGTATGTCTATTGGAAAACACGCCTCAGGCCTATTTGAATCCTCCAAGCCTTTGGGTTGGATCTCCAAGGCAAATCCAAGCCTTAGAATTGGTGGATTCCAATGTCTTAAAAAGTGCATGCACCCTATAGGGCGTGCGCGCTATAGTGTGAGTGCACTATGCAAATCTATGACTTCCATAGTGTGTGCACGCTATAGCGTGTGTGACCTATTCAAGTCATAGATTCAATAGTGAAAGAGAGAGAGAGAAAGAGGAGGAGAGAGAGTGAGAAGCTGAGAAGCATAGGGGAAGTGGGAGAGAGAGAGAGAGAGGGGTAGGAAAGTGCGAGAGTGTGAGAGAGAGACTGAGAGAGGGAGATGAAAGAGGGTGACAAGAGTCTCTCTCTCTCTCTCTACCCTCTCCCCCTTCTCTCTCTCTCTCTCTCTCTCTCTCTCCTTCTCCTTCCCTCTCTCCTACTCTTGTTATATTTCCCCTTCTCTTCTACTCTCTCTCTCTCTCTCTCTCTCTCTCCTCCCTTTTTCCTTTTTTTCATAGGGCATGCACGCTATAGGGCACACACCCTATTTAAGACTATGCATAACATCTTTTTTGTTTTGTATAGGGTGTACGCCCTATAGCGCGCTCGTGCTATGAAAAACTAGAAGAAATGGTCTTATTTGCCAAGGATCTCGTGAAAGAGGCCCACTTTTTCTTATGTTGTCTGAATTCTGCATTTTCTCCGACAAGTTTTCACTTTTCATGGTGTTGATAGTGACAAATCAACATCATTTTGCACCATAGTGACAAGTTTTCTCTTTGCACCATCGTGAAAGTCAATTATTGAGGAGAAATTTCTTGATTGAGGTAAGTTTTTTTATTTTTTTACATGTCAAATGTGAATAAAGAGTGTTTTGGTTTATAATTGGTATGATATAGACTTGTTCAATACATAATTTGATATAAGTGTAATAAATTTATATTATAATTTATCATATTGTAAGAGGTTTATATTATAATTTGACTTATTGTTTTACATTTATATTATATTTTTAAAATTGTAATCAATTCATATGTACAAATCATCATCATGGCAAGGAAACGAGCAAAGAATTTAACACCAAAAGAGCATGAAAGAGACAAAGAGAAGAAAAGGGAAAGAATGAGACAACTTCGTGAACAAAAAAAAATAGATACCATAGAAGAAGATTTTTCATTGGATGAGGAACATGAAACATCAATACAAAGTAAAAGAGAATTGGAATTGGAATAAAAAAGACAATGAATGAGAAACTTGTGTGCAATGAGACAATTGAATTATGAAGATGCGGGGACATTATCTACGAGTTCCAAAGTTCAAGAGACATCATCATCTAATGTTTGAGGCTCACCAATGTATCATGTTGAAGGCACACCATTGTCTACTTCCGAAGGTGGAGGCACACCATTGTCTACTTCCAAAGGTGTGGGCACACCCTTATATCATGTTGAAGGCACACCATTATCTACATCCCAAGGTGTAGGCACAATATTGTCTCATGTTGAAGGCACGCCATTATCTACATCCCAAGGTGTAGGCACAACATCATCTCATGTTGAAGGCACTCAAGATGGTACGCAATTCACACATAATATTTTTGATGCTCCTAGAATTATTAAATATAGAAAGCCAACATATTTGATTGATATTGATCCTAACATTTTGCAAGCAATGCTTGACAAGATTCCTAAGCGTACTTGTCAAAGAAATGTTAATCGTATTTGGAGATAATTTTTTGAGAATTTAAACATGACAGGAAGATGTCAACTATTTGTTGAAATGATGAGAAATTTGAAATTTAGGCCCATCATGAAGATTCTTGGGCTAAGAACGATGGATGAGTCAAGTGAAAAATCTATTGTAAAGAATCTAATGACTGCATATGAGAGTGTGGGTTCTACATCACGCACGAAAGATAGTAATGTCACACAATGTGTACTTACATCAATAATAGTAAGCACTCAAATGAAGAAATCTCGACTCATTAGAAAGACAAGAAAAACATTGAAAATAAGTAGAAAGTCTTTAATGAGAGCCCTGGGAAGGTGTCAAAGAGTGGAAGATCCAAATAGAAATGAGTTATGGGCATTTTCCGATAGACTACTGTGAAAAGAAAAAGCAATTGTTGAAGCTTTGAAATCCTTGATTGAAGAATTTTGGAAGAATAATACATGGGTATCTCCTAATCAAAGAGATGTTGTAAGAAGGAGGATTGGTAGTTGAATTTGTGTTCCACATCCAAAACATATTTTGGATTCAACTCAGACACAATTCTTTGCAAAATTTATGCATATGTATCCTCAAATTAAAATTAGTCAGAGATATTTTGAAATGTGTAAACCTTTTTATGTGAAGATAAATCACACACACAACTTGTTTTTGTAGGGTACATATTGAATTTTCTAACCATTTTGAAGTTTATAGGAATATATGTGTAGGTTTGCACTCTAACAATGTTTTGCAGGATTGTAACATAAATGTCCCACCTAGATCTTCAAGGGAATTAATATCTACCATTTTATGTGAAAGAGTAGATGGTCAACAATTTTACAAGCTCGCATGCTTGAATGGTACATGCATAGATTGCGGAGGTTTGCGACGTTTGCCAATTTGTCAACATATAGAGAGTACGCATGCAATCGGTAATGAAATAGTGGAATTTGGAAAATATAAGACCATAACATACAATCTAAAAGATGGAAAAGAGGCTAAAAGATGTGATTTAGTAATTGAAAAAATTCCAATGTATCAGTTCATGGACATTTTTTGTAAAAAAATTATTTATGAGTATGCAAGGCATACACATAGAGCGTGATGGTTGGATATGAAATTCAAGTTGTGCAAGGACACATTCCCACTTGATACCATTGTTTCAATTGTGGACTTTGCAGAGAACTACACACTATAACCATAGAATGAGGTGCAAGCAAAGTATTACAGCTCTCAACAGGTTGCTATATTTGTTCATATAACATTCGTGCATGCACCAGATAGTACAAAGGAGAACATGAAGATATTGAGGGAGTATCATTTTTATATCAGCGATGATCGCTCACATTCTACAGAGTTTGTACACAGTTGCTTTCAACTATTTTATAGTCATTTGGCAAACAGGGGCATAAAATAAAATCGACATATCATGTGGTCAGATAATTGTGCATCACAATTCAAGAATTCTTGGATGTTTTATTGGTTGTGCAGGATGCATAAGATTATTGGAATTCAATATATGTAGAATTTCATAGAGGCCAGTCATGGAAAGGGGGAGCACGATGGTGCAAGTGCATGTATTAAAAGAGCCTTGGTACATGAAGAATTAAAGTACAAAGAGAAAGAAACATTGTCAAATGCGGGATGTATTGTCGAGTGGTGTTACACTACAATGGGTCCAGGTAATGAAGGTGAGTCTATGGTTCATAGATTTTTTTGGTTGATGGATGAAACTAACATTGCACCATATGAGGATTGTTGTACATTGATAGAATTGAGTGAGCTACACTCTTTTAAAAGTTGTAATGCAAGTTCATGGAGTATCCACACATGACATATGGCGTGCTTTTGTTCATCATGTGTAGATGAAGATTGGGATGGGTGTGAGTCAAAGGAATGAGTTGACGAATGGTATACACGTAATTTGATTCCACTTGCCTCCTATCATCCCCATGAATCACTACAACCAACAAAAATGGAATCATCCATTGACTTTGATCGCTTATCTGATCTAGGACAACCAGGTCTCTATTTTCCACATACAAATAATCTCAAATTTAGTACTTTATCATAAATATTCAGTAAACTAATGTCCTCATTATGTTTATATCATTACAGGCCATGTTTTTGTTGTTATTGCACCTAAAGACAATGAAGATGGGACATATTATTATTTGTATCATTGTGTTGAGGCAAAAAATAAATTGGATCACTCAATTATCAATGGTGAAGAATTAGAATACCCTATAGGAGCAGTGGTTGTAACTGGTACATGGCTTAGATGGTATGCTATGAAGAACCCTAGGTTGTGGTTGTGCGAGGATTGGGATACACACAGAAAGATTATTCATTATTCAAACCTCATCGTTGCATCAAATGTCCACTTAATCAGATATGGCAGAAGACCACAAAATAAAACTCTTTGGAAGGTTTGTGAGTCAAACCACAAGGCAATACTTGAGACAATCAAGGGTAGGGCAGACCCAATTGGTTCATTGGACTAAATGGAGATACAAAATATCATAACATGTCAAATTTATATAGCACTTTAAATTGGGTGGACTGTAAATTGCTCATGCATTACCCTGTATGTATAACGGGAAGTTTGTAACATTTAATGACAACCTTTCTCTTCTATTTTTGGGGGCAATACTAGAAGGTTTTCTTTACTCAGCTCTTTCCTCTGGTGCTCCTATTGAGCTGAGTTGTAAAAATATTTCTCATTATTAATAAAAAAACTCTATAATAGAAATCTTATAGTTTAGAGATTTTTCACAGCATACATAGCATAATTCATATATTCTTTACACACACTAAGATCCCAGTTCAACATTAACTTCCACACATAAACCCAAGCCAAAACCAACTTCTAAACAAGCATGTCATAAACACCATGTACAAAAAACCTAAAATCTTCCAACAAAACTTAACCCAAAGCAGTAGGAAACTTGGTAATAGCCTTACTTCCTTCAGAAGCAGCATGCCTAGCCAACTCTCCAGGCAGAACAAACTTGACAACAATCTCAATTTCTCTGGAGGAAAGTGTCACGATCTTGTTATATTTCAATAGAGAAGCAGCCTCAAGAGTAATCTTATCAAAAATATCAATCACGAAGCTCTCCATGATATCCATGGCAGCACTGGATATTCCCTTGGAGGGATGCACTTGTTTCAACACCTTGTATATTAACCTTTTGTAACTTCCTACACTTCTCTTCCTCTTCTTTTTCTTATTCTCAGATTTCATTGCTTTGAGTGTTGAATCCTTTGTGGGCTTGAACATCACTTTCTTTGCTTTTCTCAGCTTTGGAGAATCCTTTACTTCATTCTCTCCTTTCATACCATCTTCTTTAAGACTCCACACCTTAGGTTTCCTTCAACAACTCCATATCCACCATATCAAACAAGTTCTTGGTTCATGCTTGTTTAAGCTTGCCAATTGGTTCCATCAACCAAATTCTTGATCACCTCTTCAAATGGTGATCAAAGTATTTGAATACCATTTTTAAAGTTGTATAACATATGTCAAACAAAAGACTATGTGTTTTGGAACATCACACCTTAAAATTGTTGATTCATGTTTCCCAACTAGGCCTAATAGGCTCAATTAACAAAGAAGCTCTATTAAGGACTCAGTCCCAAACCTTTCCACTTTCAACAATGTCTTAAAATGACTCTAATTAGAGGATTCTACCATCAATTTGAATATTTGACACTTCTAGATGTAAAAGCCCCAAATTTGTCCCAAATTCCCCTAAAAACTAGGGCTCGCCCAATGTCTCGTCTCCCAGCACCATAGAAACTGAACCAAAGTTGATTCACCATCATTTGACCATCCTATGATGGATTCATGCATAAAATACCCCCCTCCAAAGGCTAGAACTTCTACTATTGTACCCTTGCACCAATTTCATGACCCTTATGCACCCTTCAAACTCATCAAACTCCTTCAATCCTTGAAATATTTCATGACCCTTATGCACCCTTCAAATTAATGTCTGCTCTGGGAGGAAGATTATAATTTCCATATTTCCAGAAGCCTTAAAATATTTTCATCATTACCGCTCTCTGCCTCGGCTCTCTCAATTTAGTCCTCTCCCTCTCCGCTGCACTCAACTTAGCCATCCTTACCTACTCTTTAACAAAGATTCTCCAAAATTTGTATACAAAAGCATCCTACAGGAAAAAATGAAAAGTTTCCCAGAGAATATCCTACAGCTTTTGACCAATTGAGGAAGCAAAAAATAAGTGAATAAGCAATTGGCTACCAGCCATAGAGAAATTACAAGACTTTGAAGAAAAAAATTTCTTTCTTGATGCTGAACTCATTTGATGTGGTTGTATATGATATGTACGCTATACTTTACAAAGTGTTTTATGATTATCTAATTTCAACTTATTATATGATGCAACTGAGTGTCAACACAGTCATTATATATGGTATGTTTTACTATTATTTTTTTGAGAACTAATGCTTCTAGTGAATCCAAATTTAGTTGTTATAAAGATGAGATGTTAGTGATTGACTTCTTTCTAATACTACTCTTCCACCAGATCTAGATTTCAACCCTTTTGTGGATCTACAGGCTCAATCACGAGCCCATGAGATTGGCCAAGAGAAAACTGTGATTGTATATCAATTGATTACAAAATGTTCAGTTGAGGAGAAAATATTGCAACGATCAAGAAGAAAATTGGCTATGGAAAATCTAGTTATGAATTCTATTAAGAATGAAACTATTAAGGAATTGCATGATATATTACTCAATGGTGCAAGGAATATTCTTGATGAACATGGGATTGCAGCTACATCTATTCAATATACAGAGGAAGATATACAAAATCTTCTTAATAGAGAGATTAATGTGAGAGAAAAGGACATTTCAGAAGAAAATGGTTATCTTGGTGCCATCCAAGGTATGTCAATTACTCAGGACAAAGAGACAAAGCCCACAGTTAATGGGAAAGAGTGGGAAGAGCTTCTTGGACCCATGATAGAAGTTACAGATAAGGAGGAAGAGCTAGGAAGGGGAAATCGACAAAGGAAAGAAGTAAGATATGCGTGTGAGCCTATGTTAGATGATGATGATGAGTACTCACCATCTGCTAGTAGCTCAAGTAGTGACAGAAGCTCTTTAGTGCACATGTACACTGACACAAAAAATTTAGATAGAGAAGTAACAAGTGTTGTGGAATTATCCACAAAGCAATGTGAAATGAAGCCTCAAATTGGTTCATTAGCAAGCAAAGAATTTGGTCATGCTCTTCATTCTAGCACCATAAACATTTCTATTAGAAATGCCTATTCATCAATGGCCTTGCATTTACGGGACTTGGGCATTATCCTTGAAATGTAAGTTCATTGCCACCTTTGGCAAGGCAGTCTCACTCCTCATTTTACAACAAAGGGCAACCGTTTATGGTCCAAGGTTTTAATTCAACTAACAAGTGGAGAGCTTCTCAACGTACTGATCTCTTTTGTAGAGAAGTTCCTGATTCATCTCAAGGTTCTCATTTAGGTGACCAACTCCTTCAAGGTCCACAAATAGACCCATTAATTTCCCAAATTGGTTCATTAGCAGGCAAAGATTTTGGTCATGCACTTCATTCTAGCACCACAAATATTTCTATTAGAAATGCCTATTCGTCAATGGCCTTGCATTTATAGGACTTGGGCATTATCCTTGAAATGTAAGTTCATTGCCACCTTTGGCAAGGAAATCTCACTCCTCATTTTGCAACAAAGGGAAGCCATCTATGGTCCAAGGTTTTAATTCAGCTGACAAGTGGAGAGCTTCTCAAGGTACTGATCTCTTTCGTAGAGAAGTTCCTGATTCATCTCAAGGTTCTCATTTAGGTGACCAACTCCTTCAAGGTCCACAAATAGACCCATTAATTTCCCAAATTGGTAAAAGGGTAGATGCAATTTTGGAAAGAGTATCCCAATTGAAGAGAAATAGAAATTCCAGTGAGCATGAAGTTATTGCAGATCCAATGGGTGTATCTCCTCCACTGACAAATATAACTACTTCTAGAGACTTGAGTTTAAATGGAGACTGTCTGTTCCCAAACATGCCCCAGTCGAGCAGATGAACCGGATGTTGCTTGAGTAAAGAAGATTATGGTTTATTAAAGCATCTGCATTATCCCACTTGCTATCAATTACTACTTTTTGAGCAGCTTGCCAGCTACTTCTATGCGGGATTTCTGTAATATATAATGTCCTCATGCAAGTACATGCCAATTTTTGTAAATATTTTCTCTTGTAAAGGGTTAGTGAGCAATATCAAAGAAAAGGTTCTTGCATGGATCTATAATGTCCCTATCTGTGCTGAAGTGTCCCTCAAGGTCCCTTAAGCATGAAATCAATTATCTTTGTGAGGTCTTATCTCGGAGCTCGTGCAAGGTAGCATGGATCCGTCAGTTGTTGGGGCCTACAAAAGGCTATCTCAATTTTTAGAGATTCAAGTTCGTTTAAACTTGGCAACACATTCTCGGTCGATGTCAGAACTCAAAGTGTTCCCCAGTTCAAACGACCAACATTGTGTATCTTTCCAACGGTCATTCGTAGCATCGAATCATCTGTTC
The DNA here is from genome assembly GCA_027943335.1 of Chamaecyparis obtusa. Taxonomy (NCBI): domain Eukaryota; kingdom Viridiplantae; phylum Streptophyta; class Pinopsida; order Cupressales; family Cupressaceae; genus Chamaecyparis; species Chamaecyparis obtusa. The sequence continues at coordinate 38,384 of BSBK01004976.1, read as the reverse complement.
CAACAGCTTTGAATGGCCAGGTAAACCCTAGTGGTTACCTCATTTGCCACGCACAGTCATTCGATCCCCGCCGATGACTCCGTGCTAAAGTGTCCCTCAAGGTCCAAAATGTATGAAATCAGTGATCTTTGCAGGGTCATATCTCAGAGCTTGTGCAAGGTAGCATGGATATGTCAGGTGATATAGGACCGTGTTGTCGGGGCCTACAAAAACCTGTCTCAATTTTTAGAGATTCAACTTCGTTTAAATTCGGCAACACATTCTCTATCGATGTCAGAACTCAAAGTGTTCCTCAGTTCAAATGGCCAACGTTGCATATCTTTCCAACTGTCGGTCATAGCATCAAACTATCTATTCCAACAACTTTGAATGGTTGGGTAAACCCTAGTAGCAAACTCGTTCACCATGCATAGTCATTCAATCCCCACTGACGACTCTGTGCTAAAGTGTCCCGCAAGGTCCCTTCAGCATGAAATCATCAATCTTTGCAGGGTCATATCTCAGAGCTCGTGTGAGGTAGATCGATCCATCAGGTGCTATGCGGCCATGTTGTCAGGGCCTATAAAAGCCTGTATCAGTTTTCAGAGATTCAACTTTGTTTAAATTTGGCAACACATTCTTGGTCGATGTTAGAACTCAAAGTGTTCCTTAGTTCAAATGACCAACGTTGCGTATCTTTCAAACCGACAGTCGTAGCATCAGACCGTTAGTTCCAACAGCTCTGAATGGTCAGGTAAACGCTAGGGGCAACCTCGTTCAGCATACACAGTCATTCGAACCCCATTGACGACTTTAGGCCGAAGTGTCCCTCAAGGTCCCAAATGCATGAAATCAATGATCTTTGCGGGGTCATATCTCAGAGCTTGCATGAGGTAGCATCGATCCATTAGGTGCTACAAGACTGTGTTGCCAAGGCCTACAAAAGCCTATCTTAGTTTTCAGAGACTCAAGTTCGTTTAAATTCGGCAACACATTCTTGATCAATGTTAAAACTCAAAGTGTTCCTCAGTTCAAACGCCCAACGTTGCATATCTTTCCAACCGTCAGTCATAGCATCAAACTATCTATTCCAATAGCTCAGAATGGCTGGGTAAACCCTAGTGGCGACCTCATTCACCATGCATAGTCATTTGAACCCCGTCGATGACTCCATGTTGAAGTGTCCCTCAAGGTCCCAAATGCATGAAATCAGCGATCTTTGCAGGGTCATATCTCAGAGCTCGTACGAGGTAGCATAGATCCATCAAGTGCTACAGGACCATGTTGCCAGGGCCTACAAAAGCCTATCTCAATTTTTAGAGATTCAAGTTCATTTAAATTTGGCAACACATTCTCGATCGATGTTAGAACTCAAAGTGTTCCTTAGTTTAAATGACCAATGTTGCGTATCTTTCCAACCGTCAGTCATAGCATCAAACCATCTATTCCAATAGTTCCAAATGGCCAAGTAAACCCTAGTGTCAACCTCATTCACCACGCACAGTCGTTTGATCCCCGTCGATGACTCCGTGCTGAAGTGTCCCTTAAGGTCCCTTCAACATGAAATCAATGATCTTTGCAGGGTCATATCTCGGAGCTTGTGTAAGTTAGAATCGATCTATCAGGTGCTACGGGACCATGTTGCCAGGACCTACAAAAGCCTATCTCAGTTTTCAGAGATTCAACTTTGTTTAAATTTGGCAACACACTCTTGGTCGATGTTAGAACTCAAAGTGTTCCTCACTTCAAACGACCAATGTTGCGTATCTTTCAAACCGTTAGTCGTATCATCAAACTGTCAGTTCCAACAGCTCTGAATGGTCAGTTAAACACTATGGGCAACCTCATTTGGCACACACATTCGTTCAAACCCCATCGACGACTCTAGGCTGAAGTGTCCCTCAAGGTTCCAAATGCATGAAATCAATGATCTTTGCGAGGTGATATCTCAGAGCTCGTGCGAGGTAGCATCGATCCGTTAGGTGCTACGAAGCTATGTTGCCGAGGTCTACAAAACCTATCTTAGTTTTTAGAGATTCAAGTTCATTTAAATTTGACAACACATTCTCGGTCGATGTTAGAACTCAAAGTGTTCCTTAGTTCAAATAGCCAACGTTTCATATCTTTCCAACCATTGATCGTAGCATCAAACTGTCTATTCTGACAACTCAGAATGGTTGAGTAAACCCTAGTGGCAACCTTGTTCACCACACATAGTCATTTGATCCCCGCCGATGACTTCATGCTGAAGTGTCCCTCAAGGTCCCTTCAACATGAAATCAGCGATCTTTGTGGGGTCATATCTCAGAGCTCGTGTGAGGTAGAATTGATCCATCAAGTGCTACAGGATCGTGATGTCGGGGTCTACAAAAGCTTGTCTTGGTTTTTAGAGATTCAACTTTGTTTAAATTTGGAAACACATTCTCGGTCGATGTCAGAACTCAAAGTGTTCCTCAGTTCAAACGACCAACGTTGTGTATCTTTCAAACCATTGGTCATAGCATTGAACCGTCAATTACAACAGCTCTGAATGGTCAGGTAAACGCTAGGGGAAACCTCGTTCGACACACATAGTCATTCAAACCCCATCAACGACTCTAGGCTGAAGTGTCTCTCAAGGTCCCAAATGCATGAAATCAATGATCTTTGTGGGGTCATATCTCAGAACTCATGCGAGGTAGCATCAATCTGACAAGTGCTACGGGACCGTGTTGCTGAGGCCTGCAATAGCCTGTCTCAATTTTTAGAGATTCAAGTTCATTTATATTTGGACACACATTCTTGGTCAATGTCAGAACTCATAGTGTTCCTCAGTGGAAAATGGCCAATGTTGCATATCTTTCCAATCATCGGTCGTACCAATGAACTGTCTATTCTGACAGCTCCGAATGGTTGGGTAAACACTAGGGGCAACCTTGTTCATCTTGCATAGTCATTCAAACCCCGTCGATGACTCTGGGCCAAAGTGTCCCTCAAGGTCCCAAACACATGAAATCAATGATCTTTGCGGGGTCATCTTGTGTGAGGTAGCATCAATCCATCAGGTGATACAGGACCGTGTTGTCGAGGCCTACAATAGCTTGTCTTAGTTTTCAGCGATTCAAGTTCATTTATATTTGGAAACACATTCTCGGTCGATGTCAGAACTCGTAGAGTTCCTTAGTTCAAACGACCAACATTGCATATCTTTCCAACCGTCGATCGTAGCATCAAACCGTCCGTTCCAATAGATCTGAATGACTGAGTAAACATTAGGGGCAACCTCGTTCAGCATGCACAGTAGTTCAAACCCCGCCAACGACTCTGGGCTGAAGTGTCCCTCAAGGTCTCTTAAGCATGAAATCAACAATCTTTGCAGGGTCATATCTCGGAGCTCGTGCGAGGTAGCATGGATCCGTTAAGTGCTACGAGACTGTGTTGCCGGGGCCTACAAAAGCCTATCTCAGTTTTTAGAGATTCAAGTTTGTTTATATTTGGAAACACATTCTCAGTCAATGTTAGAACTCATAGTGTTCCTCAATTCAAATGACCAACATTGCGTATCTTTCAAACCGTCAGTCGTAGCATCGAACCGTTTGTTCCAACAACTTTGAATGGTCGGATAAATGCTACTGACAACCTTTTTTGGCACACACAATCATTCGAACGACGTCGACGACTCCGGGGTGAGCAGTAGGATGAGTGCAAATATGTATTCTAGTGTTTGTCATTAATAATCAGTCAGGTAGGGGACAATTAGAAGTTAGTTTGTAAAATCATAAGGTTGCACATCCACATCTATCGTAGTAATCTTATTAATAAAAGAACTCTTGCCAACATTAGGGTACCCCAAGAATCCTTATATTATATTTATACATTTCTACATTCATTTCATTACTTTTGTTATTATTACAGTCAAGGAATTGACTGTTATTGAGGACAGTGACTAGCATTTGTAGTATAGTCAGCAAGTTAAACATACATAGATAACCATACACGTGTAACTATAAGGCATGGGAAATTTAAAAAGCATAAGACATCCACATAAACATAAATTAGTATACATAAATACACCAAACACATGAATTGCATACCTAAAACATAAAAAATATATATTCGTAGGGCACGAAGTCAAATATATATGTCCAATAATGTCATAAATTGAATATATTCAATACAGTAAAACTGGCTTCCTCAAAGCCAAATGGATGTACAATGTATCACTTATATAATATACAAAAAATATGTCCACTAATGCCATATAGGCATACAATCCATATCCCTAATCTAGTCCTTTCCCGCTAGGGGAAGAAAACAAATCCCAAGCTGTCTTCGATCGTCGCATCGATGGAGATGTAGTGGATGTTGTAGTCTTCTGAGTGCGCTCACTTGTCCTCCTATCTAGACTCTTCTATAGCTCGACCTGATAAAATAAAAATTTAGATAGAGATAACTAATATACATCAAAATTGAATTATACAATGACATAAAATTGAATATTCGCTTACCACTAGCAAATAGTCACTATATTCATCCACCGAAGGTGCATGCTGGCGATTTGGAGTAATAAGTCCCTACAACAATGATCAAAATAATAATTAAAATACATACATGGATATCATTATAAAATTCAATACAAACTATTAAAATAACAATTAAAGTTAAGTGATCTCTTTCATACCTTAGTCAGTGCTTCAGAATTAGATGTTGTTGCAGCTACTCCACGATCTAAAGTATCACGAACAAAAGGAGGAGTCTCTGATGTCAAAAGCTGAAAATGAAACAAAAAAAGTAAATTATGCAGCTATCAAGACTACATATATTTTTTACAACCCTACTAATGAGTAAATGATACCTTCGTGAAGGTTCCACTGCATCCTCCGGTGTGCGGTGTCGAAGTCGAAGCTCCAACATTCAACTAGTGCACATGTACATGAAAAATTATAAGATAACCATTCATATAAGAATGTACTACTAACATGTTAATTATAATGCATTATTACATGTATACCTATGGACTCAATGGTGACCTCACAAACCCAGGTGAAAGAATGTAATCATCATGCTTCTAGATTTTGATCATAATTTGGCTAGTAATTTAGTCATTCATTCATTAATTAAATATAATCAAGTAAATCAAATTAATATGCAAATAAAGATACCTCAAGGAAAGTTGCACAATGCCCTTCGCTATCTGTTGTGAACATCAATGGTCTACTAGTGAACGTCTAATGCACATGCACAATAAGTTAGAATACAATTATTCATATAATTACATAATAATCAAATATGTTAATTAAAATGTTTTATTCTTGTGATATTGCTATCAGGATTCAACTGTGTAGTTTTTGAGTCAAACTCATTGACCCATGTTTCATGAGTAGTGGTTCACACAAACCCATCTCTCATGAGAATGAATGGAACACTTAGCACTCATTGGATCTAGGTCATGCTCACAGAGGTGAAGCATGGAGACTTCCCGAGAGGTCACCCATCCCAGTACTACTCCAACTTGAGCATGCTTAACTACGGAGTTTCTTCCATGGTTAAACCCACTCTGCTTGTAACCTCATTTGGAAAACCTTCACCAAGTGTTGTGCCTTATGAACCACTCATTAGAAAGTCCCTTAAGCTCATCAATTGATAAGTAGGAGATATTTTCCACAACAAGTCAAATTGTGATATTGCTATCAGGATTCAATTGTGTCATTTTTGAGTCAAACTCATTGACCCATATTTCATGAGTAGTGGTTCACACAAACCCATCTCTCATGAGAATGAATGGAACACTTAGCACTCATTGGATCTAGGTGATGCTCACAGAGGTGAAGCATCGAGACTTCCTGAGAGGTCACCCATCCCAGTACTACTCCAACTTGAGCACGCTTAATTACGAAGTTTCCTCCATGGTTAAACCCACTCTGCTTGCAACCTCATTTGGAAAACCTTCACCAAGTGTTGTGCCTTATGAACCACTCATTAGAAAGCCCCTTAAGCTCATCAATTGATAAGTAGGAGATATTTTCCACGGTAAGTCAAATTGTGATATTGCTATCAGGATTCAATTGTGTAGTTTTTGAGTCAAACTCATTGACCCATGTTTCATGAGTAGTGGTTCACACAAACCCATCTCTCATGAGAATGAATGGAACACTTAGCACTCATTGGATCTAGGTCATGCTCACAGAGGTGAAGCACCGAGACTTCCTGAGAGGTCACCCATCCCAGTACTACTCCAACTTGAGCGCGCTTAACTATGAAGTTTCCTCCATGGTTAAACCCACTCTGCTTGCAACCTCATTTGGAAAACCTTCACCAAGTGTTGTGCCTTATGAACCACTCATTAGAAAGCCCCTTAAGCTCATCAATTGATAAGTAGGAGATATTTTCCATAGAAACTCAAATTGTGATATTGCTATCAGGATTCAACTATGTAGTTTTTGAGTCAAACTCATTGACCCATGTTTCATGAGTAGTGGCTGACACAAACCCATCTCTCATGAGATTGAATGGAACATTTAGCACTCATTGGATCTAAGTGATGCTCACAAAGGTGAAGTACTGAGACTTCTCAGGAGGTCACCCATCCCAGTACTACTCCAACTTGAGCGCGCTTAACTACAAAGTTTCCTCCATGGTTAAACCCACTCTGCTTGCAACCTCATTTGCAAAACCTTCACCAAGTGTTGTGCCTTATAAACCACTCATTAGAAAGCCCCTTAAGCTCATCAATTGACAAGTAGGAGATATTTTCCATAGCAAGTCAAATTGTGATATTGCTATCAGGATTCAATTGTGTAGTTTTTGAGTCAAACTCATTGACCCATGTTTCATGAGTAGTGGTTCACACAAACCCATCTCTCATGAGAATGAATGGAACACTTATCACTCATTGGATCTAGGTCATGCTCACAGAGGTGAAGCACCGAGACTTCCCAGGAGGTCACCCATCCCAGTACTACTCCAACTTGAGCGCGCTTAACTACAGAGTTTCCTCCATGGTTAAACCCACTCTTCTTGCAACCTCATTTGCAAAACCTTCACCAAGTGTTGTGCCTTATGAACCACTCATTAGAAAGCCCCTTAAGCTCATCAATTGATAAGTAGGAGATATTTTCCATAGAAACTCAAATTGTGATATTGCTATTAGGATTCAACTATGTAGTTTTTGAGTCAAACTCATTGACCCATGTTTCATGAGTAGTGGCTGACACAAACCCATCTCTCATGAGATTGAATGGAACATTTAGCACTCATTGGATCTAAGTGATGCTCACAGAGGTGAAGCACTGAGACTTCCCGGGAGGTCACCCATGCCAGTACTACTCCAACTTGAGCGCGCTTAACTACAAAGTTTCCTCCATGGTTAAACCCACTCTGCTTGCAACCTCATTTGCAAAACCTTCACCAAGTGTTGTGCCTTATAAACCACTCATTAGAAAGCCCCTTAAGCTCATCAATTGATAAGTAGGAGATATTTTCCACTGTAAGTCAAATTATGATATTGCTATTAGGATTCAACTGTGTAGTTTTTGAGTCAAACTCATTGACCCATGTTTCATGAATAGTGGTTCACACAAACCCATCTCTCATGAGAATGAATGGAACACTTAGCACTCATTGGATCTAGGTGATGCTCACAGAGGTGAAGCACCAAGACTTCCCAGGAGGTCACCCATCTCAGTACTACTCTACCTTGAGCACGCTTAACTACGGAGTTTCCTCCATGGTTAAACCCACTCTGCTTGCAACCTCATTTGCAAAACCTTCACCAAGTGTTGTGCCTTATGAACCACTCATAAGTTTTTTCTAAAACCATGGGAATTAAAAAAGAATCCTTTAGTCAATGGGCCCTTGGTCTACTGGTGAAGTTGAATGGCTCACAAAGAGCCTAGGGATCAAGTCTTGCTGAGTGCAAGGCTCTGACATCATAAGGGCTGCAGCTAGGATTGTGCCCTGGATGAATTTGGTGGCGCGGATGCCCCTCAGTCCTTGGCTCTAAGCTGAAGAGGTGCACGAGTGGGATCCGGTTCCTAAACCCTCTATATATAAAAAAAAGAATCCATTATAAATGATAATTTCTTCATTGACCTAATGTCTTAGAAAGAAAGGGATATATTAAAATAATTTAATATTGTCACTAAAAATATTATTATAATCAAAATTATAAAATACTTTTAACTAATTATTAATATTTATATTATCAAAATTTCTTTTTTAATAAATTGCACTAATATTAAAAAAACTTATTATTTATAACAAAAATATTTAAATAAAACATAAATTTTTATTACAATACAAATATCAAATTAATTATAAATTTTATACAAATTTAAAAGATTTTAAATATTTAGTATTAATAATTTGATATTTATTAAAAGTCATAATTTCTACAATCCATAACAATATTGATTTGATATAACTTTAATTTTTACTATTGATTAAAATAAAAACTATTAAGATTTAATATAATTTTAATTTAATATGTAAGATTTTTCCATTATCAACATTTCAAACCCCCCATTCCATGAATAATCGTATTCCATAAATAAAATACTAATATTTGTATTCCACCACTTTGTTTCCTTGAAAATGTCACAGGAAATTTCCTTTCGAATCTTTTTAACACTGTCAAAATGTGCGCATATTTTCTGTGTTGCTCTGTATTCTTCTTCCTCAAAATTTCTCAGAAATTTCCTCTGGAATCGTCAAATTCTGCATTATTTTGTGTGCTGCTCTATACTTACCTTATCCTTGTATTCAGATGCAAAGCATTCTGCTATTTCCTTCATAGGAGTGCCAAAACAATTCCATCTTGCAAAAATGTCATATATTTTGCATAGATCCACTTTGTTTTCAATTCAGCTAGATCTCATGTTTATCACTTTTTCCATTGGTGGTATGGCCCTCTTAACCGTATCTTTGCTAGTGTGAGCAGACCGAGGAGAAGTGTTGTCGTCGACATTTTTAATGGCCAATAAATTAAAGGAATTATCAATTTGGATGCAAAAATGTTGATCCCTTTTAGGTTGAAAGAGTATTTGATCCCATTTTTTTGGTTTCACCTTAATCCATTCATTAGGGTTTTCTGCCTCTTGACTTCGAGCATAGAGTTGATGGTTCTATCCATAAAAATGCTTAGCATATTTTATTCATTCAACAAAGAAAAATTGATCATTCAGTCTTTCTATCGAGAAAACACCCTTTCATAGACTGAATCCTTCCTCTGTCGAATATATTATAGGATAATCCTCCTGGTGAGGGTTACAGAAGCAGTGGTTGGACCCGTCTTCCTCTCCCTATTTGAGAACTCGTGACAAATATGATTCTATATTCACCATGTTCATTGAAAATCTGGGAGAAGGAAGCCCTAGGATGCCTTGCTCCCAAATCTACCTTGATATCCCTCCTTGGATTGCCTGCTGATTGTGAATGTCAAAATCTAGTTTTCCATCTAGGTATTCTTTGATTTTTCAAATGAAATTGCAAAGCCATTTTAAATTTTTTTCTTTTAAAATAAAATTAATATTAATTATTAAATACATTTTTAATTTTAAATATAAAATATTTATTTTTAAAAAAAAATTATCAAAATAAAAAAGGGCGCCCTGCAGCTTCCAACCCTATGGGCCCCTCGGCAGGGGTGACTATCGTGCTGACAACACCCTATCATCGGCAGAGGTGACTGTCGTGTCGATAACACCCTGTTGTCGGCAGTGGTGACTACCATGCTGATAGGACCCCGCTGTCGGCAATGGTGAGTGTTGTGTCGCTAGTAGATTGTTGCGACGATGGGGAAAGTGGGGGTTGAGGGCCCTGCCTTCCCCAAAAGTTCTATAGTATAATTTTTTTTGAAACCCCTTTTTTTATTTTTTTTAAAAAATTTTGTAAATAATTTAAAAGACCTAAACATGTGTGTGTGTGTGTGTGTGTGTGTGTGTGTGTGTGTGTATACATTTTCTTAAAAGGTATATTCCTAGGATTAGGAAGCATGCAAAATTAAATAAATTGGGTTTCTCGAATGCATGCAAAGATAGAAACTAAGAAAAGGCTTAAATACTTAGATTGGTAAAAAAAATCTAATTGGGAAAAACTCACACATTTCTATAAAAGGATTATGCTTATACGCAATCAACATATATATACATTTATCATTCACGAAATCATAACAATCTAAGGTTTCAAATTTCCTCTAAGGATAATTAAAAAAAAATACAATCACTCCAAAATCATCAACCAATCTGGAAGACACAACGAAGATGATCTTTCCAAACAAAATGTACAAAAAAGGGTTTTGAAGCCCTACCTTAAACCACCAATCGACATAAACCATGAAGAACAATCCAACAACCTTGAAAATCCATTACTTTCACAATCCTCCAATTCTATCTCAAAGCCAAAACCTGCAAATCTGTATATTGAATAATGGCCAAAATCCTCTTACTAAAGGAAACTAAGCAACCCATGGTTTCAATGCATGCAACACCATAAACAGGGAGAACTTCACTCTAAAAAATATAAAAGAATCACTTCATTTGAAATCACTCAAATCAGAAGTTAACATGCAATACCCAAACATGAATTAGAACTCAACTTCCTAACCTTTTTTTTATGAATTTTCTTTTTGCATATTTAATTAATTATAATAATAATTATATGCACTTTCCGGTTAACAACTCCTAACTCAACTTTAACTTAAATTTCTAATTCAATTTTATTAAACTAAATGTGCAACTTAAATTGCATATTAATACTTAATTAATCAATTAATATTTTAACACATTATTAATTATGCAATTGATAATTAAATGTTAAATAGATCAATTATGCCTAAAAACTCATCTTTGAATTTAATACAATTAATTAAATCCTTTTATTCCAGACTACACTTTTAATTAAAAAAAGGTATATAATTAACCCTTAATAATTAAATATCCTTATATTTAATATTATGATATTTCTAAGATATAATTATTATAATATAATAATTAATCTTAATTAATTCCTTTTTCAATAAATAAATCACACGACAAAACTCACATGACTGCAACACCTAAAAATCAACTAACTCAAAATAACCATCATGTTCAAAGTAAGGGTTCATGAATTCAGACCACCTTAACGAATTTAGATAGGTAGTTAATAAGATACTTGTCCCCTATTTTAAGACACATGACGACTTAGGTTGGGATTGGACATGTCTGTTATCTCCCATCTCTTACCATTGAGATATTGCGATAGGTCACACTCTTCCTAATAATTCAGGGAAGTCAATGTCTGGTACCTGAAATCCTGTATTAAAGATGAGCATGTACATACATGTATAAATATATAACAAACAATGATGGAGGTTGGTTGATCGTGTGTATCTCACAAGAAAGTAACTAGGACTTCATCCCTCAACCACATCACGCACATCAAATATAAATATAAAAGATACATGCAATCCATACACATGTAAGTATGAGGTCAGTAAATCCATAAACATATAAATAACATCATAACATATAGAAAATTAGACTATGGGAGGGGCATTACACCATAAAGGTACATCTTGTCTCAAATCCCAAAGGTCAAGCCTTGAGGATTGTCACAATTTTGGGAAGAGGGAATGGGGGACAAATGTGAAAGAACGTTGTTGAGGGTGTAAAGGCATTTAAGGTTGACAAATGGGATGGAGGTTGGGATTGAAGTTGAAAAGAAATGAAGTTGACTTTGGTTTGGGTTAGGATTTCTTAATTCATGGATTATGATTGTGCAAGTGTTTAGTGGGTGATTAGGCTTGGATTAGTGGGAAAGTGGGAGAATTAGGAGGATGTGATGGGAGGAGAGAGAATGAGTGGAGGGTTATCTAGCCAGTTAAGTGTGATTAACCAGGTTAAGAAGGGATTAGTATGTGTGATGGGGTTGGGTTTGTTAGAACCATGGTTTAGGTGGTTGAAGAGAGGCTTGGTTAGGCATTAACGTTAGAAGCCATATGCTTAAATTGGATTAAATAGGATTTATTTAATTCAATAATAAAGGAAAAGGTATAAATGAATTAATTAAACCAAATAGGGGTATTTGTTTTAATTAATAGAAGGAGATTAATTAATTAAATAGCTAAAGTTACATATTTAATTAATTTACCTATAATATATTAATTAAATTAGGGGATCGACATAGTTTAATTAAATAATAATATTTTATTAAAATACCTAGGTGAGAGCTAAGTTTGATTATAAAATTGTTAATTAGATTTAGGTGTCTATAGAATATAATTAGGATAAATTGTAATTAGATTAGCCAATATTGCCTTAAGTTAAATTAAGATTATTATCAAACGTAATTTTTTTATATTATTATAGATAGAAATTTAATTTGCTATGGTAATTATTTGATTAAATTAAATAGAATAATTTATAAATTCTAAGCACCAATATTATATGGTTATTGATTTCTTTGAGTTATTTAATTAGTTGGTAAACACTACCTTAAGGTAAAGTTAGTAAGAGATGCTCAAATTCAATAGTACTTAATTTGATTTTAAATAAAAGCTTTAAATTATTTATTCCTTTTGAACATTTTATAGCGAGTGTAACATTAGTTAGAAGGTGATCCCATAGTTAAGGGGTTTATTTCTTTAGAAGAATAGAGGTAGAAAAATCTTTTATATTGACTATTTTAGATAGCATAGATATAACAATGTCACTTAAATATTGGTTAAATGTATTCCATTGACTATTTTAGATAACATAGATTTAACAATGTTACTTATATATTGGTTAGATATATTCTATTGATTAAATGATTATATTATGTTATAGTTACATATTTTTAATATAATTGATATTTAGTAGGTTAGCCCTACTTTGTTGAGTAGTTTATTATTTTGATTTGGACTATGTCTTTGTTAGATATGGTAACCAATTTCAACATAAGGTAAAATTTGTATTAGATTATATATGCAATTAATATTTCCTATTATTGATTTTTCTAATATTGTATGTTGTTTGTGGGTAAAATTTAATTGAAAAATAAATGTTTTAATATGGTAAACTTTTTAGTTAAATGTAATCTAATTCAATCTACACATCCACATAATCAACTATAATTATTTTACTATTAACATACCTAATTTTTATACATTTTATAATTACTATAATGTTCAAGTTTTATAACTACAATAAATTTTCAAACTAAAAGACAAGTAGTGCCACTAATGACACTTGTTACTCTTTGTAATTTGATATTTTGTCCTTGTCAATAGATCATACAATATTTTCTTCTTCCAATAAAAAAAGATACCAAACCTAACCCATCTCATTTCTCTTTCCCATATTCATTTAAAACCCCAATTAAGTCACCTAAATCAACTAATTATCACATCCATATCTTATATTTAAAACACTAATTCATACTTAATTAGTTTATGGAATCAATAAAAACACAAAAGAATTCAGGTGGTCCATTTTATTTCCCCCAAGAGATCACCGTCCAAATAAAAAATGTGACCTCACGTAAAAATAGACAAACCCTCACCATCACATTATATTAATAACAAAATTATTTACGCAATGAACGACACAAAAGGCCACGCTCAAAGAAGATAGGAAAAGGGAACGCCGGTCTCAACGGACCGTATTTTGGTGTGACTTCCGTTCCCTTTCCCTTATTTTATTATTATTCCGAATAACTCTACAAACAAACCGACCATTGTAAAAAAAACAGTGTTACATTTTTTATTTATTTTAATTTGCCTTCACCAGATAATGAAATTGCCTGAAATCGTGAATATGGAGAAACCCAAAAATTAAAAAATTAAAGGCCAAAAGACTTTTAAAACCATCATCTACCCTTGTTACACAATCAGTCCACAAATATTAATTTAAAATTCTAATTATTTTAATAACCCATTTATTTTTCGCTCGAACTGGGTGTTGACTCTGCCGTGTAATTTACGTAAAATGTTTTATTTTAAAGTGGGTCCCAATGACTGTCGTCTCAGCAATTTCCTCTCGGAGTTTTTTAATGCTGGCAAAATCTGTCCATTTTCTTCCTTTCCGCGTATGACGGTCTTTGAGCAAATTCCGCGTATGCGTACGACATGCTTCCTCGAAACGTCTCAGCAAATACCGGCAAAATCTTTCAGCGGAAACCGCTTACAGAAACCTTCTGTAGTTAAATCTGTGTGCGTCCACACTTATTTCTACTGCTTTGATCTCTTCGCTTCACTGCCTTCCATCTTTTCTAGCCCTGCGTTCGATTCAATCCCATGGCGAGGACAAATGAGATTATGAATTCTGCCTTTGCTGAAATTATGGCCCCCTCTGCATCTGCAGTTGCATCGTCATCGTCTTCAACTCCAGCAAAGAGCGTGAGGTACGATGTGTTCAAAAACCATCGGGGCCCTGACACCAAGCATACCCTAGCGGTCTCAATCTACAGTGCCCTCAAAGGCATGGGCGTAAGAGTTTTCTTAGATTCCATACCTTCTGAAATACAACACGCCATCACCACTTCTTTCCTTCATATTGCTATCCTTTCACCCAGATATGCAGAATCCACTTGGTGTCTCGAAGAGTTGTCTCTTATGCTCAAAAGTGGCCAGAAAGTCATTCCTCTGCTCGTCAATATTGATGTGAATGATATCCGTTCGATAAAAGGAAGGTACGCCGAAGAATTTTCCAAGCTTGAAGCCAAGAAGAGATATCGTCCAGAAAAGATTGAGGATTGGAAGTCGGCGCTGCAAAAGGTTTCATATCTAAAAGGCCACATCGTCAACACTGAGGAGTAAGTGCCGAATACTCGTTTACTTCTATCACATGCTCTGAAATATATTTGTTCTATATAATGGATTCTCATAACTTGAAGATGTTAATGTTTAACTTCCACATGTGACACGTGTTCTCCTCTGCATACAACCAGTTCTTCTTTTGTCTGAGGCAACAGCTGTTACAATTTTGTTTTTTAATATTTTACCAATGCCAGCATTTGACAGCTGCTACTCTAATTGACATCTGTATGAAATCTTTGCAGCTGTCTCTGTTTAAGCAATTGTAAATATATCTCTTCTTTGGGGTGTACATAGAGGCTGAACTTTTATGCAGATTTTACTTGATCAGGCTCTGTTTTTTCTAGCCCTGTTTTCTTTGACACTGGAGCTGTCAACAATCTTTACCTATATTCAGATATGCTCTGCTCTGTTTCTAAATTAGATGTTGTAATCATTTTTCTCTTTTCAGCTTATGAAACTTAATTGACAGAGCACTTTTTGGTTCTTAACAGTCATGTATTTTTTATAAGTATATCAATGAAAGCTAATGCTTCTGTCTTGCTGTAGCAATACTGTCACGGTGTCTTGTTGTTGGTTATAATCTATTTTGTTTATTTATTTAAAGTGGTGCTGAAACACTTAGCTTCTTGATTTTCTTTTGCTCCTCAAAATCCAACATAACTTACACGAAAAGCCATCCTTACATTCAAATTTTATAAACAATTTGCAGAACTATTTTGGTTTGTAAAACCTCTTCTCTCTAAGATGGAAAAGATTTTATTTCTTCACCTTATGAAAGTTTGTATGTGAAATGTGTCATTATTTTTATTTTTAACTGCATTCTTCATCCTAAATGTACAATCGATATTTGTCTTTCAATTTAAAATATGTTAAATAAGTTCTATTAATTTGAGATTTGTTTTAGAGAAAACTAATTTTTTAAAAATGTATTTTTTTTATAGTGATGAAGAAGCTCTGAGGATTATTAGAAATTATGTTCTGAAGCATCCTAAAAAGACTTCATTTGTGGTGGCCCAACATCCTGTAGGTCTTGATAAAACCTTATCAGACTTTGAAAGAAGTGTGATGAAATCTTCTCAAAATGTAAAAATTGTAGGGATCACAGGTATGGGAGGGTGTGGAAAAACCACACTCATAAAAGAATATTACAACAAGATGATACAGTCTTTCTATAGATGCAGTTTTGTTTGTGATGTACGAGATGTACAAATGAAAAAATTGAATGAAAAGCAGAAAAAAATATTCCAAGACCTTGGTGGCTCAAAAGATATATCATTTCATAGTGTAGAAGAAGGAAAAGCAATCTTAGCAGAATATTTGAGATTTGTTCAGGTATTTATTATCTTGGACAATGTAGCTCATCAAGATCAATTGGAATCTCTCTTGCCAACAAAAGACAGTCTTACACATGGTAGTGTTATTGTGGTTACCAGTCGAGATCCTGGTATTCTGGTATCATGGGGGATTCCTTCTAATTCTATTTATAAGACGAAAAATCTAAGTGGAAAACATGCTATGGAACTATTTTGCTGGCATGCTTTCCAACAACCCTCTCTAAAAGAAAACTTTGAAAGCCTTGTTAAAAAGTATCTATTAGTCTGCAAGGGATTGCCACTATCCATTAAGGTTTTAGGAGCACTTGTGCATGGAAAGGGTAAGGAATATTGGAATGGTCAATTGGAGAAGTTCTCCAGATCATTGCACAGAGACATCAAAACCATACTTATGGTGAGCTTCGATGCGCTAGATGAGGAAGAAAAGGAGATATTTTTAGATATATCCTGCTTCTTCACGGGAGCAAGAAAGGATTGGGCCATTGCAGTGTGGGAGGAGTCCGGATGGAGTGGGGCAGGCAGTTTAGGAACACTCATAGATAAGTGTTTGGTTGAGGTAGATTGGCAAAACTTGAGCATGCATGATCTGCTAAGAGATTTGGGAAAGAACATTTCAATGACACGGTCACCATACCGCCTTTGGTCGCCGCAGCAAATTACCAACATTGAGAAGAATCAAGGAAGGGTGAGTTTAATATTTTTTTTTATGGTAACTAATATTTCTATAAGTAATTGTTCGTTAATTAAATTGTTTTAGCTAGATGATTTTTAAATTTTTTCATTTAGGAAAGCATGCCGATTCGGGGAATTAAAGTCCAAACAGATGAGTTTTATGAAGAATTTAAGGAATTCGCCAGAGAATCGGGTAGAGGAATCAAGCGGAGGCGGGGCTTAAAAATTGTTGATGTTGAAAACAACTATTTTACAGAAAAATTAGCAGAACTATCACAAGGCCTTGTCTGCTTGCGATGGGCCAACTTTCCGCATAGAGCTCTTCCATCATGGATTTCGTTGAAGAAGTTGAGAATTTTAGAGCTTCGTGAGGCTCCTAAATTAGAAGAACCGTGGGGTGCCGATGTAAGCATCTTCCTTTTCTTTACTGTTATTTATGCAACCATACCTCAAAATCTATATTAGTTGTTGAATGATCTTGCCTCCTCTGCAGTTGAGAGTGCTGAACATAATTAATGCCAGAAATTTTAAGAGATTCCAAGGTCAATAGAATTTCTAAAGCATTTAAAAGAGATATATTTTGATGGCAAAGGAGCTCCTATTGAAGCTTTACCAGATGAGCTCTGCTGTCTCCAATCGCTGGAGCGCCTCGAGTTTGCTGATTGTCATAATCTAAAATCGCTACCCAGCAAGTTCGGCGATCTGACAAATCTGCAGCAGCTACGTATAGAGCACTGCAGTAAGTTGATTGTCACGTCGGAAGCACTTGGGGAGCTGACTAGCCTTCAACGTCTGTCTCTTTCCGAATTGCCCATGCTCACAGAATTTGTAATTGAGCGTTCTTCTTCGTCATTGTGCAGCCTCGAACAGTTAGTATTAAATGAGTGTGGCGTGTCTAGGATATCAATCTCTCCTCACTGTTACCCCAGTCTGCAATATCTAGGTCTTTCCTGCAATAATGGTTTAGTAGAGATCAACAGCTTGCCAATATCTGTCGAGGCACTTGAGGTGTCATTATGTCCAAATCTGCCATGCATAAGCCTTAATCGTGGTCTGGTCAATCTCCAGTATCTGTTGGTTAAGACTGTGAGGAGGTTTGCAAAATAGAAGGATTAGAAAATTGCAGTTCGTTAGAGGAATTGTTGTTATACACTGATTGGCAGGTGCCAGTGATAGAGAGTCTCAAGGATATGGATCAGAATTTGAGGAGGGTAAGGCTCACAGCAGAATGTCACATATCAGAATTGGAACCTTTCCTCCAATCTTTAAATAGAGAGGTAATAATAGTTTTTGCATAATTGAGCTTTTTAATTATGTAATATAAGTGCTTAGTGGCTGATTATAGTGCATAATTTGTGGCAGAAATGGCCATCCAAATTTGAAATGGCAGTGCCTGGCGTGGAGGCGATGGTGGATTCTTTTACTTTTCCTGGTGTCACCTTGGTCAACTCGTTCGACCGGCAGAAGACTACGATCACTGACGAGGATGACATGACTAAAGAGAATAATTGTTGGGAGTATGTCTTTTCGAAGGAGCGTCCTGCCAACGTGGCCATCATGATAGGCCTTTTTATAAATACACGTGGCAGTTATCACATCGATCTGACCACAAATTCCGAACAAATCGATATAGGAGGAGGAGAAAAGCTATACATAGGTGTTTTCCTCCCATCTTCACTGGAGGGAAGGGAAGTTTCTTTCTCTCTTCGAAGCTGGGAGTGGGAACCTCTGGTAAAGGTGGGGATATTAGTTATGGGCGAGGAAAATAGAGTTGTGGATGCTTTTTATGAATTAGTGCAACAAGCGGGCCAATTAATAAATTTGTAAAATTTGATTAATTGTAATGATAGTAAGTATTATAAAATATTTCTGAGATTCAATAATAAATTTGTAAAATCTGACTAATTATAATGATTGTAAATATTATAAAAAAATTGTGTAATTTATGTTATTAAATTGTTTTTGATTCAAGAATATTTATGTTATATATTTAATGTTAGTAGTACAAATATATATGGAAATACACCCATTAAATATAATTTTAAAGAACATAATATGGCTATTTATATTAGAGTGGTTGTAAGAGAATTTATTTTATTTTATTACTAATAGTTCTAGAATATTTATGCATTAATATAAATAATTTGAACTTTTCTAATGATATAAGAATTGCATTTCTTAAACACCGTGAGTAGGTAGTAACTTCTTCTATTTTATCTTATGATGATCTACAAAGATTTATTTATACTATCATACTTTATCACCTTCAACAATGATTTAGAAGACCTTTTATTTAATAATTAACTTGTTCATTTTAGATTGTTATCACACTTCATCACCTTCAACAATGATTTAGAAGACCTTTTATTTAATAATTAACTTGTTCATTTTAGATTGTTGTTGCTATTGTAGTAATAGACTTTGTGTTGCTACAATGATAAGCAATATTTAGAAGTTTTGAAGAAGAGTTTTGAGACAATTATTGATGGGAATGATTAAAAAAAGGGAAAATTTGTTATTTGAAATTTCTACGATAGCTCTACCTTAGATGGGAGGAGGAAAACATTAAAAAAAAAATTAATTAATTGCATTTTAAAAGTTAGTTTAAAAGTTACATTATCTTAAAATCTATCTTGCCTTCTTATATAAAGTAACTTAAATTGATGGTACAATATGATCATTTGTAAACATGATGGTGACTTATAATGGAAAGAATATTGCCACATTTTTTTTAACTACTATATACCATCTATTATTTTTTACTTGACACGCGTCAAGAATTAGAAAAAAGTACAAGTTTCTACCAAATAAGGAAAAAGTACTACCATGTACTAAATATATTAAATTTTTTATCTTCTCAAGTAATCTTATCCTAAATGCATAATATAAAATAAAGTAAACAATTAAATACATTAAAATTAAAAAAGGCACAAATTTGGACACCAAGATTAGAAATAAAAAATTTATGTTTGAATGTATAGGGTCAAGATTAAGAAACTTGAGATTCAATGTTGTTGGAAGGTTAACTAGGCAAATGGTGCAAGCAGATTAAATCTTGTATTTTAGGAGCATGTTTCTATGTTCTAGTGAATTATGCCTGTTGTGGATATGTAAAGATTGAACTTACGACACAAAATCCACATCAGTAAAAACCTGTAATACAAGGGAGTCAGTCAACAAGTCAAAGGTCGATTGCATAAGTCGACAAGTTACTAATAGATTTCCTATAAAATAGAAATAAAATAAGTACAATTACGACCATATCTATTGAAATGATAAAGCATACCTTTGTCCAAAGATAAGTAGAAAGTCGACCATCTCTCAAGTGTCCTAAAGAAATCACAATAATAGATGTTATGTTGAATCAAATACAAGTAAGAACAAACTATCATGTCAGCATAACAACTCAATAGGTTTTTGACTATCTGTCGAAACATATAGTAAAAGATTAAGATTAGCTTCAATTATGATCTTGCAATTCATAAAAATAAAGGTAAACCTCAAAGTCTAGAAATATCACCATGTCGAATAACAGATGCGTATAGCACTGTAAGGTAAAGTCCTTCTTGAAAAATACTTCACAAACATGTTCACAAAAGTTAGCTAGGGTGAGAATATTGTGGGAGTGTGTTTCCACCCTACCATGAAGCAGTAACACTTCCTTGGAATCCTTCCTGACATGAAGGATACCTAGCCTAGCTAGAAGTAATCTAACAAAGTAAAACTAAGGAGCAATGGAATATGTGCTACTTATACATCCATATTCAATTTTCAACATACATATCATGGACTAAAAAAATATTTTTTTAAAAAAATATTCCTTATAAAACTCATTCCATCTCTAACATACGAAAGCATAGTAGTGATAACGCAACATAATCTTCTTGCTAAAGTCAACATTTATTTCCAAAATACATGAGGATTATGCATAACAGAAAGATAAGATTAAGGAAAGATCAAACATCCCCTTAATAAGCTCATGTATGTCATCTTAATACATCTTAATTTTGCAATACACATGAAACACTTCTCCCACTCTTTAAGCATGTAGTTAATAAAATACTTTGCGTGAATAATGTATGGTTTACTCTATACTCTATAGGCATCAACTATCTCATAGAATTGAGTTACTTTTATGTCAAACCACTACAAAAAGTCCTTTAAGATTAGTAGTAATTTATACACATTAGTTCAACTTTCATAGTCAAATTTTGCATTCTATCACACAAATATTCTTAAGCTATCTTGGTCTCACAGTGCATCTAGCGTGAATCTTTTCCTTTAATTTTAAAAAATGAAAATAATGGATCAAAGTCATTTCTCATTGATATCTAAATAGAATATACACTTCCATACTCAAATTATAATTCAAATTCATTCAATCATAAGAAATATACAAGTTTGAAATCATAGCCAAATTTCATTGCAACTAAAAATGTCTAAAACATCTCAAACTAATCATATTCATATTAGAATTTTATTAACACGTCATACACTTGAGAAAATGAAATATAGGTACATCCATAGAAGCAGCATTTATATGAGTCAAAAGGTCTCAGACATATATAAGAGTTACTACTCCCTTCAAGACACTGGAAATCTAAACAGGTTTGGATGTAAGTTACCCAAGTTTATGGATTTGAGGTAATCCAAAATTTTAATCTTCTCATTTGAGAATGATTATATTTTAGTTAAACAAATAAAAACATGTATTCTCATAGGAACCGAATGTATACATAATTCACAATGATAAAGGTTTGGTGAATTCCGCAAGGTGTTCAATATGTAAGGATATTGAAGAAAAAAATTGTATGGTGTTATCAATTAATCAGATTTACTAACCATCCTCTGATAAGCGATTGGAAGAGACAAGCTTCAATGATAGAGATAGTACTATCTTTAAGACACGAAATAACACTTCAGATTGTCTTCGTAGTAATACAGGATTTACACTACATTCCAAGGCATAAAATTTGAAAAAAAATGATTTAAAGCCCATATTTAACTATTACAAGGTGTGGATGTGGCTAAAGTAGAAATATGTAATAGCCCTAAACTACACAAGGAGACACAGTAGGAAAAATATACCAGCTCCTGAAATAAAACCCACAACCCTCCTAGATGACTATTGAGATATATGAAAATAATAGAGAGTTGTTAGCATTCAATCACTAGTGGTAAACACCATACTAGTCAAGCCAACTCAATGCACTCTAAAGGGTGTAAAATATCCTTTTAGTCAAAGAAAAGAAATGGATTAATAGGAGAGAAAACTAACTATATGCAAGCTAGCTTGTGTACCATACTGGTAAATGCATTTTTAATCATAAGGAACGATTAAAATGGATAAAAATTAGTCCAGACACGTAAGTTACAACACTGATAACCTTAAATGATTCCTCATACAAAGGAAGAAATTACAAAACTCATCTCTTCCAAATAATCCTTTCAATTCAAGAGGGATTCAAGAAATATTTTGGCATAGTTTGTCTCTGGTTTACAAAAAGAAACTAAATTTGTTTTGGCTTTTAGCATCCTAACAAATATTCACATACAACCGTCTCAACTAAAAATAAAACAATTTGGCTATATTGAAGTCTTTTTGGCCATTACTTTAAGCGATATACATACGATAATAGTGTTTAGTCAGTTAGAATAAAGCAAACAAAATTTGCACCATTGAGGTAAGCTAGCAAATCTAACCACAATAACAGGATAGTTTCAGACAAGCACAAAATTGCAGGGATAGTTTTAACACAAATCGGATTATCAAGGAAATAGAAACGCCTAAATTTTGACTATAAATCTCACTAATCCAAAAATATTCACACAAATTTCATCTTTAGGCTCGAATATAAAGAAATTGAGATAAAACAAGATTCGTCTACAATTTTTATCATTCCTGGTTTAAGGATAGGCGAAATGAATCCGTAGCTACATAGAAATCATAGCAATCAAAATTTCTCCATAGATTTTTTTAGAGATCAAATGGAAAAGAACCTGGACAAGTTGTATAAGGATTTGAGGATGGCCTATCCATTTCGAATCCATTTTGTAGTCTTTCTCCTCCTTGTGTGTGTCTTTATATCTCCCATACGAGGATTAAATCCTCATTTTTGTACATTTTAGCATATATCATCTCCCTATTACCCTCAACACTGGTATCACCTTCTACGTATCCTGCAAGCTTTGAAGTATATATCTCAAATAGAATGCGTTCCTTACCTATTTTAGGCAGATAGAATGCGTGCCTTACCTATTCTATTCAATTATGATCTTGCAATTCATAAAAATAAAGGTAAACCTCAAAGTCCACAAATACCACCATGTCGAATAACAGATGTGTATAGCACTATAAGGTAAAGTCCTTCTTGAAAAATACTTCACAAACATGTTCACAAAAGTTAGCTAGGGTGAGAATATTGTGGGAGTGTGTTTCCACCCTACCACGAAGCAGTAACACTTCCTTGGAATCCTTCCTAACATGTAGGATACCAAGCCTAGCTAGAAGTAATCTAACAAAGTAAAACTAAGGAGCAATGGAATATGTGCTACTTATACATCCATATTCAATTTTCAACATACATATCATGGACTGAAAAAAATATTTAAAAAAATATATATTCCTTGTAAAATTCATTCCATCTCTAACATATGAAAGCATAGTAGTGATAATGCAACATAATCTTCTTGCTAAAGTCAACATTTATTTCCAAAATACATGAGGATTATGCATCATAGAAAGATAAGATTAAGGAAAGATCAAACATCTCCTTAATAAGCTCATGTATGTCATCTTAATACATCTTAATTTTGCAATACACATGAAACACTTCTCCCACTCTTTAAGCATGTAGTTAATAAAATACTCTAAATGAATAATGTATGGTTTACTCTATGCTCTTTAGGCATCAACTATAGTTCTCATAGAATTGAGTTACTTTTATGTCAAACCACTACAAAAAGTCCTTTAAGATTAGTAGTAATTTATACACATTAGTTCAACTTTCATAGTCAAATTTTGTATTCTATCACACAAATATTCTTAAGCTATCTTGGTCTCACAGTGCATCTAGCGTGAATCTTTTCCTTTAATTTTAAAAGATGAAAATAATGGATCAAAGTCATTTCTCATTGATATCTAAATAGAATATACACTTCCATACTCAAATTATAATTCAAACTCATTCAATCATAAGAAATATACAAGTTTGAAATCATAGCCAAATTTCATTGCAACTAAAAATGTCTAAAACATCTCAAACTAATCATATTCATATTAGAATTTTATTAACACTTCATACACTTGAGAAAATGAAATATAGGTACATCCATAGAAGCAGCATTTATATGAGTCAAAAAGTCTCAGACATATATAACAATTACTACTCCCTTAAAGACACTGGAAATCTAGACAGGTTTGGATGTAAGTTACCCAAGTTTATGGATTTGAGGTAATCCAAAATTTTAATCTTCTCATTTGAGAATGATTATATTTTAGTTAAACAAATAAAAACATGTACTCTCATAGGAACTGAATGTATACATAATTCACAATGATAAAGGTTCGATGAATTCCGCAAGGTGTTCAATATGTAAGGATATTGAAGTAACAAATTGTATGGTGTTATCAATTAATCAAATTTATTAAGGGATTGGAAGAGACAAGCTTCAATGATAGAGATAGTGCTATCTTTAAGACATGAAATAACACTTCAGATTGTCTTCGCAGCAATATAGGATTTACACTATAGTCCAAGGCATAAAATTTGAAAAAAAATAGATTTAAAGCCCATATTTAACTATTACAAGGTGTGGATGTAGCTAAAGTAGAAATATGTAATAGCCCTAAACTACGCAAGGAGACACAGTAGGAAAAATATACCAATTCCTGAAATAAAACCCACAACCCTCCTAGATGACTACTGAGTTATACGAAAATAATAGAGAGTTGTTATCATTCAGTCACTAGTGGTAAACACCATACTAGTCAAGCCAGCTCAATGCACTCTAAAGGGTGTAAAATATCCTTTTAGTCAAAGAAAAGAAATGGATTAATAGGAGAGAAAACTAATTGTATGCAAGCTAGCTTGTGTACCATACTGGTAAATGCATTTTTAATCATAAGGAATGGTTAAAATGGATAACAATTAGTCTAGACACGTAAGTTACAACACTGATAACCTTAAATGATTCCTCATACAAAGGAAGAAATTACAAAACTCATCTCTTCCAAATAATCCTTTCAATTCAAGAGGGATTCAAGAAATATTTTGGCATAGTTTGTCTCTGGTTTACAAAAAGAAACTAATTTTTTTTTGTCTTTTAGCATCCTAACAAATATTTGCATACAAGCGTCTCAAAAATAAAACAATTTGGCTATATTGAAGTCTTTTTCGTCATTACTTTAAGCGATATACATATGATAATAGCGTTTAGTCAGTTAGACAAAAGCAAACAAAATTTGCACCATTGAGGTAAGCTAGCAAATCTAACCACAATAACAAGATAGTTTCAGACAAGCACAAAATTGCAGGGATAGTTTTAACACAAATTAGATTTTCAAAGAAACAGAAATGCCTAAATTTTGACTATAAATCTCACTAATCCAAAAATATTCATGCAAATGTCATCTTTAGGCTCGAATATAAAGAAATTGAGATAAAACAAGATTCGTCTACAATTTTTATCATTCCTGGTTTAAGGATAGGCGAAATGAATCCGTAGCTACATAGAAATCATAGCAATCAAAATTTCTCCATATATTTTTTTAGAGATCAAATGGAAAAGAACCTGGACAAGTTGTATAAGGATTTGAGGACGGGCTATCCATTTTGAATCCATTTTGTAGTCTTTCTCCTCCTTGTGTGTGTCTTTATATCTCCCATATGAGGATTAAACCCTCATTTTTGTACATTTTAGCATATATCATCTCCCTATTACCCTCAATGCTGGTATCACCTTCTATGTATCCTGCAAGCTTTGAAGTATATATCTCAAACAGAATGCATGCCTTACCTATTCTAGGTAGACAGAAGGCTTGAAAAAATAAATCCCCCAGAGAGAGTTGTCATACATGTAGATAACTTTTTTTTTTTCATTTCCCTCGTACCTCCTACAAAAATGGACACATGTCCTCTCATAAATGAGAATGAGGAGATAACTATAAGTCTATTGATCCCATCTCCCTGTCTCAATTAAGTTTTTCCCACTCCCAAAAATGTAGGAGTAATTAGGGGAAAATTGGTTGTGACATCCCTCCCCCCTTAAATAATGCTTCGTCCTGATGCATCAATTTAACTTTGCAATCATATCCAAAGAAAAATCAAGAAACTCACACTTCACAAAATTTATAATTTAACTTCCATTAGTCAAATATTAAAGATAATGCATATATGCACTTTTAGAATTTAGCATAAATTAACAAGATTCAAATTCATTTTCTTAAATGAAGTCTAATTTTTTTTTGAAATTCATTTTAGAAAATCAACACACACACCAAAGCAAACACATTTAAAGGATTTAACAAAAGCACTTGTATCATAATCATTTCAAGAACATTTTCTATTTGAGTGTGTGTGAATTTCATTACTACCCTTTAGTTTTACAAGGTTAGAGTTACCTCTCTCTGACAATATTCCCCCTCTATTCTAATGTGTCGTTTGATCTGTGATACATAGGAACAACATCAAAGCATCAATACATGTTTTCAGCATAAACAAGATATATCATTCCTTCATCCTAATACTTTTAGTCATAAATCTACATAATACCTTTAATTTACAAAAGAGCACACACGTACATGTGCTTCTTACCATACCTTGGCATCATACTGATGTAATTAATGGATTGAGTACTTCATATCAAATTCCCATCATACTTATATGTAGACACTTATAATATTTTTAGTTCAGTCAATTATAATTTTTCATGGATGATAATTTTGAATGGTACATATTCCAGATTAAAGATAATCTTTGGATTACTGTAAATATTCAACAAATAAGTTCTAAACCTTAACTTGATCATAAGTAAATAAATCATTCATACATGTACCATCTAACATGTGGAACTTATTAGGTGAGAAAGTCTTTTGTCCATTTTGCAAATCGCCTAAAAAGGTTAGTGGATCTATTTTTCCATTTATGTGACCTAGGCCCTCATGCCCATCTTGTCACAATAATATTTCAAAGAATTTTTTTTTATATTATATATATAATAATATAAATCCTACAACTCTCACATCTTAATATGAATAAGCATTCACATTTTCATCAATGTAGTGCAAGTGTGCTTCATCTAAGCATAAGCATCCAAATAAATTATGATAATTCATCAGCAACAAATCAATGTATGTTATACATCTATTTCAATGCATCCAAAAACGTAGTCATAAAATCAATCATCAAACAAGATACATAAGTGTAATCAAACATTTTTCCTTCTATAAGTCCATGTCTCCTCCCACAAAGCCATCTTGAGATGGGAGTGTGGCTCGAATGCTTGTCTGATCAATCCACAAAGCCTTACACTTCCTTGGGATTATATCACCCTTCAAAATTCCCATCCTTGCAATGCCCAAAAGGAATAAAATGCAAGGGGTTCCCTGGTGCAGCCATGAAACTTTCTATTGTTCATGAATTTGGCAGGGAGATGAAACATGGGCAGCATATTTTTGAAAACATATGCGAACAAGATTTGGCCAAAGCATCTTTTTATCACCAGGAATGAAAACTGGCAGGTAGAGAAACATCCCTTTCTACCCTTCCTTGTTTACTTCTTCCACATTAGCACCCTCACCAGAAGGTAAGCTTTCCAATACATCATAAATAGTAAGAAAAAAGATGCTCATTTCATATATTTCCTTTCATGCAATAATACATTAAACAAGAGCATGTAAGTCATACAACAACAAAATAATCAAAATAATTATGCCCTTCATCATGAGAATCTCTTTCATCATAAGCAATCACAAAATTTGAACCATCTAGTCAAATAAACATACACATACAAAGAAGGAGGTGTTGATCATTTTGTCAAAAACACCAATAGTGCTTCATAACCAAATAACTCTATTCCATTTTCATAAAAAGATGGCGACCTACTCGTCGATCATCAAATGTATCAACTAATACATCTATTTCAATCACCTCATAATAATTTCATGCAAGGTCTCAAATATAATCACCCATGTACTATTAATGTCAAAAAGATGTATTTCCCATGGATTCTATCATTCCATGAATATCCATGAAATGCTCCTCATAGCATCAAAACTCACATCAAAGAATATCAACCAATGTTAATTATTTCATAAACTGCATTTCTAATAAACATAACCATTTGCATGTCATTTCAATTTAATCATTTCATAATAGTTGAAACATATTTCAAGTAACATATGAATTCAACATTAGGAATGCTATGTTCTTCGCAATCTACTCCCTTTTACAATATATCAACGTTATATGTTGAACATGACAGCTGATATTACTTCCCATCACAGGACTAGCAACATAAAAAACATATTCTAGCCACCACAAGATCATAAGAAATCACAATATTTCAAGTTGCAAATTTCAATTCAAATCCTCAACGGTCATAAGAAAAATCAAAGAATTAAGTGGGAACAAAATCTCAGTTGATTGAAAAACTCAAAATTTGGTGGGTAGATGGTCACAAGAGAACTTAAAATTTCAAGCTAGTTCTTCACCACTTTCAAAGTTCATCAAAGTTCAAAAATAAAACAAAAATTGACAACAAATCTCATTTACAGAGTGACTAACACTAGCCACGAGGGAGTAAAAGCTACACGTCACCTTGCGTCCAAGGTACGCTAAGGAACTTGACCATACTTTTATAGCATAAATCTCAAATTTTACATCATCATGTAATAACACATCCAGTTACCTTAAACAACATTTCTCTATCCACTAAAGCCAACCCACATGAATTGTTAATTCTCTCTTTTCTTTTGAAATCTTATGCCATACAAGGTAAGACATATAAATATATTTTCACCAATTTCTACAAATTTATGTTTCATATAAAACATGTTGAATTCTTATTCCCTAAGAATTTCATAAGGTTCTAGTATAAAAATAATTTCATAACACTTGGAAAATATACCTTACAATAATACATATTTCTGTGATTTATCACAAGCTAAGTCCATAAATTTTGGCAAACACTCATACCTTTATTGCATAATCCTAATTATTTAACTACATAATATCTCATAAGATTTTATCTTATTTCTTTGCTATACTAATGTAGAGAAAAAAGGCATTAAATTTTAAAGTGTATCCCACACATTAAGTACCTCATAATTTTTCACATATTCTAACATTTTGCAGTATGGAATAGAAAACAATCACACCACTTAAGGTAGACAGTTGTCAAGATCACAAAGTGTTTCAAACTTTCATAGTTTCAAGAGAAACCGGGGACATTCAAAAAATCTTCACACACGTAAGAAATATTGTCCCTCAAGTGTCTATTTCCCATAAAACAAGGAACATCCTATCTTTTCCTATCAAGATAAACTAAAATTGCAAGGCACTCTAGTCAATCAAAGGAACCATAGTTGCATTCATAGAATAAGCATTAATCGACTCACAATTTCTACTACTAAGGGTTGTAACCAAACATATTGAACTCAAGGCCCTAGAGTGGAAACTAGAGCTCTGATACCATATGTAAAGTTTGAAATTATGACACAAAAGCCACATCAGTGAAAACCCATAGTACAAGGGAGTCGATCAACAAGTCAAAGTTTGATTGTGTAAGTCGGCAAGTTACCAATAGATTCCATATAAAATAGAAATAAAAGAAGTACAATTACGACCATATCTATCGAAATGATAAAGCATACCTTTGTCCAAAGATAAGTAGAAAGTCGACCATCTATCGAGTGTCCTAAAGATATCACAATAAGAGATGTCACATCAAATACAAGTAAGAACAAATTATCATGTCAGGATAACAACTCAATAGATTTTCGACCAACTATCGAAACATATCTAGTAAAAGATTAAGATTAGCTTCATGGCCTAGAAAGCTTCTATAGGAATTTTATTAGAGGTTTCAGTAATGTAAGTGCTCCCATGATAGACACCATTAAGGGAGGCAGGAAATGTCAGTTTGTGTGGACTCAAGAAGCTGACAGAGCTTTTGAGTTTTTGAAGAGGAAGGTGGTAGAACAACCTATCCTAGTATTACCAAATTTTAGCAAGGTCTTCACCATTGAGTGTGATGCCAGTAATAGGGCCATAGGAGGAGTCCTAAGTCAAGAGGGAAAACCAGTAGCCTTCTTCAGTGAGAAGTTGAATGAGGCCAAGAAAAGGTACTCAACCTATGACTTGGAGATGTATGCAATGGTTCAGTCTTTGAGAAAGTGGAGGCACTACTTGTTGCCAAAGGAGTTTGTTGTTTACACTGATAACCATGCCTTGAGTTTCTTGAACAGGCAGGAGAAGCTGAATCACAAACATGTGAAGTGGATGGAATATCTCCAATCCTACAAATTCACAATCAAGCATAAGAAAGGGGTAGCAAACAAGGTTGTTGATGCCCTTAGCAAGAGAAATATGACTATCCAAGAGGTAAGGTTAGACAATGTAGGATTTCATGCCATGAAAGATATGTATAGTGAAGATGAAGACTTCAAGGAAGCATACCAGGTCTTCAAGGAGATGAACAGGCAGTATCATAGCACTTTCTCTGACTATATGTTGTAGGAGGGACTACTATTTAAAGGGAGTCAATTGTGCATCCCTAGGGAATCACTTCGAGAGAATATTGTGAAGGAGAAGCACTGTGGGGGTCTGGCAGGTCATTTTGGGTTAGACAAGACCCTAGAGTTGGAGAGAAGATTCTACTATTGGCCTAGGATGCCAATAGATGTTAGGAAGTTTGTGGAGGCTTGTATGGTGTGTCAAAGAGAAAAGGGAAGGTCTACCAATGCAGGTCTCTACACTCCATTACCCATTCCCAATAGGCCTTAGGATGCAGTCAATCTAGACTTTATGCTTGGACTTCCTAAGAGAAAGCAGAGATATGACAATGTGTGTGTGGTAGTGGACAAGTTCTCTAAGATGGCACACTTCTTTCCATGCAAGACTAGCCATGATGCATCACATATTGTAGGGATCTTCTTCAAGGAGATCATTAGACTACATGGATTGCCTCTATCCATAGTCTCAGACAGGGATCCCAAGTTCCTTGGTCATTTTTGGAGGACCTTGTGGAAAAAGCTTGGGACAGATTTGGCTTTCTCATTTTCATACCATCCCCAATTAGATGGCCAGACCAAGGTGGTTAACAGATCTCTTGGCAACCTTTTGAGGTGCCTAACCAAGGAGCATGGCTCAACTTGGGATTCAGTCATTGCTCAAGTAGAGTTTTCTTATAATGACTCTATGAACAGGAGAATAGGTCAAAGCCCATTTCAGATTGTCTATGGCACTCATCCAAGGGGAGTGATGGAGTTAAGAGACATCAAGTCTATAGAGAGGAACAGTGCTCAAGCTAGTGACTTTGCAGAGGTCATGAGGGATGTTCACAAGGAAGTCAGGGATAGATTAGAGAAGGTGACAGGGAAGTACAAAGAAGTTGCAGACACCAATAGAAGAGATCTTCAATTCTTAGTGGGAGACTTAGTGATGGTCCATCTGAAGAAGGAAAGACTTCCCAAGGGAAAGTATAGCAAGTTAATGATGAAGAAGATAGGTCCTTTCAAAATTTTGCAGAAGTGTGGTCAGAATGCTTACAAGTTTGAGTTGCCTACAGACATTGGGCTCTCAAACACCTTTAACATCTCTGACTTGTATGCCTACAAGGGATTTGAAGTGATGGATGCTACTGAAGACACAATGCCCAAGGATGATCATGAGACCATCAAGGCTCTTCCTAAAACCCAAGCACCTGAGAGTGAATGTGTTTTGGACAAGAGGGAAGGAAAGAAGACTAGGAGGTAGGTATACTTGGAATATCTTATCAAGTGGAGGAAAAAACTAGTGGAGGATGCCAGTTGGATGACTGAAGTAGCAATCAAGAAGTTGGGATACTAGGTGTCCACTCTGCCAACTCAAGAGACTTGAGTTTTATTGGCCTGGGGAGTATGGTGCAGGGCACCAAGGCACTCCAACACATTTCACTATAGGCATGGGTGATTGGATAGGGTAGCCTAGGATTTTGGATCTCAATGAAGTCCTAAGAGGTAATAAAGACCAAGTGTGAGGTCAATTGGCACTATGGTCGTCTTATAAACCAAGTGGCTCAATTGGACCAAATGGTATAAAATGCGTAGATTTAATGTTTTTTGATAGGATTGGGTAGTTTAGGCTTAGAATGGATGGGTTAGATCCATCTAGATCTTGCCGAGGTCTAGTTAGAGCCTTGGAGCACAATCTGTACAAGTTGTAATGCAACTTTCAAAAGTTGCTCGACAACATTTGAGAAGTTGCTCAAAACTTGAAAATCGGTTGAGAACACATAATTAGGTGGTTCTAACCATTGAAATAGATTTAAAATCCATGAAAATTGATCAACCAAGGGGTTAGATTAGTTTGTATCAGAGGCTTGGAGACTAACAAAGAAAAAACTTGATTTTTTGGATTTCTGTGCATTACCAGTGGATGGTACGATTCCCTATGACCTAATAATGTGTGTTCAATCATTGGAATAGTAAAAAAAATAAATTAGCAACTAATGCATTTGGTCTGAAGCCATTTGGTGATTCCAATCGAAGGTTGTGTTCAATTTAGTCTCAGGGTTCCTGAACAGTCCTGATTCTTAGGGACTTGGAAAAATGGGGCCCTAACTTGCAGTTCCACCAGTGGATCCTCATGAAACTGAGGGGAATGCAAGTTAGGAGTATGGTATCTAAGATTCTAGAGGCTAGAGGTGTGGTGAGAAGGTTTGGTAACCTTTCAAGTAGGCCCCTAGGTCAAGCATTCCTACGTGCTTGACTAGGTTTGGAGTAGCCAAGTGGAGACAGTTTATGCAGAAGACCTTTATGACCCTATAAGTTATTGATTTTGGTTGAATGGGGTGTGTTAAGGATTTCCAATAGGTTTGGGGGTCTTGGGAACCCCTTCTACTCATCCTTAATCAAAGCCCTAACCTAACCTGATCAATTAGGCCTAGGTACTTGGTAGAGGTTTGGAGGTGCTGGATCAAGAGTAGCCTGAATGCTCTAGGAGTCCTTTAGGGAATCCAAAAGGTTATTTGGATTTGTGATTAAGTCCCTAGGGTGTTAAGGGATTTTGTGAGAAAGAGGCCAAAAATAGGGTTTAGAAGGCTACAAGGATTGTAAGCTTAGTGTGGAAGATTGATGTTGTGGGTTTGCTAAATTCTTTTTGGGATTGGAATTTGATTAGGCACTAAGAAATCAGTATCCACTTGAATATTGGTTTGGTTTGAAGCTATAAGGGCAAGTGCCTTATAGGGCTCATCCTAGGAGTGTACCCAGGAGTGGGTAAAGGGTCTCAAATTGATCCTAGAATCCATTTTTGGATTGTTTAAGGTGTTAGAAGACCTTAGTTTGGTGGTTGGCTGTAGTGCTCTACATCTCTCTCTCTCTCTCTCTCCCCTTCCCCTTCTCTCTCCTCTCTCTCTCTAACCTTTCTCTCTCCCTCTCTCCCTCTCTCCCTTCTGGTGCAGGAGCACCTTAAACATTCAAGCCAAAGATAAAGCTCATGGAGACCTTCATGAACCTCAAAGAAAATCCGGAGGAAGGAATGCACAAACAAAGTCAACAAGACAATCAGAAGCTAAGGCAAATCAATTGGGAAATACTAAAGCCTATAATGGCTTTTGATTCTATGTAATAGGAACTAATCCTAGAAGTTTTTACAAGTCCTAAATGGACCAAATCTTGATTGTATAAGGACCAAAAGTGTCCAAGAATAAGTAACTAGTCTAAAGAGTCTAGATTAGGCTATTGAGTAAGTTTAAGTCTTTAGGAGTCCCTAAGAAAGGATTTAATGTTCCAATAAAGTCCTTTTGCTATTTAAATATTCAAATATTTAAACAATAAACGGCTAGTTTAGGAAATTGATGGAAACTTTTAGTTTGTCATTGTTTAAGTCTTAATCTTCCAACTCCATGATGACAGTTGGTTGGAATGGTTATTTTAGGAAGTTATATATTCTTAAGGAGTCTCTATTACGGGGGAGGAGAGAAGAATCTGTGCATAGACTGGTGAATACACATCAATAAAACTCTCTGTTTCAGCAAGTTTATTCATTCCCAAGAATCTCAATTTGATTTGTT
Organism: Chamaecyparis obtusa; assembly: GCA_027943335.1. Taxonomy (NCBI): domain Eukaryota; kingdom Viridiplantae; phylum Streptophyta; class Pinopsida; order Cupressales; family Cupressaceae; genus Chamaecyparis; species Chamaecyparis obtusa. The sequence continues at coordinate 4,367 of BSBK01004976.1, read as the reverse complement.
TGGATATGTCAATGAATTAGAAAATTTATTCATTTAGTATCACTATTTTGAATGTGTTTATCATTGCATTGAATTTGCTATTGTGCCAGTTTGTAGAACATTAAATTTTCTTTGTTTAAATTTGTGATTGTAGTAAGGTTTTAGGGAATGGAAGTCATTCCATGAATAATATAAGGCCTAATATTCATGGGATGACAAATCTAACTTGTACCATAGAGTTCTAACATTGCATTGTAGGAATAAGCAAGATAACAATGAGTTCAGTTCAGAACAGTAAAGGAAAAATAGTGAAAATGGTGGATCAGGTATAGCAGTAAGCATTCCATCCAAGCAAGGAGTCATTCTTATGATTGGAATCGCCTTAGGAGGTTGGAGTAAAGGTGATTCAATCATCAATTTGGTTCATAAGTGTGTAGAACCGGAAGTTTGAAGAAGCCCTAGTTAACAAGGGTTTGAAGACAAAATTTGGGGGTTTTGTAGTTGTAGCAACCCTGAGATCAATTCATTTTATATTTGATCATTTTGAAGCATAACTAAGTATTGTCTAGGAGTTGGAGCCATTAGGAGGACTCTGTCTCATAGTTCCTTTGCAAAATTAGTCAATTTTGGTGCATTGAAATAGGGTAACAGTGTTGAACAGGGGTGTTTGTCCAAAGCAGCAGTATAAAAGCTTTTGATATGTTGTTGAAATCTACAAAGGGTGTCTAGAAATGTTATCAACTTGTCAGTGGCTTCGAGAAAAGGTTAAGTAATTTTAGTCTCAAGTCTGCAGCAAGGCTAATAGACAAGGTATTGGGCTTTTGGGTCCAGTTTGAGAAGACTTTGTGAAGTGGGAGCATATGATTGTGTTGGGATACTAAAATTCCTTGAATCCAAGTGATTGAGAGTCTATAGAACCAAAATCATCATTTAGGAGTATTGTGGAAGGCCTTAACAAAATAGGTCCTTGTAGCATTGAAGGTTGTTGATAGGCTAGAGTGCCTAAACCTTTGAAATTTCAAACTCTCATCATGTTTTGAAGACCACCACCCTTCCCTCTACATCAAGTGGTATCAGAGCCTAGGGAAAGGTCTTGTGGAGGTGTCTTGGTCTTGTGAAGTTGTTTCTTGAGTCCTTAGACAAGCCCTTACAGTTGAACTATCCTGGGAGGAGTATCCCTAAGTTGATTCTTGTACTAGGTCAAGCAAGTAACCATGGCTGATGGAGAAGATGGAGAGTTGCCAGTCAGGATGATGAACATGGATTTGGCAAGGATTGTGAAGGAGCAGTTGGTTGATAACAAAAAGCTTAAAGAATCCCTAGATGAAAGAGACAAGGAGAGCCATGAGAAGGATAGATTGATGAGAACCATGATGGAGAGGATAGAAGCATTGGAGAATAGGGATAAGAGCATCAGGCAGGATGAAGAAGTAGTAGTGGAAGAAGAAGGAGGAGGAGGAGAAACCCAAGCAGAGGAACTGATAGACCCTGGAGATGCAAGGATGGCTAAATTGGTGAAGGCCATAAAGAGTGGAGATGTAAGGGTAAGGACAGACTTACCTATGTATGGAGGAAAGATGGAAGACGAAGAATTGATAGATTGGTTTAGCGCAATTGAAATTTTTTTTGAGTGTGAAGGGATAGAAGAGAAGGATAGAGTGAAGATAGCAAAGTCTAGGTTGAAGGGACACGCTTTGTTGTGGTGGGATTGTATCCAGGCAGATAGATGGAAGAATGGGAAACCCAAGATCACTTCTTGGTATACCACGATGGACAAAATGAAGGCAAAATTTTTGCCAAGAGATTATAGAGTACAGTTGTACAAGAAGATGAGGGATTTCAGGCAAAAGGAGATTGATGTACAAAAGTACATGGAGGAATGCCACAAGTTGGATATTAGAGTGGATCATGAGGAAGAGATGGAAGAAAAGATTGCAAGGTATATGGGGGGGCTAAGGTTCAATATCCAAGATGAACTTAGTCTTTCTACCCCAAGGTCGGTTGATGAATGCTACCAATTTGCCTTAAGGGCTGAAGAGAATATAAGAAGGAGACAAGAGAAGCAAAGAAACTCAAGAGGAGGATCTTCCATGAGGGGAAGAGGTGGAAGAACAAACTCTAATTTTCAGAGCAGAAATGACAAGGATAAGGACAAAACTTTTTCAGAATCAAGAGGGGGATATAGAGGTGGAAGAAGTGGAGGAAGAGGAAGTGGAGTATTCATAGGATGATGCTTCAATTGCAATGAAGTGGGCCATCAATCCTTTAGGTGTCCTAAATGGCAGGAAGACAAAGGGAGAGATAGAAGAGTGAACTTGGTTGATGAAGAACCAAGAAAGGATGAGCAGAAAGAACCCATTGAAATTCATCCAAAAGAAGGAGAGTACTTGCTAATGGGAAGAAGCAATCAAGCACCAAAAGATCCAGGTATATTCAAATCAAATTGTCTCATTCAAGGCAAGGTATGCAAGTTTATAGTTGATTCAAGGGCAAGTAATAATGTGTGGGGGGGTTATCTTATGATGTTGTTAAGAAATTGAATTTGAAAACTTTTGCACATGCTGCTCCTTATTATGCTACTTGGGTGACTGAGAGTCAGAATTTGTTAGTTAAGGATCAAATGATGGTTGAGTTTTAAGTTGGTAATTATAGGGACAAGGTATTGTGTGATGTCATGCACATGACTTGTGGGCATATAATTTTAGGAAGATCTTGGCAATGTTCAAGGAGAGTTATGCATAATGGCTATGAAAATACATATGTAGTTCAACAAGGAAAAATGAAGTATAAGTTGTACCCTTTGGTAAGGAGTCATAAGGAGTCTATACTGATGTGTTTTGGAGAAGAAATGCAGGCAAGAAGGCAGATTGATACAGGTCAAGGAATGGTACAGCAAGAAGGAAAAGTTGGAGGCATCCAGTTGCTGATAGAGTAATGGCAAATAAGTCCTACATCAAGAGGACTTGGGGGTCCATACTATGTTCAAGTTAGGGCAATCAATTGTCCAATGGTTGGGCAAATGACTAAAGTTGCAGATAAGGGAGGCCAACAACAACAGGATCCACTCAAAGGAGCAAAAGGGCAGACATTCAAGCAACAGTATTGTCAAGAAAGAGGACAGTCTAATCCAAAAAAATTTGTATCTAAACCTTGGTGTGTGACTGCAGGAACTTTGATGAAGGAGTAGGTCACTTTGGGGGACTATTTCATCCCTCAAAAGATGGGAACAAGGAACAATGGGTCACACCAATGAGTCAACTCTTGGGGCAAGAGTTCTTTTCATCGTGGGGAGTATGGTGCAAGAGCACCTCAAACATTCAAGCCAAAGATAAAGCTCATGGAGACCTTCATGAACCTCAAAGAAAATCTGGAGGATGGAATGCACAATCAGAGTCAACAAGACAATCAGAAGCTAAGGCAAATCAATTGGGAAATACTAAAGCCTATAATGGCTTTTGATTCTATGTAGTAGGAACAATCCTAGAAGTTTTTACAAGTCCTAAATGGACCAAATCTTGATTGTATAAGGACCAAAAGTGTCCAAGAATAAGTAACTAGTCTAAAGAGTCTAGATTAGGCTATTGAGTAAGTTTAAGTCTTTAGGAGTCCCTAAGAAAGGATTTAATGTTCCAATAAAGTCCTTTTGCTATTTAAATATTCAAATATTTAAACAATAAACGACTAGTTTAGGAAATTGAGGGAAACTTTTATTTTGTCATTGTTTAAGTCTTAATCTTCCAACTCAACGATGATAGTTGGTTGGAATGGTTATTTTAGGAAGTTATATATTCTTAAGGAGTCTCTGTTACGGGGGAGGAGAGAAGAATTTGTGCATAGACTGGTGAATACACAACAATAAAACTCTCTGTTTCAGCAAGTTTATTCATTCCCGAGAATCTCAATTTGATTTGTTTTGATATGTCAATGAATTAGCAAAGTTATTCATTTAGTATCACTATTTTGAATGTGTTTATCATTGCATTGAATTTGTTGTCGCACCAGTTTGTAGAACATTAAATTTTCTTTGTTTAAATTTGTGACTGTAGTAAGGTTTTAGGGAATGGAAGTCATTCCATGAATAATATAAGGCCTAATATTCATGGGATGACAAATCTAACTTGTACCATAGAGTTCTAACATTGCATTGTAGGAATAGGCAAGATAACAACGAATTCAGTTCAAAATAGTAAAGGAAAAATAGTGAAAATGGTGGATCAAGTATAGCAGTAAGCATTCCATCCAAACAAGGAGTCATTTTTATGATTGAAATCACCTTAGGAGGTTGGAGTGAAGGTGATTCAATCATCAATTTGGTTCATAAGTGTGTAGAACCAGAAGTTTGAAGAAGCCCTAGTTAACAAGGGTTTGAAGACAAAATTTGGGGGTTT